>JAPZIH010000072.1:0-43183 GCA_027410445.1 Discoglossus pictus | reverse complement strand
GGGGAGGGGCTATATGTGTATATTGTGTCTATGTATACAGTGTGGGGAGGGAGCTATATGTGTGTGTGTCTATGTATACAGTGTGGGGAGAGAGCTATATGTGTGTGTGTGTCTATGTATACAGTGTGGGGAGGGAGCTATATGTGTATGTGTGTCTATGTATACTGTGTGGGGAGAGAGCTATATGTGTGTGTGTGTGTCTATGTATACAGTGTGGGGAGGGGCTATATGTGTATATTGTGTCTAAATACTGTGTGGGGAGGGAGCTATATGTGTATATTGTGTCTATGTATAGAGTGTGGGGAGGGAGCTATATGTGTATATTATGTCTATGTATACAGTGTGGGGAGGGAGCTATATGTGTATATTGTGTCTATGTATACAGTGTGGGGAGGGAGCTATATGTGTATGTGTGTGTGTCTATGTATACAGTGTGGGGAGGGGCTATATGTGTGTGTCTATGTATACAGTGTGGGGAGGGGCTATATGTGTATGTGTGTGTCTATGTATACAGTGTGGGGAGGGGCTGTATGTGTGTGTCTATGTATACAGTGGGAAGGGGACTATATGTGTATATATGTGTGTCTTTATACAGTGTGGGGAGGGAGCTATATGTCTGTCTGTATACAGTGTGGGGAGAGAGGTATATGTGTATATATGTGTGTCTATGTATAAAGTGTGGGGAGGGAGCTATATGCATGTCTGTATACAGTGTGGGTAGGGAGGTATATGTGTATCTGTATACAGTGTGGGGAGGGGACTATATGTGTATGTGTGTGTGCCTATGTATACAGTGTGGGGAGGGGACTATATGTATATATGTGTGTCTATGTATACAGTGTAGGGAGGGGACTATATGTGTATATTGTGTCTACGTATACAGTGTGGGGAGGGAGCTATGTGTGTTTATGTATACAGTGTGGGGAGGGAGGTATATGTGTGTCTGTATACAGTGTGGGGAGGGAGCTTTATGTGTGTCTGTATACAGTGTGGGGAGGGAGCTATATGTGCGTCTGTATACAGTGTGGGTAGGGAGGTATATGTGTGTCTGTATACAGTGTGGAGAGGGAGCTATATGTGTATATATGTGTGTCTGTATACAGTGTGGGTAGAGAGGTATATGTGTGTCTGTATACAGTGTGGGTAGGGAGGTATATGTGTGTCTGTATACAGTGTGGAGAGGGAGCTATATGTGTATATATGTGTGTCTGTATACAGTGTGGGTAGAGAGGTATATGTGTGTCTGTATACAGTGTGGGTAGGGAGGTATATGTGTGTCTGTATACAGTGCGGGGAGGGGACTATATGTGTATATTGTGTCTATGTATACAGTGTGGGGAGGGGACTATATGTATATATGTGTGTCTATGTATACAGTGTAGGGAGGGGGCTATATGTGTATATTGTGTCTATGTATACAGTGTCGGGAGGGAGCTATGTGTGTCTGTATACAGTGTGGGGAGGGAGCTATATGTGTGTCTGTATACAGTGTGTGGAGGGAGCTATATGTGTGTCTGTATACAGTGTGGGGACGGAGCTATATGTGTGTCTGTATACAGTGTGGGGAGGGAGCTATATGTGTGTCTGTATACAGTGTGGGGAGGGAGCTATATGTGTGTCTGTATACAGTGTGGGGAGGGAGCTATATGTGTGTCTGTATACAGTGTGGGGAGGGAGCTATATGTGTGTCTGTATACAGTGTGGGTAGGGAGGTATATTTGTGTCTGTATACAGCGTGGGGAGGGGACTATATGTGTATGTGTGTGTGTCTATGTATACAGTGTGGGGAGGGAGCTATGTTGTGTATATGTGTGTCTATGTATACAGTGTGGGGAGGGGACTATATGTATATATGTGTGTCTATGTATACAGTGTAGGGAGGGAGGTATATGTGTGTCTGTATACAGTGTGGGGAGGGATCTATATGTGTGTCTGTATACAGTGTGGGGAGTGATCTATAGGTGTGTCTGTATACAGTGTGGGGAGGGAGCTATATGTGTGTCTGTATACAGTGTGGGGAGGGAGCTATATGTGTATATATGTGTGTCTGTATACAGTGTGGGTAGGGAGGTATATGTGTGTCTGTATACAGTGTGGGGAGGGAGCTATATGTGTGTCTGTATACAGTGTGGGTAGGGAGGTATATGTGTGTCTGTATACAGTGTGGGGAGGGAGCTATATGTGTATATATGTGTGTCTGTATAAAGTGTGGGTAGGGAGGTATATGTGTGTCTGTATACAGTGTGGGTAGGGAGGTATATGTGTGTCTGTATACAGTGCGGGGAGGGGACTATATGTGTATATTGTGTCTATGTATACAGTGTGGGGAGGGGACAATATGTATATATGTGTGTCTATGTATACAGTGTAGGGAGGGGGCTATATGTGTATATTGTGTCTATGTATTCAGTGTGGGGAGGGAGCTATGTGTGTCTGTATACAGTGTGGGGAGGGAGCTATATGTCTGTCTGTATACAGTGTGGGGAGGGAGCTATATGTCTGTCTGTATACAGTGTGGGGAGGGAGGTATATGTGTGTCTGTATACAGTGTGGAGAGGGAGGTATATGTGTGTCTGTATACAGTGTGGGGAGGGAGCTATGTGTGTATATATGTGTGTCTATGTATACAGTGTGGGGAGGGAGCTATGTGTGTATATATGTGTGTCTATGTATACAGTGTGGGGAGGGAGCTATATGTGTATATATGTGTGTCTATGTATACAGTGTGGGGAGGGAGGTATATGTGTGTCTGTATACAGTGTGGGGAGGGAGGTATATGTGTGTCTGTATACAGTGTGGAGAGGGAGGTATATGTGTGTCTGTATACAGTGTGGGGAGGGAGCTATGTGTGTATATATGTGTGTCTATGTATACAGTGTGGGGAGGGAGCTATGTGTGTATATATGTGTGTCTATATATACAGTGTGGGGAGGGAGCTATATGTGTATATATGTGTGTCTATGTATACAGTGTGGGGAGGGAGGTATATGTGTGTCTGTATACAGTGTGGGTCGGGAACTATAGTGGATATAAAAAGTCTACACACCCCTGTTAAAATGTCAGGTTTCTGTGCTGTAAAAAAATGAGACAAAGATAAATCATTTCAGAACTTTTTCCACCTTTAATGTGACCTATAAACTGTACAACTCAATTGAAAAACAAACTGAAATCTTTTAGGTAGAGGGAAGAAAAAATATAAAAATAAAATAATATGGCTGCATAAGTCTGCACACCCTTAAACTAATACTTTGTTGAAGCACCTTTTGATTTTATTACAGCACTCAGTCTTTTTGGGTATGAGTCTCTCAACATGGCACATTTTCAACTTTGCAAACACTCCAAATATGTCAGATTGCGAGGGCATCTCCTGTGCACAGCCCTCTTCAGATCACCCCACAGATTTTCAATCGGATTCAGGTCTGGGCTCTGGCTGGGCCATTCCAAAACTTTAATCTTCTTCTGGTGAAGGCATTCCTTTGTTGATTTGGATGTATGCTTTGGGTCGTTGTCATGCTGAAAGATGAAGTTCCTCTTCATGTTCAGCTTTCTAGCAGAAGCCTGAAGGTTTTGTGCCAATATTGACTGGTATTTGGAACTGTTCATAATTCCCTCTATCTTAACTAAGGCCGCAGTTCCAGCTGAAGAAAAACAGTCCCAAAGCATTATGCTGCCACCACCATGCTTCACTGTGGGTATGTTGTTCTTTTGGTGATGTGCAGTGTTGTTTTTGCGCCAAACATATCTTTTGGAATTATGGCCAAAAAGTTCAACCTTGGTTTCATCAGACCATAACACCTTTTCCCACATGCTTTTGGGGGACTTCAGATGTGTTTTTGCAAAATGTAGCCTGGCTTGGATGTTTTTTCTTCGTAAGAAAAGGCTTTTTCGTCTTGCCATTCTACCACCTAGCCCAGATATATGAAGAATACGGGAGATTGTTGTCACATGTACCACACAGCCAGTACTTGCCAGATATTCCTGCAGCTCCTTTAATGTTGCTGTAGGCCTCTTGGTAGCCTCCCAGACCAGTTTTCTTCTTGTCTTTTCATCAATTTTGGAGGGAGCTCCAGTTCTTGGTAATGTCACTGTTGTGCCATATTGTCTTCACTTGATGAGGACTGTCTTCACTGTGTTCCATGGTATATCTAATGCCTTGGAAATTCTTTTGTACCCATCTCCTGACTGATACCTTTTAACAATGAGATCCCTCTGATGCTTTGGAAGCTCTCTGTGGACCATGGCTTTTGCTGTGGGATGCGACTAAGAAAATTTCAGGAAGAAACAACTAGAGCAGCTGAACTTTATTTGGGGTTAATCAGAGGCACTTTAAATGATGGAAGGTGTATGCTGACTCCTATTTAACACGATTTGGAATGTGATTGCTTAATTCTGAACACAGCTACATCCCCAGTTATAAGAGGGTGTGCAGACTTATCCAACCACATTATTTTTATTTTTTATTTTTCTTCCCTCTACTTAAAAGATTTCAGTTTGTTTTTCAATTGAGTTGTACAGTTTATAGTTCTGAAATGATTTATCTTTGTCTCATTTTTTTACAGCACAAAAACCTGAAATTTTAACAGGGGTGTGTAGACTTTTTATATCCACGGTATATGTGTATATGTGTGTCTATGAATACAGTGTGGGGAGAGAGCTAAATGTTACATAGTTACATACTAATTTTTACGTTGAAAAAAGACTTTCAGTCCATCAAGTTCAACCTTTTAGGATCTCCTCTGATCTGCAATTTGCAGATTAGTTATTAATTAATTAGTTGTTAATTGATCCATAGGAGGGCGAACAGAAAAAAAAACAAGTGAAACTCTGCCAAGTGTCTCAAAACCAAACAAAATATTCATTTCTGACCCCAGATACTGGCGATCGGATTTCTCCCTGGATCAATACTCTCTCTAATTTTACATGATCACCCTGAATTCTCTTTTTAATTAGAAATAAATCCAGTCCCCTTTTAAAGTTATCTATCAAATCCGCTGTCACCACCTCCTCTGGTAGAGAATTCCACAGATTAACCACCCTTACTGTGAAGAACCCTTTTCTTTCTTTAAGGTGGAATCTTTTTACTTCTAACCTCAAGTTGAATAACCTCTTCGCACAAAAAGCTCCCTTGACAAATCTTTATACTGACCCTGGATATATTTATATAAGGTAATCATATCTCCTCTTAGATGCCTTTTTCTAGAGAAAATAAGTTTAATTTGATTGGTCCTTCATCATAACTTAGCCCCTCCATTCCCCTTATTAGTTTTGTTACATAGTATTTGAGGTCGTTAGTCCATCAAGTTCGACCTATTTAGATCTCTTCTGATTCTATTAATATGTGCATTATTTGTTATTAATTGTTTATTGATCCAGAGGAAGGCAAAAAAAAACATTGAAACTTTGCCAATTGTCTCATAAGGGGACAAAAAGCTAAATTCCTTCTTGACCCCAGAAACTGGCGATCAAATTTCTCCCTGGATCAATATTCATTCGCTAGTTATCTAGGATAACCTTGAATGCCCTCTTTATTCAAAAATATATCTAACTCCTTTTTAAAGTTATCTAACAAATTTGCTGCCACCACCTCCTTTGGTAGAGAATTCCACACTTTAACCACCCTAACTGTAAAGAACCCTTTTTTTTCTTTAAGGTGAAATCTTTTTTCCTCTAACCTCAAGGGATGTCCTCTTGTCAGTTGAAAATCTCTTGCTACAAAAAGTTAACTTGACAAAGCCTTATATTGACCCTGGATGTATTTATATAAGATAATCATATCCCCTCGTAGACACCTTTTTTCTAGGCAAAATTAGTTTAATTTGGCTAGATTTTCTTCATAACTTAGCCCCCCCATTCCCCTTATTAGTTTTGTTGTCCTTCTCTGTACTTTTTCCAGCTCTAAAATTTCCTTTTTATGAAGTGGTGCCCAAAATTGTCCTCCATATTCCAAATGAGGGCGTACTAGAGATTTGTATAGTGGCAGAATTATATTAGCTTCCCTGGCTTCTATACCCTTTTTAATAGATGCTAATATTTTACTTGCCTTTGCAGCTGCTGCTTGACATTGAGCACGGCTACCTAGTACTGCCAAATCCCTTTCATTATCAGATACCCCTAGATTTGCTTCATTAAGATTGTAAATTGCATGGTTATTTTTCCTTCCCAGATGCATAACTTTACATTTATTTGTATTAAATCTCATCTGCCATTTAGCCACCCATTTCTCTAATTTATGCAACGTTACCTTGCACGACTTAGTGTCATCAGCAAAAATGGAGACAATACTTTCCAGTCCTACTTCCAGGTCATTAATAAATATATTAAAAAGGAGAGGACCTAATACTGAACCCTGAGGAACCCCACTTACCACATTAGTCCAATCAGAGTATGTTCCATTTACAACAACACTTTGCTTCCTGTCTTTTAGCCAGCTTTCGATCCATGAGCAGATATTTACTGCAATTCCTGTATCCTTTAGTTTGCTTAAAAGTCTTCCATGTGGCACTGTATCAAAAGCCTTTGCAAATTCCAAAAAGACTACATCCACTGAGTTGCCCTGATCCAAGTTCCTACTATAGAAACTAATTGGATTGGTCTGACATGACCTATCCTTCATAAATCTGTGTTGACTGCTACTTATGATCTTGTTCAAATAGACATATTATTGTATATTATCCCTTATTAACACTTCTAAAGGTTTCTCAACAACAAATGTGAGGCTCACTGGTCTAGAATTCCCCGGATTTGCTCTTGCTCCCTTCTTAAATATAGGTATCACATCAGCTTTTCTCCAGTCATCTGGTAGCGACCCTGTGTTGAGTGAGTCTTGAAAGATTAGATATAATGGTTTGGCTATTACAGAACCCAGTTCCCTTAGTACTCTTGGATGTATTCCATCAGGACCTGGGGCTTTATTAACATTTATTTTTTCCAACCTCTTTTGGATTACTTCCTGTGTTAACCAATAATTTGGCAAAGGTAGTGTAGCCCCATTATGTTGCAGTGTCCCAACCACTGGTACCTCCCTTGTGTAAACCGACGAAAATAACCTATTTAGCTCATCTGCCTTTTCTTGGTCACTAATTATCAGACGGCCTGTGTCACATTGTAATGTTCCTATAGCTTCCTTCCTCGCCTTCTTCCCATTAATATACTTAAAAAATATTTAAGGGTTAGTCTTACTCTCTTTTGCAATTAATTTTTCATTTTCTATTTTAGTCATTCTAATAACCCTTTTGCTGCCTTGTTGATTTCCTTGTATTCCTGTAAAGCAGTCTCTGTCCCCTTTTGTTTGTATAATTTAAATGCCCTTTTTTTACTCCGTATCTTGATATTTAAATCCTTGTTAAGCCACATGGGTTGTGATTTACTCCTTTTACTTTCTATTCCCACACAGTATATGCCGATGTGTATGTATATTTAGTAAGGATTTAAATATTGTCCATTTATGTTCAGTGTCCTTCCCTATCAGTTCTCTGTCCCAGTCTATACTTTGTATTGCTGCCCTTAGACCGTTAAAATCTGCCCTTTTAAAATTAAGAGTTTTTGTTGGCCCCTTAAAATGTAGTTTTTTTATTCAATCTCAAATGAGACTGTGTTGTGATCACTGTTTCCCAAAGGTTGCCCTATTCCAACATTAGATACTATATCAATATTATTTGTGATGAGTAAATCTAACATAGCTTCATTTCTAGTAGGCTCCTGTATAACCTGGGCCAGATAATGATCCCTGAGTGTACTCAAGAACCTGCTCCCCTTAGATGAACTGCTGGTCTCATTTATCCAGTTTATTTCAGGGTAATTAAAGTCTCCCATTATTAGAACTTGCCCGTGCTTAGCTGCATTTCCAATCTGTAACAATAATTGTATTTCCTCACTTTCAGCTATATTTGGGGGTTTATAGCATACTCCTAATAATATTCTTTTGGAATTTGCTGCTCCGCTATTTAACTCTACCCACAAACATTCAACGTTATCACTAGGTCCACCATAAATATCTTCTCTGACTATAGGCTTAAATTCAGGCTTAACATACAGACAAATCCCTCCTCCTCTTTTACCATTGCCTCTATCTTTCCTAAATAGGTTATAAACATCCAGATTAACAGTCAAGTCATGAGATTCATCCTACCACGTTTCAGTAATGACTATTAAATCCCATTTTTCATTAATTGCTAATAATTCTAACTCTCCCATTTTTTTTTGACAAGCTTCTGGCATTAGCAAGCATACACCTTATGTTATGAGTCTGTAGTTCTGAAGTGCCTGCCACTGTACTTCAGTTACTTAGTACTACCTCCCAATTGGCTGTACTACCCCTTCCCCCATCTCGTCCCCTATGAGTTGTTAATTGATCCCTTATACCCTCTATACTTTCTACCCCATTACTAATATCTAGTTCCTCCCCCCCACCTACTAGTGTAAAAACTCATCCAGCCTTTCTACCATCCTATCCCCTAGCACAAAAGCTCCCTCATCATTAAGGTGCAATCCATCCCTACTGTAGAGATTGTACCGAAGTAAGAAGTCAGCCCAGTGCTCTAAAAACCCAAACCCCTCCTTAGTGACCACATCTTAAGCCACGTATTAACCTCCCTAAGCTCCTTCTGCCTCGCTGGGCTTGCATGTGGCTCTGGTAGTATCTTAGAAAATACTACCTTGGAGTTCCTTGCCTTCAGCTTATTACCTAGTTCTCTAAAATCATTCTTTAGGACACTACATCTTTAGGACACTCCATCTTACATAGCTACTAACTTTGTCATTGGTACCAATATGTACCAAGACCGCCGGTTCATTTCCAGCCCCTCCCAATAATTTGTCTACCCGATCCACAACATGAACTAACCCGAGCACCGGGGAGACAGCAAACTGTTCGATTGTTGGGATCTGGGTGACAAATCTCCCTGTCTACCTTCCTAATAGAGTCCCCTACAACCAAAACCTGTCTATTACACTGCCTATTCTGCCCTCCCTCTTCTCCAGTAGAGCTGTTCGCCCGGCTGTTAGAGGGAACAGCTCTATCTGGCATTGCCATTCCTGAATGGACATCCCCAACAGTTTCACTCAATCTGGCAAATCTGTTGGTTTTTGCCAACTCACAACTGGCCTGCCTCCTCCTGTTACCCCTGCTTACCCCTGTTAACTGTAACCCAGCTACCTCCCTGGACATCCTCACTAGCCCCAGCTCCACCCTCCATGCTAGGCCCAGCTAAACTGTGCTCAGTGAGCACCAACCCCCTTTCCAGTGGAGCAATATCACTAAGTGCTGCAAATCTCCTCTCCAGTTCTCCAATTTGAGCTTCCAGAGAGGCAACTTGCTCACACCTGTCACAGAGGTATGGACCCTGGATCATCTGTTCCAGTAGTGCATACATTTGACAGGATGTACACTGAATAAGGTTGCCACTGGACTGACTCATAATTATTATTATTGTCTACAAAATTTCAGTGGGAAAAATAAAGAATATAAAATAATATATTTATATAAAGTTTCCCTCCTTTGCACTATAAATCTGCCCTCCCTTTTCTTTGAAGTCCCTCCTTTTATTTAAACTCCTAGGCTTTTACTAGAATTGCACTTAATACTGGAAATGTTTGCAAGCTTACAAGTTCCCCTTCTCCTGTTTATATTAACTTCTGCCTTCTCACCTGGGCACAATTAGTGCACTCTGCAATTACTTGTATGTGTGTCTATGTATACAGAGTGGGGAGGGAGCTGTATGTGTATGTGTGTGTGTCTATGTATACAGTGTGGGGAGGGGACTATATGTGTATGTGTGTGTGTCTATGTATACAGTGTGAGGAGGGAGCTATATGTCTATGTGTGTGTGTCTATGTATACAGAGTGGGTAGGGAGCTGTATGTGTGTCTATGTATACAGTGTGGGGAGAGAGCTATATGTGTATGTGTGTGTGTGTCTATGTACACAGTGTGGGGAGGGGACTATATGTGTGTGTGTCTATGTATACAGTGTGAGGAGGGAGCTATATGTGTATGTGTGTGTGTCTATGTATACAGTGTGGGGAGGGGACTATATGTGTGTGTGTCTATATGTATACAGTGTGAGGAGAGAGCTATATGTGTATGTGTGTGTGTGTCTATGTACACAGTGTGAGGAGGGACTATATGTGTGTGTCTATGTATACAGTGTGGGGAGGGAGCTATATGTGTAAGTGTGTCTATGTATACAGTGTGGGGAGGGAGCTATATGTGTATGTGTGTGTGTCTATGTATACAGAGTGGGTAGGGAGCTGTATGTGTGTCTATGTATACAGTGTGGGGAGAGAGCTATATGTGTATGTGTGTGTGTGTCTATGTACACAGTGTGAGGAGGGACTATATGTGTGTGTCTATGTATACAGTGTGGGGAGGGAGCTATATGTGTAAGTGTGTCTATGTATACAGTGTGGGGAGGGAGCTATATGTGTATGTGTGTGTCTGTATACAGTGTGGGGAGAGAGTTATATGTGTATGTGTGTGTGTCTATGTATACAGTATGGGGAGGGAGCTATATGTGTATGTGTGTGTGTCTATGTATACAGTGTGGGGAGGGGCTATATGTGTATATTGTGTCTATGTATACAGTGTGGGGAGGGAGCTATATGTGTATGTGTGTCTATGTATACAGTGTGGTGAGGGAGCTATATGTGTATGTGTGTGTCTATGTATACAGTGTGGTGAGGGAGCTATATGTGTATGAGTGTGTCTATGTATACAGTGTGGTGAGGGAGCTATATGTGTATGTGTGTCTGTCTATGTATACAGTGTGAGAGGGAGCTATATGTGTATGTGTGTGTCTATGTATACAGTGTGGGGAGGGGACTATATGTGTATGTGTGTCTATGTATACAGTGTGGGGAGAGAGCTATATGTGTATGTGTGTGTGTGTCTATGTATACAGTGTGGGAAGGGGCTATGTGTATGTGTGTCTATGTATACAGTGTGGGGAGAGAGCTATATGTGTATGTGTGTGTGTGTCTATGTATACAGTGTGGCGAGGGGCTATATGTGTATGTGTGTCTATGTATACAGTGTGGGGAGGGAGCTATATGTGTATGTGTGTCTATGTATACAGTGTGGGAAGAGCGCTATATGTGTATATATGTGTGTCTATGTATACAGTGTGGGAAGAGCGCTATATGTGTATGTGTGTGTGTCTATGTATACAGTGTGAGGAGGGGACTATATGTGTGTGTGTGTGTGTGTTTATGTATACAGTGTGGGGAGAGCTATATGTGTATGTGTGTGTTTGTGTATACAGTGTGGGGAGGGAGCTATATGTGTGTGTCTATGTATACAGTGTGGGGAGGGAGCTATATGTGTATGTGTGTGTCTATGTATACAGTGTGGGGAGGGAGCTATATGTGTATGTGTGTGTGTGTCTATGTATACACTGTGGGGAGGGAGCTGTATGTGTGTGTATGTATACAGTGTGGGGAGGGAGCTATATGTGTATGTTTGTGTGTATGTATACAGTGTGGGGAGAGAGCTATATGTGTATGTGTGTGTCTATGTATACAGTGTGGGGAGAGAGCTATATATATATGTATGTGTGTGTGTCTATGTATACAATGTGTGGAGGGGCTATATGTGTGTCTATGTATACAGTGTGGGGAGAGAGCTATATGTGTATGTGTGTGTCTATGTATACAGTGTGGGGAGGGAGCTATATGTGTATGTGTGTGTGTCTATGTATACAGTGTGTGGAGGGAGCTGTATGTGTGTGTGTGTGTCTACGTATACAGTGTGGGGAGGGGACTATATGTGTATGTGTGTGTCTATGTATACAGTGTGGGGAGAGTGCTATATGTGTATGTGTGTGTGTCTATGTATACAGTGTGGGGAGGGGCTATATGTGTATTTTGTGTCTATATATACAGTGTGGTGAGGGAGCTATATGTGTGTGTGTGTGTGTGTGTCTATGTATACAGTGTGGGGATGGAGCTGTATGTGTGTGAATGTATACAGTGTGGGGAGGGAGCTATATGTGTATGTGTGTCTATGTATACAGTGTGGGGAGAGAGCTATATGTGTGTGTGTCTATGTATACAGTGTGGGGAGGGAGCTATATGTGTATGTGTGTCTATGTATACAGTGTGGGGAGAGAGCTATATGTGTGTGTGTCTATGTATACAGTGTGGGGAGGGAGCTATATGTGTGTGTGTGTGTCTATGTATACAGTGTGGGGAGGGAGCTATATGTATGTGTGTGTGTGTCTATGTATACAGTGTGGGGAGGGAGCTGTATGTGTGTGTGTCTATGTATACAGTGTGGGAAGAGCGCTATATGTGTATATATGTGTGTCTATGTATACAGTGTGTGGAGGGGACTATATGTGTGTGTGTGTGTCTATGTATACAGTGTGGGGAGAGAGCTGTATGTGTGTGTGTCTATGTATACTGTGTGGGGAGAGAGCTATATGTGTGTGTATACAGTGTGGGGAGAGAGCTATATGTGTGTGTGTGTATTCAGTGTGAGGAGGGAGCTATATGTGTGTGTGTGTGTCTACGTATACAGTGTGGGGAGGGAGCTATATGTGTGTGTGTCCATGTATACAGTGTGGGGAGAGAGCTATATGTGTATGTGTGTGTGTCTGTATACAGTGAGGGGAGAGCGCTATATGTGTGTGTCTATGTATACAGTGTGGGGAGAGAGCTATATGTGTATGTGTGTCTGTGTATACCGTGTGGGGAGGGAGCTATATGTGTATGTGTGTCTGTGTATACAGTGTGAGGAGGGAGCTATATCTGTATGTATGTGTGTCTATGTATACAGTGTGGGGAGGGAGCTATATCTGTATGTATGTGTGTCTATGTATACAGTGTGGGGAGGGAGCTATATGTGTGTGTGTCTATGTATACAGTGTGGGGAGGGAGCTATATGTGTATGTGTGTGTCTATGTATACAGTGTGGGGAGAGAGCTATATGTGTGTGTGTGTGTGTGTGTGTCTATGTATACAGTGTGGGGAGGGAGCTATATGTGTATGTGTGTCTATGTATAAAGGGTGGGACGGAGTTATATGTATATATGTGTCTATGCATACATTAAGGGAGGGAGCTATATGTGTATGTCTATGTATACAGTGTGGGGAGGGAGCTATATGTGCATGTGTGTCTATGTATAAAGGGTGGGATGGAGTTATATGTATATATATGTGTCTATGTATACATTGGGGGAGGGAGCTATATGTGCATGTGTGTGTCTATGTATACAGTGTGGGGAGGGAGCTACACGTGTGTGTGTCCATGTATACAGTGTGGGGAGAGAGCTATATGTGTATGTGTGTGTGTGTCTGTATACAGTGTGGGGAGAGCGCTATATGTGTGTGTCTATGTATACCGTGTGGGGAGAGAGCTATATGTGTATGTGTGTCTGTGTATACAGTGTGAGGAGGGAGCTATATCTGTATGTATGTGTGTCTATGTATACAGTGTGGGGAGGGAGCTGTATGTGTGTGTGTCTATGTATACAGTGTGGGGAGAGAGCTATATGTGTATGTGTGTGTCTATGTATACAGCGTGGGGAGGGAGCTATATGTGTATGTGTGTCTATGTATACATTAAGGGAGGGAGCTATATGTGTATGTCTATGTATACAGTGTGGGGAGGGAGCTATATGTGCATGTGTGTCTATGTATAAAGGGTGGGATGGAGTTATATGTATATATGTGTCTATGTATACATTGGGGGAGGGAGCTGTATGTGTGTGTGTGTCTATGTATACAGTGTGGGGAATGAGCTATATGTGTATGTGTTTGTGTGTGTGTGTGTCTATGTATACAGTGTGGGGAGGGAGCTATATGTGCATGTGTGTGTGTGTGTATGTATAGATTTGGAGAGGGAGCTATATGTGTATGTGTATGTGTCTATGTATACATTGGGGGAGGGAGCTATATGTGTATGTGTGGTTCTTTGTGTGGGGAGGGAGCTACAGTGGGGAAAAAAGTATTTGATCCCCTGCTGATTTTGAACGTTTCTCCACTGACAAAGAAATTATCAGCTTATAATTTTAATGGTCAGTGTATTTTATCAGTGATAACAAAAAATCCAGAAAAACGTATTTCAAAGAAGTTATAAATTGATTTGCAGGTCAATGAGTGAAATAAGTATTTGACCCCTACAACTTAGTACTTGGTGGCAAAACCCTTGTTGGCAATCACAGAGGTCAGACATTTCTTGTAGTCGGCCACCAGGTTTGCACACATCTCAGGAGGGATTTTGTCCTCTTTGCAGATCCTCTCCAAGGCCCTCATTCAATTGCGATTTGGCCAAGTGAATAGTGCTCTAAATAAGCACATAACATATTTTTTTTAAAGAAGTTTTTAGTTAGTAAGCATCTATCCAAAAGCAAGATTTTTACTAACTTAAAACTTCTTAAAAAAAAAAAAAATGCTATGTGCTTATTTAGAGCCCTATTCAATTGGCCAAATTGCAATTGAATGAGGGCCCAAGTCATTAAGGTTTTGAGGCTGATGTTTGGCTACTCGAACCTTCATCTCCCTCCACAGATTTGCGATGGGATTAAGGTCTGGAGACTAGCTAGGCCACTTCAGGACCTTAATGTGCTTCTTCTTGAGCCACTCCCTTTAAGAGAGTGCTCCTAATCTCAGCTCGTTACCTGTATAAAACACACCTGGGAGCCAGAAATCTTGCTGATTGATAGGGGATCAAATACTTTTTTCACTCATTAACCTGCAAATCAATTTATAACTTTTTTAACATGCGTTTTTCTGGATTTTTTTGTTTTGTTATTTTGTCTCTCACTGTTAAAATACACCTACCATTAAAATTATAGACTGGTCATTTTTTTGCCAGTGGCAAACATTCAAAATCAGCAGGGGGTCAAATACTTTTTTCCCTCACTGTGTGTGTGTGTGTGATAACTGTTTTTCTCGGAATTCTTAGCTGGAAGCAATTTTTTTACTTGTTTTAGACATGTGCTATTTATTTACTGTACTACTCTACGGTGGAGGGCTTCTATCACTCTTTTGCCCACCATATATTAAATGATTGTTGTGGTGAACTACCTAGTCATAAGGTCCACAACACAAGCTGGGATCCCACTCCATGCTGTTGATAGCCAGGAAGCTTGAAACAGCTGTACATGGATTGGATACTCAGCTTGTGTAAAATCCAGCCTTGGCTTTGTAGGCATAAGCTTAAAGGAAGCCATGTTTGATAATGGCTATGGTTTGAAGAGCTAGGCATTTGTGGACACCTTTGCATGTCCCCGCTTAGCTTCCCAGATTGCAGTGTAATAACTGTTTTTCTCTGAATTCTGAGCTGGAAGCATGTCTTTAACTTGTTTTAGACATTCAAGTGTGGACACAGGGGTACTATTTATTTACAGAACCTACAGGAAAGAAGAGATATTACAGAGTCTTCTCCAGTGAAATTCTTAACAGAAAAATCACTGTATACATTTTTTGTGATCTATTGTTACCGAAAAACTGAAAGTAAAATGGAGGAGCCAGTCGTACAAATGTCTGAGCCCAACACAAACAGGAGTGGGAATGTTGTACGGCTGGCTCCTACATATCATCCTCAAAAGCAGAACACGTCCTGTTATATGGATCCTTCACTAAGATACTTTTATGAGAAACCTAGAGGTGAGATCTTTTTACTTCATATCTGGAGACACAGATCGGCCATTCATTACATGTCTGTAATATGTGTCTCTGAAACATTAGAGTCCTGGGGTCTGGTCATGTAACAAATCCCAGCGCGTGAACGTCTTGTGTTTATTTGTATAGACCATAAAGACGTGTAACGAACCTTAGCGTATTACTTTCTCATGTTTATTTGTATTGACCATAAAGACTTGTAACAAATCCCAACCTGTGACCGTCTCATGTTTATTTGTACAGACCATAAAGATGTGTAACCAATCCCAGCGTGTGACCATCTCATGTTCATTTGTACAGACCAAAAAGATGTGTAACCAATCCCAGCGTATGACCGTCTCATGTTTATTTGTATTGACCATAAAGACTTGTAACAAATCCCAACGTGTGACTGTCTCATGTTTATTTGTACAGACCATAAAGACATGTAACCAATCCCAGCGTTTGACTGTCTCATGTTAATTTGTACAGACCAGAAAGATGTGTAACCAATCCCAGCATATGACCATCTCATGTTTATTTGTCCAGACCAAAAAGACATGTAACCAATCCCAGCGTGTGACCGTCTAATGTTTAATTTTAGAGACCGTGACAAAGTGACACCATCAGTTCTCTCAGAGTCTGACAAAGAAGAAGAGACAAAGATGAGGAGTCCCCGGGAGATTATAGAGGAGGAAATTCCTGTAAATATCAGTGAAGGTGAGTAATATTTTATGGACAATTATCACTTACATCAGTCTTTATTGAGGTGTATTTATCCTTTATCTCTCACCCAAGAAGTTTTACACACAACGCGGCTCATGACAAAGGTGATTTAAATAGATTTTAAGACACAAACACTAGATTGATAGTAAAAAATTACAATGGTGAAATCGCTTAATCTATTTATCTCTATCCGTGGGATCTTTAGATGTGAAGCCTCCAGTTGTCTCCAAGGTTGAACAAGAAGATCCGACTATAAGAGATCAGCAGCAGGTGAAGGAGGAGGATAGTCCTGGGAATATCAGAGAAGGTGAGGAATTAATACAAAATAAGAACCTTAAAAATAATTCTGTAACATTACACTTTTGCTGTAACAATATTTTTATTTTATCTTAAAGATAATTAAAAAGTGTCTATACATTGCAATAGATATTTATCTCTATCACATATAATAGTTGTCAAACTGCAATTTGTCGTCACGCTTACGAGCCTCGCAAAGCCAGGCTAGCTGATGAGGCATTAAAGACTTCCCAGCTTGCAGTAGGCAGGAGGAAAGGTTTGTAATGAGCGCCAAAGGTGCTCAGTGAAGCAAAAGCCTCACATTGTGTGGCAAACAGCATTGTGCGCCTTACAATTTTATGACCGTCATTTTTTGACGGGCAATTCACTAGTAGTACATATTTCTCGAGATATACAGCATTGTTTGTGCAGCTCAGTAAAGTAATGTACGGCTCGGAGAGCTTGATAAGGGTGGGGAGGATTTAGAATATAGTGCCAATATTTACTAATATCAGTCAAAACAGGCTGTTGTGGGTTTTGGCAATGAATTGGTGATATTATTAATATCAATAACCTTTTATTAATGTTAATTAAAAATGTACATATTTCACATATTTGCCAATTCGATTCATTTTCGAATTCTTACTACACAATATATTAAGAGCATTGGCCTCATGAAATAAACAGAACTGTATTATGTGAGAATAGGGTATAAACAATTGTAACAGATATATATATCAATGTACATCAATTATAAAGTGTTAGTTATTATCATGTTATCCGCATAATCATATATAAGACATGTACAATATGCTTACTATAAGAATTAATATGGACAATGAATATAGTTTTGATTATTTTGGTATGTTTACAAATATCTATTTATTAAGATATACCATTTTAATATTATTTGATTTTATAGTCTAATTATAGTATCATCTCTCATTCAAAAGAGAACGTTTTTTTTCATTACAATTAATTGTCGGCTATATTAGATTGCTATAAAAAGCTGATATTTGGGATTTATGAAATTAATTTGCAAATTATATGTTGAATTATAATTCAAAATTCAAGAAATTATAGTGGTATCTTTTATATATCAGATAAATATTGATATAGCAATCTTGTTTTATATTAAATTAACAAAAAATATTTCTATGATTGTAATAAAAAAGAAATAACATTTAAAGAAATATTAGACTTTATATCATACCTGGTTTTTGTACTTGATTTCATCATATGACTTAACTTAATGGATGTCTGGATCTTCTTAGAAGTTCTTGGTATGTAAGTGTGTAAATTCTTTTGTCAGTGAGCTGTGAAGGTTTCTTTGTAGAATGCATGTTTGAGTTTTGGGAAAAATCCCAATAGTATATCTATTAGAATGTTCTTTACCAAATTTTCCCCCTGGGTTGTGTCTGTTCAGGAGTTTTTCTTGAGAGGTGTGTGGGTGTCTGTATGTATCTCCCTCTCTGGATCTTGGTTCCCTCCTCTTTCTCTCTTTTGTCCTCCCTAGATCCTCTCTTTTTCCCGCTCAGTTATACCCACAAATTAATTTGCTTATTAGTAATTTCAATCAGGGTATGTATTTGGCAACCAATCAGAAATCCTAATGATGTCACAAAATATTAAACTCTTAATCGGATGTATTCTTTTTTTGTAGATTATTAAGTGTCAATATTTTTTTTTAGAACACCAGTGGGTGCTCTTGAACCTTCAAATTACAACAAAATGATAATTACATTTGTTTAATAAACAACCTTATGGTCATGAATAAAACAATAAACAAGGTGGTTAGCAGGTTAGTGATAAGAAGTGTCAGTTATGTATATCCAGAAACACATTTATGTTCTGGGAAAAAAACATGATGTCTACTAAAAGATGGGAACTAGAAGGAGTATCCTATTATTTTTAAAAAGCATATGAACTTTTTCTTTCCAATTATTTAAAGAATTTCTTATTTAATGTTGTTTACAAAACAAAGAAGCATTAGGAATCCCCTCTCAGTGAGAACATAGAATATGTCTTTACACAGATATTATCCAAAATAGAAATCCATGTATATGTATATACAGTAAACCCCCCTGTTATCCGGAACCTCTGGGGACTCCCTATTGACGGATAAGTGTAGTTTCCAGTTAATTGGGAGTCCCAGAATTTAAAGGTCTAAATGACCCTTAAACCCCCCCAAAACCCGCAAAATGCATTTAAAAGGGCATTAGCACGTAAACTGGCCCATTTAGGCCCAGAAAAAATTATTAGAAAAAAAGTTCGCATTTTTTTTGCAATTTCCAACTCCGGATAGTGCCGGTTATGCCGGTTTAGCAGGAGTTTATTTAAATTGGGCAATTGATGCCGCTCCCGGTTGCTTGAGAGTCCCAGTTAGTTGAGTGCCGGATAATCTGGATTCTACTGTATGTGTGTGTGTGTGTGTGTATGTGTGTATATATATATATATATATATATATATATATATATATATATATATATATATATATATATATATATATGTATAAAATAAGAGTATTGCAGTGAATAGTGATACCTTTCTTATTGAGTATGTCTTTTTGACTTCATAAAGAGAAGCATTATCTCTCGAAAGCTCGTCGCTTTATTGTGAATACGTTTGTCCAATAAAAAAGGTATCACTATTCACTGCAATACTCTTATTATTCAACTGGATTACTGGACATACACGGCTACCTCACTCTTCATATATATATATATCTATAGAGCATATAAAATATTAATACATTGGATACAAAATAAAGGTCTATAATAGGATTAATATATTGGCTTATAATACCAATATAAGATTGGATTTTATTTGTTCAAAAGCTCTGACAAGGCTCTGTCTAACACATCCACACAGCAGATGTACAGGATAAATGTAATAATATTGTTGAATGTAGTACATCAGTTTATTGTGTTTTTATATACAGAGATTCTCACATTAGTCATAAACTGAAAATCTCTAAAACTATGAGACCTCAGTTAGTATATTTACACCCGGAATCTGCTTCTGTGTATATTTAATGTCAGATAGTTGTGTAAATCTGTACAAATCCAGAGGCTTCTCTCTCTTGTGACTTACAGGACCCCAAGATGGAAATCTATATCCTGACTTATATAATGAGGACGGAGAATATGAGAGAGATGAGAAGTCTATTCACCAGATGGAAACCCATTCAGATCCCTGTACAGGTGAGTGATAATAGTAATGTATTTGTGTTCATGGTCTGAATTAGTGATACAGGAATATTATAAGTAATATATAATACAAATCTGTATAATTATCACAATAAGACCCAAGTGTAAGGAATTATTTATTATTATTCGCTGTTAAACTGTGAGCTCCGCACTGATTGGGCACAGATGCACTGTATGGTCTCTACACGTACATTCACCCACTTACCTCAATCCCTATGGTCTCTACACGTATATTCACCCCATTTACCCCAATCCCTATAGACTCTACACGTACATTCACCCTCTTACCTCACTCCCTGTGGTCTCTACACGTATATTCACCCCATTTACCCCAATCCCTATAGACTCTACACGTACATTCACCCACTTACCCCAATCCCTATAGACTCTACACGTACATTCACCAACTTACCTCCCTCACTATGGTCTCTATATACATACATTCACCCACTTACCTCAATCCCTGTAGATTCTACACGTACATTCACCCACTTACCTCAATCCCTATGGACTCTACACGTATATTCACCCCATTTACGCCAATCCCTATAGACTCTACACGTACATTCACCAACTTACCTCCCTCCCTATGGTCTCTATATACATACATTCACCCACTTACCTCAATCCCTATAGACTCTACACGTACATTCACCCACTTACCACAATCCCTATAGACTCTACATGTACATTCACCAACTTACCTCCCTCCATATATTGGTAAATATATCTACTGTACATTTTTACCCCAAATAAATCTCCCTGGCAATAACATTATGTCACACACCTACCTGTATATCAACGTCTGGAAGTAATTTTGTTTTTTTTTAAATCCCTCTTTCAAGACGACCCTCAGAGAGATACTCATCTTCCATATTATTCTTCTTTACACAGTCTTACAATAAACAACATGGAGATCACGTGTCTTACTGAAATAAAGCAGCCCATTTGTGTCAGGGATTTGCCCATCAGTTGCAGCATAAGATCTGTGCCTATAGTCTGACACTCTGGAGTTAAACTTCCTGGGACTGCCCCCAGACACAAGAGTTAATGCTATTAAATTCAGAGTAGCTGGAGACTCTTTCCACCAGACGCATAATTATGGAATTAGTCCTAAATGTTAATTTAAATGTAATTTTTTTATATTTGGTAAATACGTTTTTATTATTTACATACATTTTTAGGTAGGTGTTAAGGTTTCACAGTTTTTGCAGGTACCTCCATGGTAGAGGATTAGGGTACTATGGAAGTCAATTGTGAGCGCTATGGTAGAGGGCTAATTTTAAATACCATGGGGATCCCTATTGGGGTTGGTGGATGGGGCATTCCAAGTGCCCTCTGAACACTTAGTTCAATTTCTTTACTACTATAACCTATCTCAGAAAACTTAGTGCGAATTTTATTAACAACATCTACTATTGTATTCCTATTACTATTTAATCTCCATACAGTACTCTCACGAAAAAATTAGGCATGTAAATGAGTATTTGTATCAGCATGTTCAGTACTCCACCGTGATGTCATAAGCACTAGGGAACATTTCTTAATTGCTGGTGTAATGACACCAATCTGCCATTTTATTTTATTTTTTGCCTTCCTCTGGATCAATTAATAATTAGCAATTAACTATTATTACCAGGTAATAATATTATAATAAACAAAATAGATCTAAAAAGGTTGAACTTGATGGATAGAACGTCTTTATTCAACCTCAATTACCATGTAACTAAGTAACTATGTAACTTCCTGATAGAAGACTTTGCATACACAGGAAGTTTGTATCTGCACAGTGGGAAAGTGTCAGTAACTATAGTGGGTGCTCTCAGCAGCACTAATGGGTAGATTGTTAGTTCCCAGAAACACCCACCTCAGGAAGTAACAGGCAGCAGCAGGCAAAACATGTAATGCCTGCAGCAAGCAATAATTGCATGTATAAGTTGTAATATGTAAAGTTTGTCTTTATACAATATTTATTTTTTCTTTTAAATAACATTTTACAAATCATCATATTTAGTTAAACAAAAGATCACAATAATTGGTGTGCACCGGATCACGCTGCACTCTATAGACATTCAGACATCTGTTATCTCATTTTCATACGATCATGTTACTTTACTTCCATAAATTAATAGACTAAACTAAATCATTTTCAACCAAATTGACCTTTTTATTAACTGCAATTTGATCTCTGTGCGCTATAAATAATTATAATAACTATAATAGGTATACACTAACTAATCATTTCCATTTAGAAGTATGTTAAAACTGTCAGAATTTACTCCTGGTGCTTTTGTTTCCAACAGATGGATCCGAAATTTGGAAGAACCTTGGAGAAGACCACACGTCTCACACAGTAGAAAAACAATTTGAATGTTCTGAATGTGGGAAATGTTTCAGTCATCTCTCAGTTCTTAATAGCCATAAGAGGACTCACACAGGAGAAAAACCTTTTCCATGTTCTGAATGTGGGAAATGTTTCAGTCAGGCCTCAAATCTTAATAGCCATAAGATGACTCACACTGGAGAAAAACCTTATGCATGTTCAGAATGTGGGAAATGTTTCAGTCAGGTCTCAGGTCTTAATAGCCATAAGATGACTCATACAGGTGAAAAACCTTTTCCATGTTCTGAATGTGGGAAATCCTTTAGTCAGGCCTCAGTTCTTGAAGAACATAAGATGACTCATACAGGTGAAAAACCTTTTTCATGTTCTGAATGTGAGAAATGTTTTAGTCATCGCTCAGCTCTTAATAGACATAAGATGACTCATACAGGATTAAAAACATTTTCATGTTCTGAATGTGGGAAATGTTTTAGTCTTCGCTCAGCTCTTAATAGACATAAGATGATTCATACTGGAGAAAAACCTTTTCCTTGTTCTGAATGTAATAAATGTTTCAGTCGGGCCTCATATCTTGATAGCCATATGATGACTCATACAGGAGAAAAAACGTTTTCATGTTCTGAATGTGGGAAATGTTTCAGTCATCTCTCATCTCTTAATAAACATAAGATGACTCATACAGGAGAAAAACCTTTTCCATGTTCTGAATGTGGGAAATGTTTCAGTCATCTCTCAAATCTTAATAGCCATAAGATGACACATACAGGAGAAAAGCCTTTTCCATGTTCTGAATGTGGGAAATGTTTCAGTCGGGCCTCATATCTTAATGTACATAATAGGACTCATACAGGAGAAAAACCTTTTCCATGTTCTGAATGTGGGAAATGTTTTAGTCTGGCCTCAAATCTTAAGCAACATCTGAGAATTCACACAGGATAAACACCATTTGCATGTTCTGAAATTTACACAAGAGGAAAAATGTGTTTAAGTGACATTTGAAATGACACAAAAAACTCACACCAGTTGTATGTATGGGATGTGGGGAATGTTTAATATGAGTCCGCCATTACACATCAACATGACACATCATGCAATTCTACTAAGATCGTATAAATGTAATTAAAAACATTTAGCTACCTCATAAAAATCTATGAATATCTAAATCACGTTAATAGAACTTTCCAGCAGTGCTGCTCTTTTAGTAAGTTCTACTAGTGTATCAGCTTGTATTATTACAGTACATACTATGAGGCTGTACAGGTTCTGTGCATTGCTGCTATCTGTTTGGTTACCAATAACCTTTTGATTTAAATGGATATGTAAGTTTCTTGGGCTATTGCATTTCTGCACTCTATAAACAAATCAGCCCATATGTATGCAATTAACACTTATTAACAAATAATCCACATATTAAAAAGATCAGAAGAGATCTAAAAAGGTTGAATTTGATGGACTAACAATCTTTATTCAACCTCAAATACTATGTAACTATGCAACATATCATAAAAAATACATCTAATTATTATGTTTACACCACCAGGGGTGTGCACACAGGCCCCTGATCTCCTCAATTAGCATGCATCATTAGGGGATTAATTTAATAATTTAACCAATTATTCACCTTCTGTTGCATTCTTATCCAATCTCAGTATTCAGCTTCCTGTCTGATGTGTGCTATGTGCTGCTGATATAGTGCCTCACTACATATCCCAGGCTGCTTTGCAGCACAAACAGGAACCCCAGAATTTGCTCAAATGTTTCAGCTAACATAATTTAGTCTGGGTTTGGAGGGTGTTAACCCTGTTTTGCAACTGTCAGACATTACAAGACATTTTGCTAACTTCAAGGTAAGTGTTTAAATATTTATTGGATTTATTTAATTCAGAAAAAAATGTTTTCATACACTATTAATTATCCTTTATCAGATGCATTCCTAATTCAGTAAACTTACATATCCCTTTAAGGGACCCTGAACTTATGGACTTTGCTCTACACCATCACGCTGAGCACTCATTGTCAATTTGTAGACATGTAAACTAAGTTATGTATTTTTTTTTATATAATATTGATGAAAGGCTCATAAATGTCAAGCTGTCTACAAATGTATTCTCTGTTTTATAAGTGATACGAATATGTATTGTATGATAAATATTTATGTTACAGATGTTTTAATTAAAGTGATTGATGAGCTCATTGTCAATAAGAATTACACCTTCTACAATACAAAAATATATATGAATAAATGTAAGGTGATGATACTTTATAATGGGTTGAACAGACATCTACACTAAAAGTAACTTTTTTAAATGTGAAATAGTTACAGCTAAAGTATTTTTTTTTAATTGATTAAGAATTTACTTAGATATTGCTTCATTATCCATCACCCTCATCCTCTCTGTTTTCTCTCCTAATGTGCTCTTTCCCAAATCTTTCACCTCAGCCAATCTCTCCCATTGCTATTTTTCATGACATTTTAACCCTTCATTATATCTCCTATTCCCCCCCCTCACTCTCCTTCCTGTATAGATATTTGTATTCCTGCCACCTCTTCTTTATATGTTCTGCTTCTCTTAAGTCCCTACCTTATTTGTCTTTTATCACGCTCACTTTGGCATGAAAGGTTCCTTTTGAGATCCCAATTTTCTTGAAGAGATCTGATGACTTACCCATTTGATTATCTCCTTCTATCTCTTTACATCACTCATTATAGAATGTTTCCTTATCTCTTTACATTCAGTTGGACAGATCTTTTCTTATCTCCACTACCTTTCACTTTCCTGGGCTACTTTCAAAGACTTATCAGAAAGACATTTTCTCTTCTTAGTTTTCTTTCCTTTGGGGATATTCTTTGTTGCTGTTTTCTGTACAATGTCACAAACTTCTCTCCAAATTTCTTCATGTATTCTGTCGACCATGTCTAGTATTAAATATATTATTTACCTACACTGTATATTCATAGGGTATATTATTTACTTTGTATCTGCTCGTTGTATGATTTTACCTCTTTTTCTTCAGTCTAACTCTGAACAATAAAAAGTTCATGATCTGATCCACATTCAGCTCCAGGTCTTGTTTTTGCTGACTATATAGCGCTCCTCCATCTTTGGTTGAAAAGTATATAATCAGTAATAAATTGTATTTTCCTGAACCCAAGATGTCGTTAGATGGTGACTGCAGCCATGATATGATAAGATGTTTGCTGCTGGGGATGACGGCTCCTGTATATGCTTAACATGAATATGTTGTACCCTGTTCTTTGTTGAACAATGTACAGAATATTTATTGGGGAAATGAAGTAATAACTAAACAGATTAACACAAATAAATGAAACAGTGGTGCCATTTAGCACAATTACTTGGTAACACAATCAAGATCACTAGATCAGACGGCCAAGGAGACCTAATTACTCCGAGCTATTGCATTATATGTGACTGGTCAGTAAGCTGGTGAGTTACCCCACAACAGGCCTTCAGTGATAAACTCTGCCATTTATATTATTGTGTCAGCTCCACAAAATACTTTTTAGATCTGTTTTTGCAAGCAGTAATTTGATTACATTTCCACAGACCGTGTCACACAGTATACCTTAAATTACCACCAAATCGGTTATAAAACAATACATACAAATACCAGGCATGTTTACCACAAATGTGATGCACCTAGTATTACAATATAGTAAAACACACACCTCTATAGTACAGTGACTATATCCGTAGCAGAAAATGGTACAACCATTACAGTGAATCCCTTGGGCTAGAGGCCCAGTGCAAAGAGAATACTTTATACAACCATGACAGACACGTGTGGGGTTTTGACTGTGCTCAGTGAGCACCAACTCCCTTTCCAGTGGAGCAATATCACTAAGTGCTGCAATTCTCCTCTCCAGTTCTCCAATTTGAGCTTCAAGATAGACAACATGGTCACACCTGACACAGAGGTATGGTCTCTGGATCAGTTGCTCTAGCAGTTCATACATATGCACACAAAAAAAATATATATATATGGGCAGATCGGGTTGGCAAAAACACAGATTTACAGACACACACACATATTCACAGACACTCACACACATACCTAGAGAGAGATATCAGCCTCACACTGTTGAGATCCAATTAAAATCTAAATGGTGCAGTCTGTGGGTAGGTCTCCCAGCTCATGCATAATCCATCCTATGCTATCTTTTAAAGATGGGTAATACCATGAGCATATGCCTGAAAGGAACCATGTATAAAGTGGAATTTGGATTAAAGAGTGAAAATGGTTTGTGAACTCATTTACATGTCTCTACGCAGTTTCCCAGAATGCAGTGCAATATATGTATTAAATTGAATTCTGAGCAGAGAATAAGCTTTTTAACTTGGGTTGATACCTTTGCACCTGTCCCTGAGATCCTATACCTCAAGAGCTTATTGTATATTGTTTTAATCTCTTTGTTTTTTAATTGTATGTGCTAAATGTTAGTCATAACTAATAAAAGTTATTTTTTATTTTATCCTGCCTTGTTAAAATGTCATTCATTGTATCATGGTATGGAGAACACCAATTGCTATGTATGATGTGGGTTGCTAGTCTGTGAGCTATCCTATTTTTCTATATATCCTGTAAATATTGTAACTATGGCATGTTGTCTTTATAATAAACCTATTAGGAAGGCTATATATAACAAAGCGTGAAATATAAAGGCTTTCTAAAGAATAATTAGGTGGAACGTAAACAGAAAAAAAAAATATTACGTTTTTCATGTGCATTTAAACAACAATTTACTTTATTAGTTCATACCCCAAGCTGTATAAACTCCAGATATCTCCACCCTCGGAATGATGTATTTTCTTTGGAGTGGGAGCCGGCCAGGAGAAGTACCAAGTTGAAAACCTTTTGACACCACTTAGTAAAAAACACATTAGTAACAGACAGTAGTGTAACATGAGCTGCTAGCAATGTACACAAATACACTTTCCAGTCACTTTCCACTATCTTAATGCAAGTACTACATGACTGATTAGAGAGCATACCCAGGGTTGGAGAGATGAGAAGCTCAAACTGCCTGGGGACATAATAAAAATAGCAATTCATTGTTTAAATACACAGTAAAAGTTTAATAACAATTAGTCTCTTCAGGTCCCGCCTAACTATATTTTAGAGAGCACTAAAGCAGCCCTTTAAGTTACAAAAATATTTATTAAAAAAGTGACAAGTGGCAGTAGATTTGGTCAAACACATCAAAAATCTCACTAAATTACAGTTTCTGAAAGTCTATTAAAATTGTACACAACACTTATTTTACTCTGACTATTTTGCACAGGTGGAACAGGGATATTGAGAGACTCACCTAGAGGGTGTGGCGTAGGAGGTGCATTTGACCACGTGTGGTGGACGTGTGAGCTGGTGCAAAAGTCATAGTTTATAACACAATTACCCTACAATGTCATGGATAGATGGAGATTCAGATGCAACTGAACGACTAAACAACAACAAAAGTACAATACAAAACAAAGGCCACCAATTTAATTGAACATTTCACTAAATTGCCCTTCAGTCTGGTTGTAAGTCTCTCTGTCTATTTATTCCCATATTTTAGTGATGACTAAGTGTAGACTGGGGACCAAAGAAGTGGGTTTTTCTGTGTAGATAGATCATTCTGTTTTCTATTTTACTGTTCCAATGGGTGACGGAGAGAAATCCAGGGGTCTAAGGGGGTTTGCATTTCTTGCTGCGAGAGCATTTATAGACAAGAAATAAGCTTGAAGCTTAGCGCATGTCCATCATATGTGTATATATGAACTTTCTAGATGACAATCCTTCTAGTAGAAGACATCTGGTCCATTTCATACGGTTTGAGGGGGTGAGATACACTGATGTAGCTTTTTGTAGGATTGCTCTTATGGTTCAAGCAAATAAAGATTGAGTTAGTAATTTCCTATAAGTTTTGCTAGTCTTCTAGGTCAATTGTTTCACCTAAGTCATGTTCCCATCAAGTGAAGACTGGACAAGTTTATACAGCTGGGAAATAGTCCCTTGTGAGTATGTGAAAGTTGGAACAATTTTTTTTAATGTGGTAAGTAAGGATAAGCCTATTTTCTTACTTGTGGTTGGAAAGCTAAGCTTCAGAGTTTAATGTAATGGAAGAATAAGCTACGAAGACAATCTAACCAAAACATATTTTTTGGGTAGTATATGCCCATGTCTTCTTTTGCAGAGCTATCTACTTTCTTAAGTATAACTATTCCTCCCTTTGCAGTGAAATACCTAAAGAAAGTTTAGTCGCCTTTTTATTGAATGTGCTATCTTCTGCTCTGCTCGGGCCTTGGTACATATGAACCTATATTGCTGCCTCTGTTTAATTCTATATAATTCTCCATACTCCTTTGAGTGAGTCTGTCTGTATATACCATAAGATAGTTTTAGGAATTACAAATGGCTGCCAACTCTTTAAAATCTAAGATTGTTTTTATTTTCACAATAAACATAATGCAGTGTGAGATCATCTAGAATTGCTTGTTTCTGGTATTACCATTGGTTCTCAACTACACTAAAAATGTTTTGCTCTGCCAAGGTGTATATGTAATTTTCCATTACAAAAGTCATATTTTTGATTTTGTAGAGTTATTGGCCACCATTACTTGTTACTAAACCACACTGACTGATGATCACAAGATCCTAAGCTCTCGCCTACATATACATCTAAGACTATAACCTTTTATGAAGTGATGCAGCTTGTAAAGAATATAGAGTATAATTATTCAAGGCTCATCCAACAGTAGAATTTTTCTAGTCCATATCTGGAACATCAAAGTCTCCTATTACAATTATCTCCCCGTTCATTCTGATTTTAGTTACTCCCATTAGTTCTCTGTGTAATACTTCACCTTGTCCTGGGACCTATAAAGGACACTTATCCTAAACATTTGCCTCTCACTCTTTATAGTTACCCAAATGCTCTCAATACACATATAAACATTTAAAGGTTGCATCAGAAAGAGGGTATTTCATAATGTGTCACAATAGGTTTTCCTTTTTTGAAATCAGGTTCTCAGAGCACATAAACTTATTTAAACCTTTAACCCCTTTATCTGTAATCCTGAGCGTGGCTCTGGGTAAATTGTTGAACCTAAAGCGGTAACCCCGAGCCACGCTCTGGGTTACAGACTTCCTCCATCCTTCCCCTCCCCTTCCTCCTGTATTGCTCTCTCCTTCTTCTCCTGCAGCACGTCTTCTGGGAGTTTACCGAGTGATGTCACATGCAAGTCACATGAATCGCTCCCAGCCACAGCCAGACGATGTGCTGCAGAGGAAGGAGGAGGGAGTAACACAGGAGGATTGGGGAAGGGGGAGGAACAAGGCGGTTTGACCATGCCAGTATCCCAGATTCGGGGTACTGACACAGCCAGACCGCCAGGAGGGTTAACAGCTCTTAGGGACTTTCCTTCTGTTAGCTAATAAGATCTAAAGATTAAAGTATGTTCTTTATATTTATATTGTGGTAGCTTCAAAACTGGCAAATCTTACATTAACATACAAACAACAACAAAGACTGCCAAATAATCTGATAATTATTAATACATTTTATAAAACTAGTATAGGTCACCCATATACATTATATGATAACAATGTACATCTATTATGCGCTGTCTCGCTCCTCTTTCACCCTCCCAAATTCACTGTCTTTCTATACCCCTTCTTTACTGCTGTAATGTGTCTCCCCTCTACTTCTATCCACCCTTCTTTCTCTCATCCTTTTACTCTTTCATCCATTAACCACTCTCATCCATCTCCATATATTTCTGACTAAACTCTCTCCTACCCATCCATCTCTCTCAACCCCTTTTTCTCCCTCATCACCTTCTCTCTCCACCTTCCCCTTCACACCCCATATCACCCTCTCTCCCAGTAAGGAGACTGAAGAGAAGTTATCAGAGAGGGAAACGGCAGGATCAAGATTAAACTAAGACTAAGACATAAAAGAGAAGATTGTACAGGAAATATGCTCTACTATAGTGATGTCACGAACAGTTCACCTGAGAACTATTCGCAGCGATTTTCGCATGTTCGCGTTCGCAACGAACGGCGAACATATGTGATTTTCGGTCCGCCCCATATTCTTTATCATTGAGGAAACTTTGACCCTGCACCTTACAGTCAGCAGACACATTCCAGCCAATCAGCAGCATACACTCCCTTCCATGGCCTTCCATCTGTATGACAGCCTCCATTTTAGACTCATTCTGTAGCTGCATTCAAGGAGAGAGGAGATATATTCTACCTGCTGTTGATTTAATAGGGAAATAGATAGCCAGGCTGTGTATTTAGCTTTAACTGCACACCTGAAGGGCTCCTTTGATATCTGCTGCAAGGACAGCAACCCAAAAAGCCATTTTTAGGGCTAGAACATCATTTATTTTATTTTGTTATTTTTTTCTGCTGATTTAATAGGGAAATAGAGAGCCAGGCTGTGTATTTAGCTTTAACTAAACACCTGAAGGACTCCTTTGATATCTGCTGCAAGGACAGCAACCCAAAAATCCCTTTTTATTTTATCTTATTACTTTTTTCTGTGTAATCTAATTGCATATGCCAGCCTGCTAGCGTGTGTGTAAGGCCTATTGCATCTAGTCTGCCAACTTTTGCCAATGCACAGCGACACTCATATCTAGTGCAACCGTAGTGTGCAGTGAAATAAAACAACCCTTTTTTTTACTGTAATCGATTGAATATCAGTAGCCTGCCTAAAGGCGTGTGTGTGAGGCCTATTGCATCTAGTCTGACAACTTTTGCCAGTGCACAGTGACACTCATATCTAGTGCAACCGTAGTGTGCAGTGAAATAAAACAACCCTTTTTTTTACTGTAAACGATTGAATATCAGTAGCCTGCCTAAAGGCGTGTGTGTGAGGCCTATTGCATCTAGTTTGCCAACTTTTGCCAGTGCACAGTGACACTCATATCTAGTGCAACCGTAGTGTGCAGTGAAATAAAACAACCCTTTTTTTACTGTAAACGATTGAATATCAGTAGCCTGCCTAAAGGCGTGTGTGTGAGGCCTATTGCATCTAGTCTGCCAACTTTTGCCAGTGTGCAGTGACACTCATATCCAGTGCCACCGTAGTGTGCAATTAAATAAAACAACCCTTTTTTTACTGTAATCGATTGAATATCAGTAGCCTGCCTAAAGGCGTGTGTGTGAGGCCTATTGCATCTAATCTGCCAACTTTTGCCAGTGCGCAGCGACACTCATATCTAGTGCAACCGTAGTGTGCAGTGAAATAAAAGAACCCTTTTTTTACTGTAATCGATTGAATATCAGTAGGCTGCCTAAAGGCGTGTGTGCGAGGCCTATTGCATCTAGTCTGCCAACTTTTGCCAGTGCGCAGCGACACTCATATCTAGTGCAACCGTAGTGTGCAGTGAAATAAAACAACCCTTTTTTTACTGTAATCGATTGAATATCAGTAGGCTGCCTAAAGGCGTGTGTGCGAGGCCTATTGCATCTAGTCTGCCAACTTTTGCCAGTGCGCAGCGACACTCATATCTAGTGCAACCGTAGTGTGCAGTGAAATAAAAGAACCCTTTTTTTACTGTAATCGATTGAATATCAGTAGCCTGCCTAAAGGCGTGTGTGTGAGGCCTATTGCATCTAGTCTGCCAACTTTTGCCAGTGCACAGCGACACTCATATCTAGTGCCACCGTAGTGTGCAGTGAAATAAAACAACCCTTTTTTTACTGTAATCGATTGAATATCAGTAGGCTGCCTAAAGGCGTGTGTGCGAGGCCTATTGCATCTAGTCTGCCAACTTTTGCCAGTGCACAGTGACACTCATATCTAGTGCCACCGTAGTGTGCAGTGAAATCAAACAACCCTTTTTTTACTGTAATCGATTGAATATCAGTAGCCTGCCTAAAGGCGTGTGTGTGAGGCCTATTGCATCTAGTCTGGCAACTTTTGCCAGTGAGCAGCGACACTCATATCTAGTGGAACCGTAGTGTGCAGTGAAATAAAAGAACCCTTTTTTTACTGTAATCGATTGAATATCAGTAGCCTGCCTAAAGGTGTGTGTGTGAGGCCTATTGCATCTAGTCTGCCAACTTTTGCCAGTGCACAGTGACACTCATATCTAGTGCCACCGTAGTGTGCAGTGAAATCAAACAACCCTTTTTTTACTGTAATTGATTAAATATCAGTAGCCTGCCTACAGGCGTGTGTGTGAGACCTATTGCATCTAGTCTGCCAACTTTTGCCAGTGCACAGCGATACTCATATCTAGTGCCACTGTAGTGTGCAGTGAAATAAAACAACCCTTTTTTTATTGTAATCGATTGAATATCAGTAGCCTGCCTAAAGGCGTGTGTGTGAGGCCTATTGCATCTAGTCTGCCAACTTTTGCCAGTGCCCAGTGACACTCATATCTAGTGCCACCGAAGTGTGCAGTGAAATCAAACAACCCTTTTTTTACTGTAATCGATTGAATATAAGTAGCCTGCCTAAAGGCGTGTGTGTGAGGCCTATTGCATCTAGTCTGCCAACTTTTGCCAGTGCCCAGTGACACTCATATCTAGTGCCACCGAAGTGTGCAGTGAAATAAAACAACCCTTTTTTTACTGTAATTGATTGAATATAAGTAGCCTGCCTAAAGGCGTGTGTGTGAGGCCTATTGCATCTAGTCTGCCAACTTTTGCCAGTGCCCAGTGACACTCATATCTAGTGCCACCGAAGTGTGCAGTGAAATCAAACAACCCTTTTTTTACTGTAATCGATTGAATATCAGTAGCCTGCCTACAGGCGTGTGTGTGAGGCCTATTGCATCTAGTCTGCCAACTTTTGCCAGTGCACAGCGACACTCATATCTAGTGACTCCGTAGTGTGCAGTGAAATAAAACAACCCTTTTTTTACTGTAATCAATTGAATATCAGTAGCCTGCCTAAAGGCGTGTGTGTGAGGCCTATTGCATCTAGTCTGCCAACTTTTGCCAGTGCGCAGCGACACTCATATCTAGTGCAACCGTAGTGTGCAGTGAAATAAAAGAACCCTTTTTTTACTGTAATCGATTGAATATCAGTAGCCTGCCTAAAGGCGTGTGTGTGTGAGGCCTATTGCATCTAGTCTGCCAACTTTTGCCAGTGCACAGCGACACTCAAATCTAGTGCCACCGTAGTGTGCAGTGAAATAAAACAACCCTTTTTTTACTGTAATCAATTGAATATCAGTAGCCTGCCTAAAGGCGTGTGTGTGAGGCCTATTGCATCTAGTCTGCCAACTTTTGCCAGTGCGCAGCGACACTCATATCTAGTGCAACCGTAGTGTGCAGTGAAATAAAAGAACCCTTTTTTTACTGTAATCGATTGAATATCAGTAGCCTGCCTAAAGGCGTGTGTGTGAGGCCTATTGCATCTAGTCTGCCAACTTTTGCCAGTGCACAGCGACACTCATATCTAGTGCCACCGTAGTGTGCAGTGAAATAAAACAACCCTTTTTTTACTGTAATCGATTGAATATCAGTAGGCTGCCTAAAGGCGTGTGTGCGAGGCCTATTGCATCTAGTCTGCCAACTTTTGCCAGTGCACAGTGACACTCATATCTAGTGCCACCGTAGTGTGCAGTGAAATCAAACAACCCTTTTTTTACTGTAATCGATTGAATATCAGTAGCCTGCCTAAAGGCGTGTGTGTGAGGCCTATTGCATCTAGTCTGGCAACTTTTGCCAGTGCGCAGCGACACTCATATCTAGTGGAACCGTAGTGTGCAGTGAAATAAAAGAACCCTTTTTTTACTGTAATCGATTGAATATCAGTAGCCTGCCTAAAGGTGTGTGTGTGAGGCCTATTGCATCTAGTCTGCCAACTTTTGCCAGTGCACAGTGACACTCATATCTAGTGCCACCGTAGTGTGCAGTGAAATCAAACAACCCTTTTTTTACTGTAATTGATTAAATATCAGTAGCCTGCCTACAGGCGTGTGTGTGAGACCTATTGCATCTAGTCTGCCAACTTTTGCCAGTGCACAGCGATACTCATATCTAGTGCCACCGTAGTGTGCAGTGAAATAAAACAACCCTTTTTTTATTGTAATCGATTGAATATCAGTAGCCTGCCTAAAGGCGTGTGTGTGAGGCCTATTGCATCTAGTCTGCCAACTTTTGCCAGTGCCCAGTGACACTCATATCTAGTGCCACCGAAGTGTGCAGTGAAATCAAACAACCCTTTTTTTACTGTAATCGATTGAATATCAGTAGCCTGCCTACAGGCGTGTGTGTGAGGCCTATTGCATCTAGTCTGCAAACTTTTGCCAGTGCACAGCGACACTCATATCTAGTGACTCCGTAGTGTGCAGTGAAATAAAACAACCCTTTTTTTACTGTAATCGATTGAATATCAGTAGCCTGCCTAAAGGCGTGTGTGTGTGAGGCCTATTGCATCTAGTCTGCCAACTTTTGCCAGTGCACAGCGACACTCAAATCTAGTGCCACCGTAGTGTGCAGTGAAATAAAACAACCCTTTTTTTACTGTAATCAATTGAATATCAGTAGCCTGCCTAAAGGCGTGTGTGTGAGGCCTATTGCATCTAGTCTGCCAACTTTTGCCAGTGCACAGTGACACTCATTTCTAGTGCAACCGTAGTGTGCAGTGAAATCAAACAACCCTTTTTTTACTGTAATCGATTGAATATCAGTAGCCTGCCTACAGGCGTGTGTGTGTGAGGCCTATTGCATCTAGTCTGCCAACTTTTGCCAGTGCACAGTGACACTCATATCTAGTGCCACCGTAGTGTGCAGTGAAATCAAACAACCCTTTTTTTACTGTAATCGATTGAATATAAGTAGCCTGCCTAAAGGCTTGTGTGTGAGGCCTATTGCACCTAGTCTGCCAATTTTTGCCAGTGCACAGTGACACTCATATCTAGTGCAACAGTAGTGTGCAGTGAAGTAAAACAACCCTTTTTTTACTGTAATCGATTGAATATCAGTAGCCTGCCTAAAGGCGTGTGTGTGAGGCCTATTGCATCTAGTCTGCCAACTTTTGCCAGTGCACAGTGACACTCATTTCTAGTGCAACCGTAGTGTGCAGTGAAATCAAACAACCCTTTTTTTACTGTAATCGATTGAATATCAGTAGCCTGCCTACACGCGTGTGTGTGTGAGGCCTATTGCATCTAGTCTGCCAACTTTTGCCAGTGCACAGCGACACTCAAATCTAGTGCCACCGTAGTGTGCAGTGAAATAAAACAACCCTTTTTTTACTGTAATCAATTGAATATCAGTAGCCTGCCTAAAGGCGTGTGTGTGAGGCCTATTGCATCTAGTCTGCCAACTTTTGCCAGTGCACAGTGACACTCATATCTAGTGCAACCGTAGTGTGCAGTGAAATAAAACAACCCTTTTTTACTGTAATCGATTGAATATAAGTAGCCTGCCTAAAGGCGTGTGTGTGAGGCCTATTGCATCTAGTCTGCCAATTTTTGCCAGTGCACAGTGACACTCATATCTAGTGCAACCGTAGTGTGCAGTGAAATAAAACAACCCTTTTTTTACTGTAATCGATTGAATATCATTAGCCTGCCTAAAGGCGTGTGTGTGAGGCCTATTGCATCTAGTCTGCCAACATTTGCCAGTGAGCAGTGACACTCATATCTGGTATCACAGTAGCTTGCACGCATAGTACCACTAATCATAAAAAAAATGACAGGCAGAGGCAGGCCACACCGCAGGGGCCGTCGTGGTCGTGGTGATTCCATTTGGCCCTAGAATAATGCCCAGTTTTTAGAGGCAACGTACCCTGAACTTGAACAGTTCTGAGGACATGGTTGACTGGCTAACACAGGACACCCAATCTTCTACAGCTTCCGCTTGGAACCTAGACGCACCATCCTCCTCCAGCTTAGCTTCGGGCACCTCTCCAGTTACCACTCGCCCGCCTGCCGCCTCCACCAACACTAGCACCACAGCCGCTTCACTTGATCCGTCAGCAGAGTTATTTACAGATCCGTTGGAAGAAATGAGTGATGCACAAACATTAGTACCAGAGGATGTAGATAACAGGGATATGTCCCAGTCAGGCAGCATTACACACATGGACGTACGGTCTGATGATGTTGTACCCGGTGCTGCTTCACTTGTTGAGTTGTCAGATACAAGTGAAGCGGTTGATGATGACAATGCGTCCGTGGATGTCACGTGGGTGCCCGCTATAAGAGAAGAAGAACAGGAGGAAAGTTCAGATGGGGAGACAGAGAGGAGGAGGAGACGAGATGGAAGCAGCGGGAGGTCGTCGAAAGTAGCTAGTGGCACAGTCAGACAGCATGCATCGGCACCCGGGGTCAGCCAGACAGCTCGCCAGTCAACGCATGCTTTTGCCACCACCAGAATGCCTTAATTGCAGAGCTCAGCAGTGTGGCAATGTTTTCGTGTGTCTGCCTGTGACAACAGTGATGCCATTTGCAACCTGTGCGAAAAGAAACTGAGTCGTGGGAAGTCCAACACCCACCTAGGTACAACTTCTTTGCAAAGGCACATGATGTCACATCTCCAACGCCTATGGGATCAACACATCAGTACAAGGAGCACACAAAGTCAAAGCCGCCATCCTCCTCCTGGTCCAGCATCTTTAGCCACGTCAACCACTGCTGCCCTGCTTGCCCCCTCTCAACCATCCGCCACTCTGTGTCTCTCCCTGAGCAGTCCCTGCTCATCTGCCCACAGTCAGGTGTCTGTCAAGGACATGTTTGAGTGTAAGAAGCCAATGTCACAATGTCACCCCCTTGTCCGGCAACTGACAGCTGGCTTGTCTGAACTCTTAGACCGCCAGCTTTTACCATACAAGCTGGTGGAGTCTGAGGCGTTCAAAAAATTTGTAGCTATTGGGACACCGCAGTGGAAGGTACCCGGCCGAATTTTTTTTGCACAAATGGCAATCCCCCACCTGTACTCGATTGTGCAAAATGTAGTAATGGCATCTCTGGCACGCAGTGTTGGGGCAAGGGTCCATCTGACCACGGATACCTGGTCTGCAAAGCATGGTCAGGGCAGGTAGATCACCTACACTGCACATTGGGTAAACCTGGTGACGGCTGCCAAGCATGGAATATGTGGCTCTGCAGAGGAGTTGGTGACACCGCCCCGACTTGCAGGCAGGCCTGCTGCCACCTCCTCTACTCCTCCTACTCCATCCTCTTCCATAACCTCCTCGGCTGAGTCCTCTTTTGCTGCTGCTATGTCTTGCTCCACATCAACGGCACCCCCCCAGCTCCACAGGTACTATACCACATCCCGGATACGGAGGTCACGCCGTCTTGGGGTTGACTTCCCTGAAAGCAGAGAGTCACACTGGACCAGCACTCCTGTCCGCCCTGAACGCACAGGTGGATCAGTAGCTGACTCCGCACCAACTGGAGATCGGCAAAGTGGTTTGTGACAACGGAAGAAATTTGTTGGCGGCATTGAATTTGGGCAAGTTGACACATGTGCTGTGCATGGCACATGTGTGTAATCTGATTGTACAACGCTTTGTGCATAAGCACCCAGGCTTACAGGACGTCCTGAAGCAGGCCAGGAAGGTGTGTGCCCATTTCAGGCGTTCCTTCACGGCCATGGCGCACTTTACAGATATCCAGCGGCGAACCAACATGCCAGCGAGGCGTTTGATTTTAGACAGCCCGACACGTTGGAATTCAACACTTCTAATGTTCGACCGCCTGCTCCAACAAGAAAAGGCCGTTAACGAGTATTTGTATGACCGGGGTGCTAGGACAGCCTCTGCGGAGCTGGGGATTTTTTTGCCACGTTACTGGACGCTCACAGCGAAATGCCTGTAGGCTTATGCGTCCTTTTGAGGAGGTGACAAACCTGGTCAGTCACACCCAGGGCACCATCAGCAACATCATACCATTTTTTTTCTTCCTGGAGCGTGCCCTGCGAAGAGTGCGGGATCAGGCCGTTGATGAGCTTGAAGAGGAAGATTTGTGGTCACCATCACCACCAGAAACAGCCTTATCAGCATCGCTTGATGGACCTGCGGCAACGCTGGAAGAGGATTGTGAGGAAGAGGAGTCAGCAGAGGAATGTGGCTTTGAGGAGGAGGAGGAAGACCAACCACAACAGGCATCCCAGGGTGCTCGTTGTCACCTATCTGGTGGTGTTGTACATGGCTGGGGGGAAGAACATACCTTCAGTGAGATCACTGAGGACAAGGAACGGGACATGACTAGCTCGGCATCCAACCTTGTGCAAATGGGGTCTTTCATGCTGTCATGCCTGTTGAGGGACCCTTGTATAAAAAGGATGAAGGAGAACGACCTGTACTGGGTGTCCACACTACTAGACCCCTGGTATAAGCAGAAAGTGCCTGAAATGTTACCGAATTACCACAAGTCGGAAAGGATGCAGCATTACCAAAATAAATTAAAAAGTATGCTTTACACAGTGTTTAAGGGTGATGTCACAGCGCAAAGGCAATCTATCAGCGGAAGAGGTGAACATAATCCTCCTCCTCCCACGACCACGCCGGCAAGGAGAGGACGCTTTACAGACGTGTTGTTGATGGAGGACATGCAGAGCTTTTTAAGTCCTATGCATCGCCACAGCCCTTTGGGGTCCACCCTCAGAGAACGACTCGACCGTCAGGTAACAGACTACCTCGCCATAACTACAGATATCGACACTATGAGGAGCGATGAACCCCTTGACTACTGGTTGTGCACGCTTGCCCTGTGGCCTGAGCTATCCCAATTTGCCATAGAACTTCTGTCCTGCCCCGCTTCAAGTGTCCTGTCAGAAAGGACCTTTATTGCAGCAGGAGGTTTTGTCACTGATAAGAGAAGTCGCCTAGGTCAAAAAAGTCTAGATTACCTCACCTTTATTAAGATGAATGAGGGATGGAGGGATGGATCCCGAAGGGACTGACAGTTGGCGATACATTCGATTAAAAAAGGCCTGATAGATGAGCTGCCTTGAGCTAATAATGGTCCACACGCTGCTGTATTTTATCCCTGAATGCCGGATGACTTGCATGACTTATCCGCCACCAACTAGGGTTCAAGACGCAATGTTTTAGGGCACTTTCTGCCTGGCAAACTAAGATAAATTTTTCTGGTCGCTGCAACAATACCTAATTTTTGCATTTAAATTATTTTATTTTAGAAGGCGTATATCATGTAATGAAAAATAAAGCATTTTTGAACAGTCTTGCATAACAGTTGTGCAAAATACATATTTACAATAGAGACATTTTGTGAAAGTTAGCTGGCTATTCCTTCTTATTTTTACTTTTTAGGTTAATAATTTTTCTTATTTTTTACTGTGATTGCAATTTAAGAGATACCTAAAACATGGTAAAACAGACAATAGTAAAGAGTAGATCTGCAGGAAACACCAAAGTCCTATTAGCTTTCATCCCTCCAGCAGTATTAGCTTATTATTTACAATATCTAACCTGGGCAATCACCCTTGGGTTACCCTAGGGCAGGCTTCGGTAAGCGACCTCTCCTTTCCTGGGATGATTTTGCCGCCGGTTGCTTCTGAAGGGTCTCCAGGGCTCCCCCACTCTGGTCCTTCCCCCAATGTCGCTTCAACCAGTGACAAATGTTTTATATTTGTAAAGCGACCCAATGATCCCCCTTGATAGAGGTTTATCTTTACAAATTTTGGAGAACCAATTTAAGACTGGTGTCCCCTGTTTCTGTATCACCGAGTGTGTGAAATGCCTCAGCCTACAGTAATTGTAATGTTCTGACAGCGGTAGCTCATGCTTGTCCCTCAGTTCCACATAGGTGAGCATCTGGCCCTTTACTAATTAGTCTCCCAGTCTATCTAGTTTGCTTGACCTCCACCAGTGTTGTGATGTTGTGCTCATGTGTTTCGGGGCCTGAGTGTGGTCAAGAATTGGGGTCATTTGGGTGGATCCAGGGAACAAACCCGTGTGTTTCTTGGCCCATTTCCAGTATGATAGTGAGTGTCTGATTAGGGGGTTTGGCAAGTTTTTAAGGCTCTGAGGCAATTCTGATAGCCAAGCCACCTTGTCCCAGGTTAAGGGCCTTAAAGTGTGGTTCTCTAAATACACACAGGCCGGTTGATGACATATAGAATGTGCTATTGGGAGGAAAGATAGGTGACGGAACAGGTATTAAACTGATAGGAATGAGTATTACAACTTAATTCACCTCTCCTATCTGGTGGCACCTTAGATTGCACGTGCAGTGCCCCAAATTCGAAGTAGGAGGTCCAACCAAGCATCTTTTTTCATCTCCCTGTTCCAAAAATCCATGCCATATACACGTCCCCTGATATGTAACGTAACAGGTATAAAACTGATAGGAATGAGTATTACAACTTAATACACCTCTCCTATCTGGTGGCACCTTAGATTGCATGTGCAGTGCCCCAAATTCGAAGTAGGAGGTCCAACCAAGCATCTTTTTCCATCTCCCTGTTCCAAAAATCTATGCCATATACACGTCCCCTGATAGGTAATGTAACAGGTATGAAACTGATAGGAATGAGTAGCACAACTTAATACACCTCTCCTATCTGGTAGCACCTTAGATTGCACGTGCAGTGCCCCAAATTAGAAGTAAGAGGTCCAACCAAGCATCTTTTTCCATCTCCCTATTCCAAAAATCCATGCCATATACACGTCCCCTAATTGTCTGCGTTATTATAAGGTGTGAAACTGTTAAGTAGTACTATTCCTATTGGTTTAATCCCTGTTACGTCCACTATTAGGGGACGTGTATATGGCATGGATTTTTGGAATAGGGAGATGGAAAAAGATGCTTGGTTGGACCTCTTACTTCTAATTTGGGGCACTGCACGTGCAATCTAAGGTGCCACCAGATAGGAGAGGTGTATTAAGTTGTGCTACTCATTCCTATCAGTTTCATACCTGTTACATTACCTATCAGGGCTTAACCCTTTCACTTCCCAGGGGAGAAGTCTTGACGAACAGTTTCTGTGAATAGTTTGTAACTATGATCTATATATATATATATATATATATATTGTGATGAAGTGACACCAGGGGTCAGAAGAGAGATCGTCAAGACTTCTCCCCTGGGAAGTGAAAGGGTTAAGCCTCCTACAACAGACTAATTAAGCCCAGCTACATTCTGCCTTAAAAGGACTACTGAGCACTCTGCAGGGGGTGGCTGATTAGGCTCTGGCCTAAGAGCTGTGAGCAGTTTGTGGATCTGCAGTCTATTTTCGTGAAAGACAACCTGTGCTGAGATAGAGAACCTTAGACAGCACTGCTGCTGCTGGATCCTGAGAGCTGGGATACGTGCTGAAGTAAGAGAGTAAGGAAGACTGCTTGAAATACAGACTACAAGACTGAGAGACACTGGCAAGTGAGTGAGGATTGCCTGGAGTGTACAACTGGCATAATAACAAGAGACACAGAGTGTTTAGCGTGACCTGACAGGAGAAAGAGGCAGAGCTCCTGATCAGGACTTGGCTGGACTTACAGTGTGGGTGCCAGAGCAGCATTGGAAGCTGCCATGAGAGGATCAGTCTGCGTGACTGCAACAAAGTTACAAGAGAGACTGTTTACTGCAAGAGGAGAGGACCTGCAGAGGATCCATTGCAGCTGAGAAGATGAGAGAGACTGGACTTAAAGGTACCACCCCTCTGTGTGAAAGGGTACTGTTTTATCTGCAGATCAAGAAGCGGTTTCAGGGCTAGTCAGGGTGTTCCTGAAAATTAGCAAGCTCGTTTGTGTAGATGTTTCTTTTATGCTGAAGTTAAGCTATTGTTTGTTTTGGAAAGCCTTGATTAAGGCAAAGATAAAAGTATATCGGACTCAGTGGTTTATGGGAAAAGCACAGGAGCGACCAGTAGCCAAACGCAGGCCCTGTCACACTGGTGTCAGAAGTGTGATGAGAAAGCTGTGGATAATGTTCTGGAAAAGAAAGAACATTTAAAAGGAGGATTAAAGGAGCAAATGAAATCCAAGTATAAAGAGGCTGAAGTGAGGCAGCCCCAGTCACAGGCTCTGAGTCTGCAGATGAGACATAGATGCTGCCGGGGTGACTTTGAACAGACGAAAACACACCATCTAGCCACGACTGTCAGGGAGTATCCAAGCTGGAGAGTGAACTGGCGAACGTCAGTCCTTCCATTAAAGTTATAAAGAGGATAAGTCAGAGCTGCGAGAATAAGATGACGGGTCTAAAAGAAAAGATGCATCCGGTGGAAGTCAAGGTCACAGGAACCTGTAATGTCTGTGATGTACCCCCAGGGAAGCGACTGTATGGAGACACACATTATCATACCAAAGTACGAGAAGTACTTTTCAAGGGTCCCTGGGGCAGGACCCTCGGAGAGATGGGCGGGCCGGTGTCCTACCCTCAAAGTTTAAGTGATGACAGCAGGCAGAAAGGCAAAGAAAGCCAAAAATACAAAGTGAAAGAAAGAGAGGGAAAAGTAATTGTCTCTTCACCCAGAAAGAAAACACGGTTCCAAGGAAAGACAAAGGAATTTGGAAGCAGTGATGAAGGTAAGCTGCGAAATGGGAAAAGTCATATGAAGGAGTTTAAGATGACAGTAGAGACAAATGATGTAGCTGCTCCTAAAAGTACAAAGAGAGCGTCAACGGATGGTGCAGCTGGAAGAGCGGTAGCCTTGATGAGTAAAGTAAAGCCTCACTGGTGTCACAGTGACAAGAAGAGTGCGGAGAGAACACAGATGGTACGGAGGATGTGTTGGATTGCAGATGTGGCCTCACAGTGTTGGACGCTCAACCCCATGGAGTCGAGCTGGGGTGGAGGATATGTGATGAAGTGCTACCATGGGTCAGAAGAGAGCTCGTCAAGACTTCTCCCCTGGTAAGTGAAAGGGTTAAGCCTCCTACAACAGACTAATTTAGCCCAGCTACATTCTGCCTTAAAAGGACTACTAAGCATTCTGCAGGGGGTGGCTGATTAGGTTCTGACCTCAGAGCTGTGAGCAGTGTGTGGATCTGCAGTCTGTTTGGTGAAAGACAACCTGGGCTGAGATAGAGAACCTTAGAGAGCACTGCTGCTGCTGGATTCTGACAGCTGATATAAGTGCT
>JAPZIH010000071.1:0-43257 GCA_027410445.1 Discoglossus pictus | reverse complement strand
TTCTTAAATCTAAGTTCATTTGACTGACCGCCAATCTAAGTTCATTTGCCTGACCGCTAGCCAGTGTGTGTGTCAGGCTTACAAGTATTGTGCCAAGTTCAACCAATCCAATCTAGTGGTGTACCAGCAGTCTACATTTAAAAAAACAATAATTGTATTTTCTTAAATCTAAGTTCATTTGCCTGACCGCCAATCTAAGTTCATTTGCCTGACCGCTAGCCAGTGTGTGTGTCAGGCTTACAAGTATTGTGCCAAGTTCAACCAATCCAATCTAGTGGTGTACCAGCAGTCTACATTTAAAAAAACAATAATTGTATTTTCTTAAATCTAAGTTCATTTGCCTGACCGCCAATCTAAGTTCATTTGCCTGACTGCTAGCCAGTGTGTGTGTCAGGCTTACAAGTATTGTGCCAAGTTCAACCAATCCAATCTAGTGGTGTACCTGCAGTCTACATTTAAAAAAACAATAATTTTATTTTCTTAAATCTAAGTTCATTTGCCTGACCGCCAATCTAAGTTAATTTGCCTGACCGCAAGCCAGTGTGTGTGTCAGGCTTACAAGTATTGTGCCAAGTTCAACCAATCCAATCTTGTGGTGTACCAGCAGTCTACATTTAAAAAAACAATAATTGTATTTTCTTAAATCTAAGTTCATTTGCCTGACCGCCAATCTAAGTTCATTTGCCTGACTGCTAGCCAGTGTGTGTGTCAGGCTTACAAGTATTGTGCCAAGTTCAACCAATCCAATCTAGTGGTGTACCTGCAGTCTACATTTAAAAAAACAATAATTTTATTTTCTTAAATCTAAGTTCATTTGCCTGACCGCCAATCTAAGTTCATTTGCCTGACCGCTAGCCAGTGTGTGTGTGTCAGGCTTACAAGTACTGTGCCAAGTTCAACCAATACAATCTAGTGGTGTACCAGCAATCTGCATTTAAAAAAAACAACACTTTTTTTCTGTGTAATCTAATTTCATTTGCCTGCCTGCCAGCGTGTGTGTCTTAGGCTCACATCGTATACTGTGCCCACTTGCCCAGTCAGTGCCACCACTCATATCTGGTGTAACAGTCAGTAGTGCACATTTAAACAAAGAATACAATTTTGACTGTAATACATTGAATAGCAGTTACTTGTCTGCAAGCGTCTGTGTCAGGCCTACAGCGTCTACTCTGCCAACTTCTGCAAGTGCACAGTGCCACTCATATCTGTTGTCACAGTAGCTTGCACGCATAGTACCAATCTGTCAAAACCTGTAATGATGAATGAGGTCTAGAGTAGCCTGGTTTCCTTATCCTCTACAGGTTGAGACCTAATGTTTGGGTGACTCCAGTCCAACACACGAGTACAAGCAGCACACCAACTCAAAGCCGCCATCCTCCTCCTGGTCCAGCATCATCAGCACATCAACCACTGCTGTCCTCCTTCCCCCTCTCAACCATCCACCACTCCGTCTCTCGCCTTGAGCAGTTCCTGCTCATCTGCCCATAGTCAGGTGCCTGTAAAGGACATGTTTGAGCGTAAGAAGCTAATGTAACAAAGTGCCCCAAATTTGAAGTGATACGACCAACCAAGCATCTTTTTCCATCTCCCGGTCCCAAAAATCCAGGCCTTATACACGTACCCTGATAGGTGACGTAACAAGTATTAAACTGATAAGAGTAGTACTTACAAACACGCCACTCCTATATGGTGGCACCTTTGATTGCACGCGCCGTGCCCCAAATTTGAAGTGATACGACCAACCAATTATCTTTTTCTATCTCCCGGTTCCAAAAATCCAGGCCTTATACACGGCCCCTGATAGGTGCTGTAACAGGTATTAAACTGATAAAAGTAGTACTTACAAACACGCCACTCCTATATGGTGGCACCTTTGATTGCACGTGCTGTGCCCCAAAATTGAAGTGATACGACCAACCAAGCATCTTTTTCCATCTCCCGGTTCTAAAAATCCAGGCCTTATACACCCCCCCCCTGATAGGTGCTGTAACAGGTATTAAACTGATAAGAGTAGTACTTACAAACACGCTACTCCTATATGGTGGCACCTTTGATTGCACGTGCCGTGCCCCAAATTTGAAGTGATACGACCAACCAAGTATCTTTTTCCATCTACCGGTTCCAAAAATCCAGGCCTTATACACGCCCCCTGATAGGTGCTGTAACAGGTATTAAACTGATAAGAGTAGTACTACTTAACACACCTTATAATAATGCAGAGAGAGGCAACGCAGTGAGAGGAGTCTGAAGAAGAGGAGTCAGAGGAGGAAGGTGGTGTTGAGGAGGTGGAAGAGAAAACACAGCAGGCGTCCCAGGGGGCTTGTTGTCACCTTTCGGGGACCCTTGGTGGCTGGGTGGAGGAAGAGACCTTCAATGACATCAGTGAGGACAAGGAACGGGACATGGCTAGCTTGGTATCCAACCTTGTGCAAATCGGGAGTTTAAGTTGTGCAAATGGACTGTTTGCAGTTGTTTGCAGTGCGTTAAACGGGGAGTTTGGTCTGTCACTGTGAAGCGCGCCTAACCCTTACACTACCTGATCGATACAACATCATACCTGATGTTTTAAAGCATGTTATTCCAAACAATTTAGGAATGTTAGGTAATTTATGCCCTTTATGGCTTAAAACCAGACTCTGCATCAACTATGTAATTTTCCGTGGGAGTTTTGCCATGGATCCCCCTCCGGCATGCCACAGTCCAGGTATTAGTCCTGTTGAAACAACTTTCCCATCACTATTGTGGCCAGAAAGAGTCCCTGTGGGTTTTGAAATCCGCCTGCCCATTGAAGTCTATGGCTGTTCGCCGGTTCGCAAACATTTGCGGCGGTTTGCGTTCGCGGTTCGCGAACTGAAAATGTTATGTTCGTGACATCACTACTCACATACATTGTGTCTCTGTCTCTCTCTCTCATCATCCTCTGACCTGTATTCTGTGTTGTATGTATATGTGTGTAAATATATAGTGCTGTACCAGACCCCTGCAGCAGTGTCTCTTTACATATTACACTGTGTGTATGTTATACAGTGCAAACAAGATCTGCTAGGCCAGCAACCCCCCATTCCCCTCAGGTCTCCCATTCTGATCTCCTACCCCCCACCACCCAGGCCCCCATTCTGATCTCACGTGGATGGTGCTAAGGAAGCCAGACATGCCGATCGTCCTTTCATCCTATGCTGATTATGTGCTCCTCGTGGCCCAGGACCTAGTTGATCTTGAGCTGGCAAAAGATTGCCAGGAGGTATATTCAGCTGCCTCCTCTACTAAGATCAACTGATCCAAATGCACAGGCCTTATAGAGGGTTCTATGCAGGTGGACTCTTTGCCTTCCACATTCCGTAATATCTCGTGGGAGGCAGATGTCATGAAATATCTGGGGTTTACCTGTCCGCTGCGGATGCTTCTGTCCCAGACAAGAGAAAGGAGCTAGATGACAGAGTTGGATGCTTTCCATTAGGGGGCAGACTCTAGTGATAAATCAACTGGTGGCTACCCAGATCTGGCACCGGCTGATCTGTCTGAGTCCGACCCATGAGTTTGTCAGCAATATCCAGGAGTTTATTAGATTTCCTCTTTATGGGGAGGCATTGGGTCTCTGCAGGTGTGGCAAGTCTGCCTTTGGTGGAGGGTGGGCAGGGAGTGGTATGTGTGCGCTCCCAGTTGTCCACCTTCTGCCTTCAGTACCTGCAGAGATACCTATATGCAGATCGCCTCCGCAGTGGTGTGCACTGGCGTCCAGCTTTTAACGCCAGTTACACAACCTGGGGTATGACCGGTAATTATTTCTTATCAAGCCAGAGGGGTTTGGGAGAGACCTCTCGGTGTTGCCGGCATACTACCATGAAACCCTCAAGGGCTGGAGCATGGTCTCCATGACCAGGCAAGGCGTGCCTTTGGGGGATGAATTGTTTACTGAGCCCCTGCTATATAATCCAGCAATAGGGGCTCCGTTATTGCAGTGCCCCAGTATCATCCACCGCCTTAGTCAGGCACGGTTGACACAAGTTGGGGATCTCCTGGAATACGATCGCTCTGATTGGGTGTCACCCCAAGAGCTTGCGCTCTTTTTGGAGTAGGTGACACGCGAAGTCCCTTGGCGCTTGTTCCAGGAGATTAAGAATGCCATCTCCCCCGACTCTTGCACCTTCCTTCACAGAGCTTTGCAAGCTGGAGTGCCACATACACCTTCTAACACCCCCCGCTCCTGCTGTTTGCCTTGGCCCCAACCTCTCAAGGTTTAGGGACATACCCACGGTATGCTTTAGTGGCACGCGGGGAAGAGCTTGTATTCTCTCGTGCTCCATGACCTCATGACCCATCCCGATATCACCTGGAGGCGGGTCCTACCAGCTGACGAGGGCAAGAGGCACCGGTGGAGGGAACTTTATTCTACTTTTGTTCCACGACCCACCGGGGACTTGAGTTGGAGAGTGCTCCATGGTACACTGAGCACGAGAGAGTACTTAGCTAATTTCACGGGCTCTCCCTCCACTTGTACATTCTGTGGCAAGGGAGAGTCCGTGTAACATATTTATTTTAGTTGCGCCAGACTGCAGCCCCTCTTGTCACTCTTGAGGGGCCTCCTGCTGCAGTTTTGGCTGCATTTCTCCCCACATATTTTTATTTTGGGGCGCACAGTGTCCCGGGCAATAGGGCCAGGGACCTCCTCGTCAACCTGCTCCTGGCATTAGCCAAGCTGGCTATACAAAAGTCCAGGAAGCAGTGTTTGATAGAGGGGGTTCCATTGTCACCTGAGGCCATGTTCCGGGCACTGGTACCATCTGGCTTTGTCCACTGGGGGAATAGATGAGTTTGTCTCCCAGTGGGCTGTAGATGGTGTACTCTGTTAGGTATCGCTCCTGGTTTCATTTAACCTCACCCTCCTAATTTAATTTTGTTTTATTTTACAGTCTAACCCTTACTTTTAAATTGACATATCCCTCCCCACCACCAGGTGGGGATGTGAGAAACTATGGATTGCTCCATAAAAGGGCCAATCCATAGCAAGTCTGTAAATATACTGTGTACGTTTGATTTTTTTTTTATAACAATGAGTTTTATTGTCACCACATGTAATAAATCAATTTACACAATGGACCTTGGCTCGCAGGCCTTTCTGGTTTTCGTATATCCATGAGTCCCAACATACATGTACTTGTATAAATCAACATAAAGAAAACTCTGTAACACCGCAACATGTACAGTCAAGATGAGGGTTCGTCTGTTGTAGATCGAGCCATAAGGCTATGGTACATATAAAGTGACTATCTCTTTTTTTTTTCTTTTTTTTTTTGAACATCAACCTTTTAAAAACGTGTACTAAAACGACAAACTTAAACTGCTTGCTGGCATGTCCTGTCCCTTATGGCATCCCCTAATACAGGCAATTTATAATGAGGATGTCCCCCACTTCCTTCCCATACTCCCTCCCTAGGCCTTCAATCCGATCTATTTGAGGGAAAGATTCTACTTTTTAGCTAGACATTAGTCCTAACAACCTAAGGCTAGGCCTATGTATACTATCCATGGGTCCCATATTTTCCTAAAGTTGTCCATAGAGTCATCCAGTAGGTGGGTGATTCTTTCATTGATGGCAATATAATTTATCTTATGTTTGATCATCTGGAAGTTTAGGTTACTGGATTTCCAGGATTTAGCAATATGGCTCTTGGTTGACCAGGGTTATGTATTGCAGCAGCCTGTTTTGGGGAGGTGTAAGGGTGTTAATGGGGATCCCCAGCAGCATGTTGTCTATAGACTGGTCCACTTGGGTACTGAATAAGTCCGAGGCTAGTTCCGAAACTAGGTCCCATATCTTTGCTACTTTGGGGCAGGACCACCATATATGGGGAATTGTCCCAACTGCTTGGCATCCCCTAAAGCACAAATGGTTTTCTGACTTTTTCCATTTAGCGAGCTTTTCCGGGGTTATGTATACTCTGTGTAGCACCTTGATGGCAGTTTCTAGGATGCTATAGTTCAGGGAGCCCCTATAGATGTTGGACCAAGCTATCCTCATTTACCTAAATCCTAATTCGTATTCATGTCAGATTCCCAGTCTACCATGTGTTTAAATTTGAGACCTACCGGTCTGGCATTGAATGTTTTGTAAAGCATCCCTAGGGTGCCTTTCGTTAGAGGTGCCACTTGGCACATTTTTGACAGCCAATTCATTTCCGGTATTGTATGGTTCTCTAACAAGGTTAATATGAGATGTTTCAGCCTGCAGAAATTGTAGTGTTCTGTCAAGGGTAGGTCGTATTTGTCCCTTATTTTTTTGAACAAGATAATTTGCCCCTTCTCAATCCACTCTCCCAGCCTATCTAGTTTTTTGCTCCTCCACAAGTGTTGGGAAGCAGAGTTTGGGCTAACTGACATCTGAGGGTGATTAAGGAGTGAGATCATGTAGGAAGGTTTGGGAAATAATTTCGTGTGCATGTGGGCCCATTTCCAACATGTGAGCGTGTGTTTTATAATAGGATTGGAAGTATTTCTCAATTTGGGGGGAATATCTTTTAGCCACATAATTGTGTCCCAGGTCAATGGTCTCATTGACTGGATTTCTATATAAACCCACGCTGGTTGATGTGACACGGAATGGGCGATTGGTAAAAAGGATAATTGAGCGGCCTTGTAATAAAGTTTAATGTTAGGGCAGGATAATCCTCAAATCTAGTTTGTGCAGGTACATGATTCTTTTCTCGATTCTTGATGGGCCCTGGCTCCAAATGAATCCAAAGATATGCCTTTGGAAATTAGACAACTCTTTATTTCTCACCGGGATCGGGAGGGTTCTAAACAAGTAAAGGAGTCTGGGTAAAATGTTCATTTTTATTGTGTTAATTCTCCCCACCCAGGAGAGGCGAAATTTCGTCCATCGACCTCAATCTGTAATTAAGGTTTTTAGTAGCTTAGAATAGTTCTCATTGTAAAGCTCTCCCAGGTTTGCCGTTAACCTTATCCCTAGGTAGTTTATGTATTTTATGTCCCAATTAAATTTATACTTGTAGACTATTTTTTTCTGTTGCCGGAACATCTATGGCCTGTTTTCTCTATATTTAGTTTTAGGCCCGAGAGTTGGCCAAACTTTTCTAGTGTTTTAATGAGTTCCGGAACTGAGTTAGTTGGGTTGGTTACTACGCATAGTAGATCGTCTGCGAACAGGCAAATCTTGAAGTGGTGATGTCCCACCTTAATCCCGGAGATCTCCGAGTTTGCCCTGATTTCCCTGGCTAGGGGTTCCATAGCCATTGCGAAAAGTAACAGTGATAGCGGGCATCCTTGTCTAGTCCCCCTTCCTATTGTTATATTTGGAGTCACAGGACCTGGGAGTTTCAGTTTCGCCGAAGGGGAGCTATAGAAAGATTTCAGCAGGTTAATGAACTGTCCACTGATACCAAATGTATTTAGGGTCGCGAATAGATAAGGCCATTCTAGAGAATCGAAAGCCTTTTCTATATCAAAGGCCATAAGGCATGCAGGAGTTTTGGAGATTTTGGCTTCATTTATGAGGTTAAGGACTTTCCTAATATTGTCTCCCGCTTGTCTGTGGGCTACAAAGCCTACCTGGTCATTATAAATCAGTCTTGGCAAGAAAGAAGCTAGTCTGTCTGCCATAATTTTGGATAGAATTTTCATGTCACAATTTAGGAGTGAGATTGGCCTGTAGTTTTTAACTTCTAGAGGATCCCTTCCTTGGGGAATAGAACAATTTCAGCAGTGTTAAGCTCTGCAGGTAGTTTTTCTCCTGCTAATATGTTGTTAAAGAGTGTGACTAGGTGTGGTCCCAACGTTTCTATAAATGTTTTATAATAGTTATTGGTAAAACCGTCTGGTCCCGGAGATTTACCCGCTTAAAGTTTGTGAACCGTTTTACGCACCTCGTCTAGTGATATTTGGGCATTAAGGGCTCCCAGTTCTTCCCCCGTTATGGTGGGGAGATCAATTGAATTGAGAAATGATTTCATCTCCTTACGGTTGAGAGATGGGGATCCTTCATAGAGGGAATGAAAGTAATTGGTGAAGGTAGACTTAATTTTACTTGGGTTTGCTGTGAGCTTGCCCTCCCGTGTTTTTATTTGGTGGATTTTATTCTGTGTATTTTTTGATTGTAACTTTCTGGCTAGGAGTGGGCCCGGTTTATTTGCTTTGTCGAAAAAATTTAGCTGAGTCCACCTTAGGGCTTTCTCAGTTTGGTCTGAAAGGAGAGCGTCTAGGTCCGTCCTAACCTTTTCAATTGCCTGTCTGTTTTTGGAGTCCGGCTTGGCTTGGTTTAGTTTTTCCAGTTTTGTCAGTTCTGCTTGTAGTTCAATTTCTTTAGCTTTTCTTTGTTTTTTATGGTGAGAGGCGATTTTAATAAGGGATCCCCTGATATAGGCCTTGTGTGTGGCCCATACAATGCTTGCCCTAACTTCTGGGGTGAGATTAATCTGGAAAAAAAGATACAGATCTTGGGAAATTTGTTTTTTGACCTCTGGGTTAGCTAGAATTCGTTCGTTCAGTCTCCAAGAGAATATGGGCCTCCCCCCTGTAGCCCAGCTCAATGCCAACTTTACGGCGGCATGGTCGGACCATGTACAGGGAGTATGTTCTGATCTCTTTACCTGGTCTAATAGTGAGGAATCTGCAAATATGTAGTCTATCCTGGAATAGGTATTATGTACTTGGGAGAAAAAGGAGTATTCCTTAGCCATAGGATGTGCTTCCCTCCAAACGTCTGTTTAGTTTAACTTAAGGAGTAAGCGTTTAATTATCTTTCTTTTCCTAGAGAACCTCTCTTGACCCCCCTTCCCCGTCCTATCTTGTGTCGGGTCCATCACCAAGTTCAGGTCCCCCCCTATTATTATTTTTCCGAGCCCTGGCTTGTCTAGCATTTTTAGCACGTTTATTACCATCTGATGTGGGTTGGATGTGGGGGCATAGATAGAGACAAGGGTTGTCTTAATGCCCTGTATTAGTCCTGTTATTATTACAAAACTACCTGCCGGATCTGTCTGTCTATGTTCTAGAATAAAAGGGAAGTTCCTGTGAAGGAGTATGGCCGCCCCTCCTTTTTTAGTTCTTTGGTTGGCTAGGAAAACCGTTGGGTAGTTCTTGTGGAGAAAATGTGGGTGGTTATTGTGGACAAAGTGGGTTTCCTGCATGAATATGACAGAGGTGTTACTATCCTTATAGGATAGAAAGGCCTTGCAACGTTTAAATGGTGAGTTAAAACCCTTGACATTGTGTGTTAGGAATATTATATCTAAATTATTCAGATTTTCTGCCATGTGTGTGAAGTAGTGAAGCGATGTCTTGACTTTCCCCAATCCAGAGGAGGAGTCCATATAGCCCTGTAGCCTGGTGAGATATGCTGGGAGAGTGGGCCGCACCCTGATCCGGCGGATATACCACCCGGGAGTCTATCGTCTGAGAGACTGCTGCCTTCTAACCTGATGGAATTACCTTTGGGTTGTTTTACGTTCAGGAATGGAGAGTAAAGAACAGCCAGCAAGCTAGTAAAACAGTAAGTAAATAATAAAACATAACTGAAATGTTTTCAGGTTATCTTCATCTGTTTTTCTAAGACAATGATCCTCATTAAACTTTACCGATTGCACCTAAGTACCTAGGGTGGAGAGGATAAGCAGTCCTCTCCCTGTCCCTAGTATGAGGAAAAAGTATACCTTCGAGTAGTTCCTTACTAGGCAAGTAGTAACTTTACACTACCGAACATTAACCCTGGACTAGGCCTGTACCTGGGAAAACATAAGCAATGTAAGAAGAAAATGTATCTAGATCTATAAACTTTTTGGCATGAGCTCACTCTTCTCTAGGGTAATATCTAAAAGTATATGTTTCAATTCACAATACACAATGATATTTGTATAAACTGTTAGACTTACTAACTAATGTTAAACCTTTTGTACATTGATTTAATATTTCTCAAATTTCAAAATATTGCTAAAGTTCACCCTTTGTCCACCTGTAAGGGGGGAATGTTTGGGGTGGGCCTGCCGGAAGTCCCATGCTCGGATTGAAGCGAGTATGCAGTCTCTCTTTGGTTTCTTTGTTTTTTGTGAACCGGTATATCTGTCCACTGCCTTGATGGTCTGTCTTTTGGCTTCTCTGCTCGTTGTACACGAAACTCTTCGATGGTGGCCAGTTTGAGCTGGTTCAAATGTTTTTGGCAGTCGTCCAAAGAGAAAGCACAATAAGTGGATCCTCCGGCTTGGAACAGTAAGCAGAATGGAAAACCCCCATTTGTACGGGATCTTGTTCTTTATAAGAACATTTAAAGCTGGTTTCATTTCCCTGCATTTGAGCAGTGTGGATGGGGCAATATCCGCAAAAATCTGTAGTTGGGATCCATCTGGGCCAACCACATGTGGAGTGTTTCTGGCGGCAGAAAGGATAAAGGCCCTTGTTCTTTGTCGGAGGAATCGGACTATAGTGTCTCTAGGTAGACTCTGGTTGACAGACGCTCCCAAGGCCCTATGTGCCCTTTCAATTTCAATCTCTTCATCTTCTTCTTCCGGCAGCAAGGACCGAACCACCTCCTTGATGTAGGGTACCAGGTTAGTTACCCGTTTGTCGATCCCTCTAAAGCGAATGTTATTTCTGTGGGAACGATTTTCAATATCCTCCAGTTTGTTTTCCAGGAGGGTGATTCTGGCAGAATTAGCAGAGATATCCTTCCTGTCCTGCCCTTGAGTTGAGACCTTCTTTTGGTCCGTGAGGTTCTCTAAAAGATGGGTTCTCTGTCCCAGCTCTTGGATTTCTTTCTTAAAGTCCTGCACGGCCTGGGAAAGTTGGGTCTTTAGCAAGGTTTCAAATCTTGTCATAATCTTGTCTATCATCTCTGGCTTTTGTAGAGTACTCTTCTGTCCTCCTTCCATGTCTGAATTGTCAGATAGTTCTGCCGCAGGGCTCTGGGGCGAGGGTTGACGTTTTGGGAGCGAATGGAAGTGTTCTGGAATTCCTTTAGCTGCCGAGCTCTTGCGTGATTTACCCTTCATTTTCCATGCAGGTTATGATTTGTAATTTACTGGGGCGCCGTTGTTAGTCCAGGTCTTGAGGTATGGGGCTTAGTTGTCTGTAGCGGGGTTTCCCATCTTCTTATCCCGTTCTTTTAGGTTAATTCATTGACGTATTGTACAGCTGCGCTATGTTTTCCCAGGTAGGGCCTTCTCCTCTTTGTTACATTGCTAGGGATATCCGTGGAAGCAGTTCAGTATGTATGCCATGTGGAGGGTGTTTAACCTGCATTTATCCAGCTCCCATTTGAAGCCACAGGGCACTGTAATAGCTCTCCCTATGCTTTGCCAGGGGTGCTTAGCCTAGTTCAGTCCAGGGCCCTTTTATATAGTATTGCAAAATCCTGATGGACAAGGGGCCCTGCACCCCTCCAGGTTGGATAATGGTGCTCAGCTTCCCCCACTCTAGGGAACAAAATGGCCGCCACCTCCTGTTTGTGGCATGAAAGGAAGGTTAGTTCATGTGCCCCCTCCTCAGATAAGAAGGGTAGCCTGCCTGGATTTGTTTGGGCTTTCTTGAGACCCTCAGCTCCTTCAGGGCTTCTTGTAAAGGCGGGGGAAGAGCCCTGCTTACTGGTAGCAGCCTTTACTGTTATCTTTGGGTGGACGCGTGGTGTAAAATGGCGTCCCTGCTATTTTTCGCGCCCTCCTCTCACTTTGACCCCTGAATGGTGCCTGGGGTCCCTTCTCCTGCTGCCCCTCTGGGGAATCACCCCTATTCCTCTTTCTGCCCCCCGTGGGGTGGGATGCCGTTTCGGGTTGCCCTGTCTGGGCCCCTGCTTCCACTATCTTGTCCGGCGCTCCCTTATGGCCCCCCTGCGGTACTCACTTTTAGTGTAGCGTGCGGATGAGAGGTGGGTAAGCGTAGCGTGGGGAGAAGTGTCTGCCGGGTCTTCTCTCTTTCCCTGCATGAGGGAGAAGAGTTCTGTGTGGGAGGCTGTCCCTGCGTGCCAGGGCCAGACTATAGGGCAGGTCTGACTAGGCTGCGGACTTGTTCTCCCCTGCTCCTGGCCAGATCTGCTCGATTTTGGTGTCCCCGTGATCCTGGGGAATTCCTATCTTCGTGTGTGCTAGAATTAGGGGGTTTAATTCCCCCAAACTCGAGATATATCCGAGATTTGGGGTAACTGTGTGCAGAGCACAGCCGATGCACGTCTACCCGGTCTCGTCCGTTGGCCACGCCCCCACATGTACGTTTGATTTTAAGCTCAAAGACAGGGCCCTCCATTGTGTTATTATTGTTTTGACTTGAACTTAGCCCTTTATCATGCTACAGAAATGACCCTATTATTTGTCCAAATTGCAATTACTTGAGCCTGTAATGGAGCCCGTAAATGTTACTGATATTTAATTGGCTACTTTCAGTTGCTCGCATTCCAATTGTGAGTTACAGGCTGAAAAGCACTGTGGTTGTCAAAAACGTAACTCCATTCTATCTCCTCCTTTATTTTTCAAGCCCGCAATTGTTACAAGTGCTAAAGACTCAAAATCGATATTCAATTATAAAAATTCAACAAGCCCGCAATTACCTTCAAACCCGTAAATGGCAAATGCATCAAAAAATTATATGAGTACTAGATAGGACACGCAAGTGGGTTAAACACCTATTCAAAACACTGCAAAAGCAAACAAAAACACAATACTGTACCTAAAAATATTGGGAAAGCAATGAAAGGCATTATAATTATTTGCACAACAGTCTCAAGCTCACAAATCTGCAATAAAAAAATATTTTTTTTACGTTTCATTTCCGTGTTATATCAATCCCAGGAATCAAGGAGTTAATACATATAATGGAACCTGCATGGACTACAACAGTTGATTTATTAATTTTTATTGATGCGATTGCGGATTTCTAAACACTAATTGATTGTAGTTTAAACTCCATGTTTTACTGACGTCATGATGATGGTCCTGTTTACTATTGGCTATGCCTAAATAGTAACTGATGGGCTTGCTTAATTGATCATGATCATGTACGGATTCATGGTTTCTTGTTGGAGCTGTGAGCATGTAATTGCGGGCTTGAGACAATTAAATATATCTATATATGTAAAACATTTCTAACCCGCAAACAAATTATCAGTTTGAAGGTAATTACGGGTTTGGAATTAAATGGGGGCCTATGTTAGCATGTTATAAATAAAGGAAATAATAATAATATTGAAAGAAAACATTTGCATTGCACAAATATTATTCCATATATGTGTAAAACAATATCCCATCTTCTTAAATTAAATAAGTGATATACAGTACTAGATTCCCAATTGGTAATTGGCTTCTCTTACCCAAAGAATATCAGTGAAGATAATAATATTATTTAACAAAAACACTTATAATAATGGATTATACTAAAAATCTTATGGCTCCAACGCAAAAAACGGTGGGACACTTAATATTGAGTACTTAATAGTGACTGATAAACATGTTTTTCTTATGAATTGTTATGGAAGAAGTAAATGACATTTTACTCATACTTGCATGAAGCAAAAGCGGTACTTGTTTCAGACATGATATTTAATGAGGTGCAATTATTTATGGATTATATTAAGCACGTAAGAACAGTCAGAATTGTCAATGAAACTAAAATGATTATTCTATAGTTTTTTTTTCTCAAGTTGTTGTTTTTATGCTGGCCTGTTTAATATGGCCAGGTTATTTTTTATTTTTCCCGACGTGGAATATAAGCTCTTTAACTCACTCTTGTTACTAAACTTGAGGGATATTAAAACTTCTCTTTATCAGGATGGGCATGATGTCATCATTTGTAGAAGGGACAAGAAAGGTAGCAAGTGAAATGCTTGACTTAATATATCATCAGTACAGAAATAGTAGTTTATACACCACTACTCTACCTGAATAGAATAGAAAAACAGTGCTTTAGTCAAATTAGAGCTATCAGAAAGTATTATTCAAACTGTTTTAATGACAACCTTGCTGCCCCAGCAGTAATAAAAACCTAATTGCTGCTTATGCTTTTTATATTTCCCTATATTTTACTACCCTTAAAATAAATTACATAATAAACTTGCTTGAAATAAGAATTCATTTTATATATATTTTATTTTTGTATGTTTATATGATTTATTATGAATTTATTATGCTTTGTAATACATTTTCATGTATACAACCTTTTGTTAATTACAGAGTTATGTACAGTATGTGTGAAGATAGTTATTCAGTTAATCTAGACAGAGTTGGCTATGCTTGAAATTTATTATAAATAATGCACCCTGGAGTATTACTAATGTATTACTAACGTACCTCAGTAACAATTTAGTTGCAGTTTAGGAGGATTTCTCTTGGGTTAGGTGTGTATGATGAGAGGATGTAACTTTGTAAGATGGATATAAGGTCTTGTATGACAGGTCTTGGATGCAAGGATTGTTTATGTTTTATATTTTACTAGCGACTTGCCCGTCAAAAATGACGGGGCAATAAAATGTTACTGCTGTTAAAACTGTTTGCCACACTATGGCCCTCATTCAATTGCAATTTGGCCAATTGAATAGGGCTCTAAATAAGCACATAACATATTTTTTTTTAAAGAAGTTTTTAGTTAGTAAACATCTATCCAAAAGCAAGGTTTTCACTAACTAAAAACTTCTTTAAAATAAATATGCTATGTGTTTATTTAGAGTCCTATTCAATTAGCCAAATCGCAATTGAATGGGGCCCTATGTGAGTGTCTCACATTTTTTTCTCTCTACAAAAAAATGCAAAATTTTGAATAAAAATTTTAATTTTTTTAACTTTCAACTTGTATTTCACCAACAGGTATAGAATATTTTTTTTTCAATATTAACTCTTTTAATTGTCATATATGGAATAACAATATAACAATGTCTGAATTGTATTTTAAACAATCTTGAACAATTTTTTTTAACAATACTAACATTTAGAATTGATAGTTATGCATGAATAACAGAAGACTATGTAAACATTTTGTGAATAACTATTTTGAACAGTGACATGCTTTGTAACATTCAATACGTTTTTTAAACTCTTGTTAAACTAAATAGGTATTGAATCCAGAGGAAGGCAAACAATAACCCCCCCCCCCCCCCACCATTGAAACTTGGCCAATTGTATCAAAGAGGGAAACAAATTAATTCCTTCCTGAACCCATTAACTAGCGATCAGATTACTCCCTGAATCAATACTCTGTATTTAATTTTTCAGTTCAGTGTATTAACAAATGGTGAAACTTCTAGTAACATAAATCCTTGACTATATACAATATACAATGAACCAACTTTCCACAACTTTGAAAATACAATGTTAACATGTGAAATAGTAACATAAAACAATAACATTTAACCTTGAATTTAATGAAAATGCCACCTAATTGTTTTGTGGGGCCAATCATGTAAAAAGGTAAGTTCTAACACATTCCAATCTGTTAATTTAAATTTTTGTTTTTATTGTTGTAGTTGTTGCAAATGGCACATAGAGTTTCCTATGTGAAATAGTGGTCCTCTAAAAAGAGTCCGCCAGATATAAAAGTTCATCTGCAAGGTATAACCACTGTTCTCTATGTTTTTTGCCATCTTAGAGAGTTTCTTAGTGAAATAGGGGTCCTCTAAAATCAGTCCGAGTGATATAAAATGTTATCCTCGAAATGAAACCACTGTTCTCTATGTTTACAGCACCTCATAGTACACAATGTTTTTGGTAGAAATGCATCCATCTTCCAATAAATCACCCTGACTTGGGTTTTCTTCAATATGTACTTTAATTTCCTCTGAATTATTGCCACAGACTTTAAAGTTTGTCCTTGGGATTTATTAATGGTCATGGCAAATGCCATGATAATGGGAAATTATCTCCTTTGAAGGACAAAAGGCAAACCACTCTCACTTGGAGCCAAATCAATTCTCAGTATAAGAACTGGTTCGCCTTTATGGGTAACACTCATAATTTCTGCATGTATAAAATGATCCTTTAAATCCTTCACAATTAATCTGGTCCCATTAGAAAGTCCTTTTTTTAGCATTCATATTTCTCAGTAGCATGACAATTGCCCCTTTTTTAAGGTGCAAAATATGTGGTGGCATTCCAGAGGGAGTTAAAGAATTTCATTTTCATAGTAAAGTTAGCTTTGTCATCAGCCAGAACAGAATCTGCACTGTAATAGTGTTTTTGGTGTGCATTGATTAATTTAAAAATGTTGTTATTTAGATTCAAGGCATCTATATTTTTTGATGTTAATATGACTTTGCATGCAATGTCTGAGTAATCCTCGTTATTGATGGTATTTAGGAAGATTGTCGATATTAGTGGTTCTTTTGAAACCATTTCTGATGGAATTGGAACAGCATCATCAGGTAAATTATTTGTTTTTGGCTGTTTTCCTTCTTTAATCTGAATGAGCCAATCATTGAATTGATTTTGGCTTTCAGGTCTCATATTTATTTCTAATTTAAGGTGTGTAAATATTTTTCACAGCTTACTTCTTTTTATACACGTTTCGACAATGTCAGTCCGATTGCCATGTGGCACCACAGGTAATGTTTGCCTAAAATCTCCCCCTAACAACATCACCTTTCCACCAAATGGCAAATCATTAGCCATAACTTCTTTTAATAATCGATTAATACATTGCAGGGCATGACATGACATCATAGTTGCCTCGTCTATTATAATTAATTTACTCTTGTGATTTTTTTTTTGCTTGTCATGAATTAATTCGAATATCCGACACAGATATTTCCAGAATGGGAACTGACAGTTTAAATCTACTATGCACAGTTCTACCTCCTTCTAACAAAAGTGCGGCAATTCCAGTGATTGCAAATGGCAGTGTATTTGACCCTGTGCTCGAATGCAACTCATCAACAAATTATATAGATACGTTTTTCCTGCTCCACCAGGGCCATCCAGATAGAAATAACGCTCTTTGAGCATGTCATCTCCTATTGCATTTGTGATGGCGTTAAATGCTTCCAATTGTAATGCATTTAAAGTTCCAATTTTTTCTTTTGTTTTTTTGGTATTCAATGTCAGTGTCATACTCCTCAAAGTTAATTTCATCTATAATTTCTGGATCAGGCAGATTAAAATTGGCACAATTTAATCCATGACAAAGAAAGATTTCCTGTATTTCCATTAATGCTTTCAATAGCGCAATGGTCTCATTGTAAATTTTCAAGAAATCTTGCGACATATGTAATTTAAATGTTTCCCACAAAGTTAATGCATCAGGTACATTGCAAAAGATGCAAATAAAATCAAATGATTCTCTTATTTGCTTTGGCATTTGACATAGTGCTGCTTCCTCGAGACATCTCTCCCATTCTGTATCATCTGCCAGAAAGTTTTGATGTCTTGCAGCTAACTGGAAAGTATCATCAACTATGCCATTGACTGTGCGTAAATGTTCATAACTTTGTGCACTGGAACATGTAAAAGAAGTAATCTTAAACTGAAACGTTCAATGTCTCGTGGACTGACGGTATAAATTCTTGGGATAATTTTATAATTATGTTTTTTTCATTGTCGCCATTCACCATTTACTAATACATAGTGATTTGGAATGTCAATGTATAAAAATTATCTGGCTTCAGTGTCCTGACAATTTGAAACCAAGCAGTAAGTGTTGTTGCTCTATGTTCACTTTGTGCTAAAGTATTGCTTTCATTGCCTGCAGTGAAGCAAACAAATTGACTTTGTGGCAAATGGACAGCTAATCGATACACAGCATGTGACCGATCATGCATCTCAAATTTGAGAAGACGTCACATTGCTTCTGAAGCACTTACATAGCGAGCATCTAAATAAGATAAAAGTTTGTCATGTAAAATTGGATTGTCTTTTTCATTTTGTGCACCTTGCACAACACAGTTGCTGCATCATGTCCTTTGTATATATATTTATACACATATTTGATGGATGTGATAGAAGTGCAAGCTTCCACATTGATATGGGCATTGTACTTCATCATCAAATGTGTATTGTATGGAACCACAAATCTATTATCGACCTTTTGGCCATGGATAATAGCTGTTTGTCCTTCTCTTCTTTTATATAAAGGGTATCCATCACAATTAGCATAAGTCTGCATTTGAAATTGTTTTGGAAACTCTTTTGTGCATTTTTTATTTTTCATACATGGTGAATTGGGATTCATATCTCCACATGGACCATGTATCATTCTATGAGTTGCAATCTCATAAAGTTTGGAATGTTTCTCTAGATGTGGCAGTTCTGCAGTAATTATTGAATTCCCTCTGTCTGCCGTATTGAATTTATCTTTTTCTTTCAAGATTAAAAGTATATGTGCATGTGGCAGGCCTCTTTTTTTAAATTCAATAGTATAAAAAGCCACACATTTCTCAAATAAGTGTGCTTTAGTTATATCATGAATTAATGAATTCAGTTTTATTTTGAATACTGTTGCCACCAAATCTGGTCGGTCAGAAGTATTTTGTCCAAGCTGTACATTTTCTTTGATCTCTGGCCATTGTGGATTACATGTAAATGTAATGAATAAATCTGGTTTGCCAAATTTAGTGACAATAGCCATGGCATCATTGTATCTTTCTTGCATATTGCGAGGAGATCCTTGGAAAGAGGATGGCAAAATCATTGCTCTTCCAGCAGGAATGTCTCTGTTTGCAGCCAATTCAGCGACATAATCCATCAATCCACAATATTGTTCTACTCAGAGCTTGTTTTGTTGAAATTTGACAAAATGTAGATTATTTGCTTCGACTTGTAGATAAGAATCAATAATCCATTGTAGTGTGAGTTTGCCCCCACATAAAATAGAATTAAAATGATCCCGAACAGCAGTTTGTGCCACTTTATATTCCAGCATGGAAATATTGTTTCTAACACGAACTTTACTATTTGGATAACTCTCCAACTGTAATTTTAGTTGCCATACTGGCTCCCCATTTGGAAAGAAAATCATTGGATCCAAATTAATACTTAAAATATTTATGTTTATAAAAGGTTGTTCTTGATTGCGTGTATATATTCTAATATCCCGCTCATCATCATCCCCCATCATCATTTTTAAATACCATGGCAACCACATTTGATGATGGTAAATTATACCGTCTTTGATCAGTATGGCAATCTCTTTTGAGAACCATATTTACTCTTGGCATTGGCAATTGATGTCCTTGCTCATGTGCCTGTGGTTCGTTTTCAACCTCAGCTAATTTTTTGTATGCTTTACTATATGGGTTGTCGGCCATAATGTTATCAAGCTGTTCAAAGACTATGGGTAAGCATTGTTTATTTTCAGGAAGCATCATTCGTTGTTTAACAGCTTCCATTGTATCAAGGACATATAATTGTGCAAATTTCCTTTGTTCTCCTGATTCTGGGTGTAAATGGGAAGTCCGGTGGTATATTTGTCCTTGGACTTTAAAACAGTAAGTGCCATGTCCTGGGACATTTTCTGCTAATGTTGCACCCATTGAAGCAAATTAAATTAGACTGATATAAGACCGAATTATATTCTTAAAATTGGTGTAATTTGGAAATGTAGGATCACTCATTATACTTTCTACATATTCTGGAAATGTGTGTCTTTCTGGAAGTCTTAACTTTTCTTTCTGACAGCAACTCTCCATCAGTTGGTCTTTCTTTCAGAAAATGATAGGCCCAACAAAACTGACAAACTACATTCATTAATCCACAATAATGAGTTCTGTAAATAAAGGACTATCGTGAGCTTCCTCAACATAGAACTCAGTACAACTTTCTATATCTACATTGGTGTCATCTCTATCAACATTGGTGTCAGGAGACAATATTGGGTCATTAGAGAATGTTTTAGAGACATTTTTTTGTTTACTTTTTCTTTTCTTTGAAGCTCCAGCAGACTCATTTTGTGCTTTTTTAGTAATTTTTCTTTCATTTAGAAGTTTCTGTCGATCTTCTCTTAAACGTTGTGAAGTCTCAGGGGTCTGTGCATCCCTCCATTTCTGCTTCCATTCCCTTGCCATTCTTCTTTTAGATTCTTTCTTATCTTCTGCATTTTCCCTCATTGTAATCTGTTATTGGAAATAGAGGTGTATAGAAGAATTGTATTTGTTTTATTATACATATTTTTTAACCTGTCACCTACCTCCCTCCCTCTCTCCCCCTCTCTCACTCTCTCTCTCGTTATAAATGAATATCCATTAATCAAATAATCTGAAAGTGTCATGACTGTAAAACCATAAACAGGTAATCATGTGTTCCTAAAGAAGGGCAAAGCAAAAGAGCTATTAGCAAACTATCGATTGACATGAAAAAATTTAGTAATATCTGTATGAAATTAATTAATCAATAAATAAAGTTCTGAAGTGTAATTCTCATTCATGTAAACATAAATGTGTAAGCATATATGCATTTTTTTAAATTAATTACATAAATTAATGAATGACAAACTGTGAATAATGTTGATAAAAAAAAGACTTATTAAATTGCGATTTAACGAATTGAATAGGACTCTATATGACCAAATATTTTGATTATCAAAGTTTTTAGTTAGTTAACTTCTATCCAAAAGCAAGGTTTTCACTAACTAAGATGTTGTGTTAAAAATATGCTGTGTGCTTATATGAGCTCTATTTAATTGGCCAACTTGCAATTAATAAGGTTGTTAATCCTGTTGTAATGATATAGGAATCACAAGGTTTTGGAGACCAGCAGCCTAGGTCATCAATGATCCAATTCAGCAACTTGTAGGTGAAACAGGAACAAGCTTTATTGAAGGGAACAGGAACCACAATAATCTGGCAAGGTACATAGACAGGAAGTGCCTTATATAGGCCAAGGACCAGACACCTGACCAGACACAGCTGAAGAGACTAGTTGCTGATACTATTGCTAGCAGAGTCAAGGTTTATCAGATCTCAAGGAAATTCACAAAGGCAGGCTGGCACAGTGGTAGGGAAGAGGTTCAACAGCCTGGGGGCCAGGGTTCAAAACCCAGCAGAGTCAATTCCTCACACCTGTTTTTATAAAGAATGTCATCAATAATGATACCTGTCAATTAGATGTGATATCAACCGAAATACTGCAGACGTCACTCTGTGTCTTCAAGGAGGTGCAGAAATGATTGATCTGTAAAATGACATATAAAGGTTTTTTTTTTTTTATTAATTTCTGAATCTTTGAAAGTATCCTTTTTAGTTGGCATACATGGCAAATGTAAATCCTGATCATCAATATAAAAGAAAATGCATTGTAAATGTTAAAAAGTGTCCCAATATAATAAATTTATTTACATTTTTAACTGCTTCTAAGGTCCTATCCCTGTTAGACAATGAGCACTAACAGAATGATGAAGTAATAAATGAAAGAATACCCATGATGAATAAAAGAATGTAAAACTGTTATGACTGCAAAATCTAAACAGGTAATCATGTTTTCGTAAAGAAGGGCAATTGGAAATAGCTATGAGCTGTTTTTTTTTGGTATTGAATTAATCAATAAATCAAGATATGATGTGGAAGTAATCAATAAATCAAGATATGATGTGAAAGTGTAATTAGTTAAAGCATCAATAGCTAAGTATATATGTATTCATAATGGGGTTTTTTTCTTGTAATTATTGATTTATTTTTAAAATGAATGACTTAAATAAATTAAGTAATATCTGTCATCAATGCCTAAGCATATATGTATTGATATTGTTTTTATTTTTTATTATTGATTAATTAATAAGTATGTTAAATAATTAATCAATAAGTGTTTTGTATGTTAAAAAAAAGACTTAATTATTGTTTTCGATAGAATATTATCATGAAATCACATACCTGTGAAGTTGATGTTCTATAATGTGAAATCCTGCAGAGGCAACTCTGTGTTCAGGCAGGTGGAGATATAATAAATCTGTAAAATGATGTAGAAATCATATTTATTTTTTTGTTTGAATGAATTTATGAATCATTGAAAGTATTTGTTATCCTTGTCATACATGCATATAATAAAAGGAATTTAAATATTGAATTGCTTGCATATATGTCCTATGCATTGTCAAATAGACTATCTATATTTTTATAATGATTCCTGATGAATAATTAATTAATTAATGTTGATTAATTAATTAATAACATTGATCAATGAAAATCTAAAATCCTTACAGCCTTATTAAATTGTGATTCAGGCAATTGAATAGGGCTGTATATAAGCACAGAGCATATTTATTTAGAGAAGTTTTTTAGTTAGTGAAGACCTTGCTTTTGGATAGAAGTTCACTAACTGGCAACTTCTGTAATAAAAATATGCTCTGTGGTTATATAGAGCCCTATTGAAATGGCTGAATGTCAATTTACTAAGGCTGTTAATCATTTTCTTCTAAAAAACAGCATCAGTAAATGATATACATGTAAAGGTGATCTTATTGCAGATCAAATGCTGCAAACGTCACTCTGTGTAGTCAAGTGCACAGATGATCAAACTGTGAAACAAAATCAAAAGCATTGTTAATGTTTGTATGATGTTTAATTGGCATACATGCCAAATATAAGCATGGTATATTAATAACTAAATGCACTATAAATAGATAGAAATATTTAAGCGGTTTGAGGATCCTATTCCTTTGAGACAATGAGCAGCAACAGATAAATATTATTACACTGAAAAATCTACCTATTTTTTGAGGCATTTTAACACATTTTATTTTTTATCATTAGAAATAATTAATCATGAACATTAATATTCGAGCATCAACACACCAAAATAAGTGCATTAATAATGAAGCATGAAAACGGAAATATAACTGCAATGTAATAATAATACCAACACTGAAATGTAAGTGTAAAATGTACATATCTTTGAGGCATTTTGTTATTCTTATTACTTATTAATAATTAATGAAGTAATTAATGAACATTATTAGTTGAGCAGCAACCCCGAAATGCAAGTCCACTGTGAAATATACATCTTTTTTATCCATTTTGTATTAAATTTCTTATTTTGACTAATTAATTATTAATTAATGAATGAACATTACTAATTAATCAATGACTAAATATATTATAAAGGGTTAATTAATAATATAATCATAAAGTAAAGGTAGGGAAAAATATAATGTTGTTAGCATAATGCTAAATAAATAATAATTAATAAATGGATGTCCATTAAATAATCATTAATCAATTAATAAATATATTTAAATGGTTAATGATTAATATTTTGATAAAGTAAAGGCATTGCAAAATGGAGTAATGTAATTTTTTTGTTTATTCACATTTTTTTTTAATTAATAATTAATGAATGAATTAATTAATATACTTTACCTATTTATAATAAATAGCTAGCAATCAATATCCTGAAGTCCTAACAATCTCTTTGGATTTTCCAGCAGCAGAAAATGTCCAGTCAGACCGTCATCACCTGAGGAGAAAGTGGCAAGTGTGCCCTATACATAGGCTGCGTGCGCGAGCCTGAACCGTTAGTTTATGCGGGAAAGCCGACATTTCAGATGCGTAATGTGTAGATTAGAGTAAAATGGCGACGATTTTGTATGTTTTACATGCTTCGGGAGAATTTGGGGTCTTTTGTAACAGTGTTTTTTGTTACCTCGTACGTGCCTTGTCAAACTGCTACGTGTCTGGTGGTCTTTTGCGTGCTTCAGGGTCGTGCTTCATTTTTTGCGGACGCCATTTTTTTCCGAGTGGTTAAACTCATCAAAGTGGACCTAGTGAATTTTTTGTTTATTTTTAGTGTGTTTATTGTTTTTTTTGTGTTTTTTGGTTTGCACGTCTCGGCCGTTAAGTTCGTATTTTTCTGACACATATATTTTTTTCTCGTATTTGTTCAATAAAAAAGGGGGGGGGGCATGCCCAAAATCTGGTTAAATTACCTAAAAATGTGAACATGCATGCATCAGCTGGTAAGAAAGAAGCTGTAAGATTTGTGGGAGTAATCAAATACTCCTTACTCTGTTCACTCTTTTGCCGTGAGCAAACTCACATTCTAGAGAAATCTAATTTATTTTTTTTGTTCTGTCAATTTACCAAGATGTAGAATCTACTCACATCTAGTAAGGAAGAGTAACTAGGGAGAGAGGACAATGTATTGCATAAATGCTAGGTTGTTGATAATGTCATAGTTTCATTTCAGGAAGTGTTGTGCAATAGTTGGTGATAGTTGCTGTACCTATGACCTAGCTGAAGCTGGCAATCATGGTAATCTTACTATTGGCTATTAGTCACCTCAATCATGTTAATGCCCATTATGAGCAAGTAATAGGTATAAGGAGAGTGTGTCACCATGATTAAGTGTTGTTGATAGGTTAACACGTGTCTACTCTTATTATTGTTGTTATTTTGTACTTAGCTGTCTGTTCTCTGGTAGGGAAAGAATGTTGTACTTACTTTGATGGCCATCATACTGCCATTCAAACTGCCCTTTAATAACAGTAAAAACCAACAATGTTTAAGTGCTCTCTTCAACCTCTTCTTTTCCTGACTTGAACATCATGAAGGTGAAGTAGTGGTATGGTGATACACAGCCACAATAATACCCATCACCTCCCTACATTAGGACCACTTATTTATTTGCCTGAAAAAACTGAAGACACTATTTCTTTATTGACACCTTTAAATATGTTGTGCATTATCTTTAGAGCAGATGGTATGTTGTCACTATGGGCGTATGTGAAGTTGTTTATTTACGTTTGTACTTTAACGAGTCTTACAAATGTTTGTCATGGACCCAGGTGTTTGAGCATATGTGGATGGATATTGGCTATGGATTATGGCATGCTTAGTATGAGAGAGATGTGGAGGTAGCTGCATATACAAAAATGGAATTAGAGGTGCTCAATCTAAGAACAGACAATACCTGAAGTTGGTTTGTCCTATAGGTCTTGTTACCTACTCAGAGAGCAACCTCTTTTAGCTCACATGTGCCCTTCACAAGGATAAATATTTTGTAGTTTATCAGTATGGTCAAACTCAAAAGAGTGACTCCAGATGCATTTCGGCCTCTGTAAGACTCGTCAGTGAGGTGCGGCTTTACTCCCTAAGGCACAGTGAGCAAGGAGCAAGGCTTGTTAGTTTGCATAAATAGGAATGTGACACAAATGTGATGTATGTGGATGTCCCATAACCCCAAACATTGAAAACACACTGATACAGTGAGAATGGTATAAAAAAGATTTATGTCATACACAGAGCACAATCAGAAATGGACAAGACAGTGCATTAATATCATGGGTGTGGTGTGGGCGGATCCCGTTAGAGCAAGAGGCTTGTGAGAAACTACACCACTGCAACTGGAATCTGATGAAAAAAAGGATAATCAGAAATCATTCCATTTAATTGAAGAAACCAATAATGTGTATAGCACTTACAGCCTGTCTAGAGCTGCTCAAGGAAACAGATGATTCAACCTCTGGACTGTGTAATCCAATCCAGTTTCACACACACATATAGCGTGGTGACAAAAGAAAAGTCTGAAAAAAGTGGTAAATGAAAAAAGGCGGAGGAGGATAAAAAAATGAATCAAAATGTATGTACAGTAAAGTGCTAAATACTGTAACTGTAACAATATACCAACTCACCTAATTCCCATTTGCAAGCATTACTAACTATTAGCTAGGTCTCTGGATAATCAGCAATATGGGAACATACCCATTAATACGGAGAGGACACAAAGGTCAGCAGCCAGATTCACTGTTACTTACATCAGACCCAATGATCTGTTCTCAGACTGATATTGAGGTCAGGATCACATGCTTCACTAGTGCATATATCAATGCTGGCTGTCATTAACATACCATTGTTATACTCTGCAAGTCCACCGCCATAGCGGTATTAGTCTATATTTAAGCTAGCAACAATCATGTCTTAGATATCTGGCATTATGAGAGCTTTAAGATTGTGGAAGCTACATGTTATGGGAGGGGAGGGGAACAAAACCCTATGTTTCCACAGAGAAGAGGATTATGGACCATGTGATGGGAGGTAGCCATCTGCATACAAAATATCACTATCACAGAGGCCAAGATCCAAGACACTGTAGCCAGGCTAGATTAGGTTAACATTGTGATGAATAGATTGTCACTGAGGAGTGCTGTTGAGAAGGCCCTCCTCCACCTACACACAGGGCCACAATCCCCCGTTACTGGCTGCCGTCTTCCTGCTGCTGGTTGGGGGGGGGGCAACCCTACCCGGCTGCAGCAACACCTGCAGTGGTAGAGGCATGGTGGGAGGAGATGAGAGGCCGGGCTGCGAGTGGCTGGGGCATGCTTCCAGGGGGGAGAAGGCAGGGCTGGGGAGCAATGCGTGTCGCATGGCCTCCATGGTCAATCCCTGGAATGCGCTCTGGTCCACCCAATCCTGAGCAGCCTGGCCAGTTAGGACTCAGTCATTAGATGATGACTTCTCTACTTCCTATTGTGCCTTGCCAGGTCTACCTGCTGGCGTATGAGGGCCAGCCTCTCAACCTGCACAGCCTGGCCTGATGCTGGGGATGGAGGTCCCTGGGGCGTGGCATGGGGATTAACTGGCGGTATAGGAGTTGGGAGGGTCTGGGGCCCAGCTGTAGGGTGTTTCTGTATTAGATCTGGTGTGGTTGGGCCCATTGGTGGTGGCAGCCAGTCTAGCGCACTGCTTTGGGGGCGAGAGTATGGTGGCTGGCTTGTTTCATCACTGTTGGAGGGCACTGGTGATAGCGTCAGTCTCTGGAGGAAGGACATAGTGGGGTCGAATTCCCGGCAGTGTGGCCAGATGGCCGGATAGTGGCCTCTACCAGCCATTTGACATCCTCCTCCTCTGAACCAGAGCCCGTTGCTCCGCTTCTCTCCTCCTCCCCCTGCGCCGGTTCTTGCTGGGCGGGGGCTTGCTCCTTCACTTCCTGCTTTGATGGAGCAGACACCCCCGCCTCTTTCTCGCCACTGGACCCAGACCTCCTTGATGCTGAAAGAGAGAAAAGAAAGGTATATATCATTAGTATGATTTATAATACATTTTTTGTGTGCATTCCAAAATATCTGACATCTAGGCTTGAACCTGGATGATATATATATATATATATATATATATATATATATATATATAGGGCCCTGGAGGAAGCCTTAGTGAAATGTGCGCGTCTGCCATTTTCTTCCTGTCCGTCCACCTCAGATGACTTCATCTTTCAGTGCGGCACAACACACATAGAGCAGCAGATTGGGAGATTCAATCCAAAGCCATGCTGTTCTACGGGTCTATATATAAGTTAAGAAACATTACCAATATATTTTAGACACTGATAGTATCTCCTAGAAGTATATCTTGATTTATTTACTTGTTAATTTGGTGTGTTTATATGCAATCTGTCCAGCTCATTATAGACTTCATATAAGCACTTTTGAATTCTATGTGGAAGTCAGCTATTGAGATATATAGTGCAGATAGTTAGCTTTTTCAGTTTATTTACAGGGTAAGTGATAGGCCCCCAGTTCCTTCACATGGGTAGTTCATTTCACAGTTTAGGATAGTTAGCAGCACTTATAGCAGGGGATAAGTGGAGGGTCACCAGCTCTGTCACAACAGATAGATTAGGGACTGACCCCGTCTTCCCTTCTTTTTTTCTTTTGTTTATTTCCATATTTATTTATGCACAAGCACTTTAATTATTCACTTTTATGTGATATCTATTCTTAATGCTATTTTCACAATTATAGATAGAATTACATTATTATATACTGCCTTAATAATAAAAAATATTTTTGCACTTTCTCTTACAGTTAACTTTATATTTAACAGCAATCATCACTTAGAATTTGTATCACAATATATATATAAACTTATATTGCATATTTATTTACTAATACTTGAAAATATAATATTTGCTGTGCCAATAATATGAACGATGTTCAATCTACTTATAATTAATTAACAATCTAATTACTATGTTTATTGAGCTATTTTCCATTGCATACATCTGAGGTGGTGGTTGTACATACTTGCATTTTTAATCGTCGTTTTTTGTTTTAACTATGTACCAACAAATTATGATTTTTTTAATCGTCTATATGGTGTTTGAAGGATACTACATTGATTATAAGTACAAGTTATTATGCATCTATGGGATTACTCAATAGTTTTTCGGGTGTCTTTTTTTTCTTCTTTATATAAAATATCTTTACATTTGACTGTGCCATTTTAACTGTACCCCAATTTCAAGGGATTTTTTTTATTCTTAATGGGCATGAAAAACTGGCTATATGCCCTCTTATTATTTTTGTTTTCTAAAGTGGATCAATCTTGGGAAATTCCATATTGTTGTTTCTGTTCTTATATGCAAATGACCAGATTGAGTATATTAATTAGCTGCTTTGATGTGCTAATTAGAATTACAGTTTTCTTGTCTGTCTCTGTAGTGGCCAAAATAAAGACTCCTATCCCATCCTTATTAAGCACTCAGCTCCTCTCAGTAGCATACTGAGCTAAACATTAGCATCCAGGAACTACAAAATCAATTCAACATTTTTTAGAAATGTTTTACTGTAGAGAAAAACTGCTAGTGCAATGTATAGACAGTTTTTAAGTCTCTTTAGAATTAAATCAACTTGCTGTTGAGGTGACAGAGTCCCTTTAAGAGCTCATCTTGTAAAATATCTCAGACAGAATACTGGAGATTACCGCTTGAAACATGTTTGTCCTGTTTTATAGAAAATACATGGTGGGTCACCTTGTAATCTGAATTCATTACTTATAGGGTATAATGGAAGCTGTGACCTTATTACATTAATACTTTGCTCTGAATTATTTAGTCTCAGTATATTCAATTATAAGTGACCATCTGAATATAATAGTGATGTCATGTCAAGAATTATATAGTAAACAATGCAATTATACATTCCTAAATATATATTAGTTAAACAATGTGCATGAGATATTCTGTTGTTTATAATAAAAATGATAAACTTCAAATATACAATAATCTTTCTTTTATGAATTATTTATATAACAACTGGAAATGTCATCATAATTCATAAGCGTTTACAGTAAATTTATTTTCTTAACCCTTAAACTGTTAAGTGATTGGTTCATTATTTCGTCTAGATTTGAAATCATCTGCTTAGATGTGATTGCTCTGAATAAGTCTATATTTATATGGAAAACTATGTTTTTTTTGCAATTCATCATGTAAATGAATGCCTCTTCTAGAATCATCTACCGTACACAATGTTCAGTGTTAGCAGCACCTCTCTGTCAATCACTCCAGTGGCTTCGCCTAGAATCCAGAATAAAATTTGAAATCATGACCCTAACTTACAGAGCCCTCAACAACAGCGCACCCTCATACATCTCTGCTTTCATCTACAAATACTCCCCCACCAGCCCTCTTCACTCTGCTAACAATCTTCTTTCTACCACTCTTGTCACCTCTTCTCACTCCCGCCTTCAGGACTTTTCTTGTGCTGCTCCTATTCTCTGGAACTCCTTGCCTCACTCCACCAGACTATCCTCCTGCCTCAAAACCTTCAAAACCTCAGTAAAAATACATCTATTTAAAGAAGCTTATCACCCTCCAACCTAACATGCACAACACTTCTCTCATCATCCTATACCACACACATAACCTTTAGATTGTAAGTCTGTGAGTTTTCAATCTTGCGTGGAGCTTTGGGGAAATGGACACATGCAGTGTAATAACATTTTTTCTCATAATTCTAAGCTGGAAGCAGATTTTTTAACTTGTTTTAGACATTCAAATGTGAACACAGATGTACTATTTATTTACTGTACTACTGTACAGTGGAGGCTTCTATCGCTCTTTTGCCCACCATATTATAAATGATAGTTGTGGTGAACTACCTGCTCATAAAGTCCACAATACAAGCGGAGATCCTGCTCCATGCTGATGATAGCCAGTAAGCTTGAAAAAGCTATACATGGATAGGATTCTCGGCTTGTGTAAAATCTATCCCTGGCTTTGCATTAAAGCGGTGTAATACAGCAGGCATAAGCTTAAAGGAAGCCAATGTTTGATAATGGCTATGGATTGAAGAATGAGGAATTTAAGGGCACTGTAAAGGACTGTATATAAGCACATAGCATATTTTTTTTTCAGAAGTGTTTATTTAGTGAACTTCTATGCAAAAGCAAGGTCTTCAGTAACTAAAAACTTATTTTTAAGAACGATGCTATGTGGTTATATAGAGCCCTATTCAATTGGGCAAATGTGAATTTAATAAGTCTGTAAGGAGATCCTGCGTTTTTGTCGGCTAAGTCCCATGTGTTTCATTGCCTCCACTGCTCTCCTTGCTTCGGGAGGCTCGCAAGGCAATGAGCGCCTTTGGCGCTCATCGCCCAAGTGCTGTGCGTGTTGGTGCCTTAACGGCTTGCCTCGCTACGCAAGGCTTGCAGGCAGTGAGCGCCTTCGGCCCTCATCACCCAAGTGCTCTGCTGGGAGTTGTAGTGCCTTAATGGCTCGCCTCACTACGCAAGTCTCGCATGCGATGACCGCCTTTGGTGCTCATTGCCCAAGTGCTGTGAGTTGTAGTGCCATAATGGCTCGCCTCACTACGCAAGTCTTACATGCGATGAGCGCCTATGGTGCTCATCGCCCAAGTGCTGTGAGTTGTAGTGCCTTAATGGCTCGCCTCACTACGCAAGTCTCGCATGTGATGAGCGCCTTTGGAGCTCATCGCCCAAGTGCTGTGCGTGTTAGTGCCTTGACAGCTAGTCTCGCTATGCGAGGCTTGCAGGCGCACTCATCGCCTAAGTGCTCCGAGTTAACGGCTCGCCTCTCTTTGAGAGGCTTGCAAGTCGTACGCACCACGCAAAGCGTGACAACATCTCGTAGTTTGACAATTATAATATGTGATGGGCCTGCAAGGACCAAGGGGGCCACAAAAGGCACAGGGAAACCGCAGAGATCTGTGGTGGGCCACAGGGATCTGAAAGGACATAGGGGCCACATGGGGCCAAGGGAGGCCGCAGGGGGCCGAAAGGGGACCTGCAGGAGGTCCGAAGGGGTCCTTCAAAGGCCAGGGGCCTCTGTGCCTGGCACCGGCGGTAGCTCCGCCTCTGCTAGGATAGTAACTGAAAGCCCTTCCTGGACAGGTGTAGTAGATTCTCTTAACAAGACATACTGTGCTGTCAGCTTATGATCGTTAAATATTATATTTATCATTCTGCTGATTTGTAGAATATAGGAATTTGATCAAATAAATAACATTTGATTATTGTTTCCTTTTACACAGTGTACAATATTATCACTATCCACAGAAATGCTTACAATTTTACAACATGTTAAATTTCCAGTCTTCATCTGTAAATGATTTAAAAAGTGTTTTTACTTATAGTAATTCATTCATCATAATCCAATCTCTCACTGACCTTCCAATGCTATATAAAATAATGGAACAATAGAATACAGTATGTGTTGGCATTCTTCAAAATTGTTCAATGATTCAAAAAAATATTTCTGATTCATTTTGAATAAAATAAGGTGTGCAAACAAGTGAATACTATTTCATTTTTTAAACTAATGCATATTTCCTATATCACCCAGATAATCGCTCTATTAAGTTTCCTTCAGTATTTTTCACTCTGCAGATTCTGTCAAAGGCAACAAATTATTCTTGCAGAACAAAAACCTTTCAATGTACTCCTTTGTTTTTGTTTTGTTTTTTTACTTGTTTTAGACGTTCAAATGTGAACACAAAAGTACTATTTACTGTACTACTGTGTGGTGGAGGCTTCTTTTGCCCATCAAAAAATGTAATGATTGTTGTGGTAAACTACCTCCCCACAAAATCTACTACACTGGCCCCACCCTGATGAGACAGTAACCATGAAAAGGGTGTACTTGGGTAGGATTCCTAGCTTGTGTATAATCCACCCTGAGCTTTGCTCAAAGCTGTGTAATACAGCAGGCATATGCTTAAAGTCATGTTTAAAATGGTAATGGATTACAAGAGCAAAGTCTTTGTGAGCACATTTGCATGTCCCTGTCCAGGTTCCCAGAATGGAGTGCAATAAGTGTATTTCTTGTTATTCAGAACAGGAAACAGGTTTTTAAGTGTTTTAGATGTTCAAATGTGAACACAAATGTACGATTTACTGTTTTATTTTTAACAATACTAATTTCAACAAAAAGTCAATGTAACATTTTGTATTGCTTTGAAGGTATTTTGTAACCAAATAGAGGCTGCTAATAATTCATTGTCTATTTAAGACTACGGTCCATTCAAGACCCAAGAGCTCAATAGTGCATGCCAGAATGCTGCCGCATTGATGCAAACACACAGTTTTTGTGCTATAAAAGCTAACAGAACAGCACTTTAAAACATTTACAAAACAATGAAAAAAAGATTCAAATACAAAATACACATTGTGAACTTGATTTTGATTGTCTTACATGATGGTGCAGGGCAATTTTAATGACTTCAGTGGCCCTATAATGTCTCATCATAAGTCCAGCAGGCTTGCCTCATGTTCTGAGAGCATCTGTACATTACATTTATTTATGACCTTATCTGGGTATCTGAAATGTGACAAATTAAAACACTATGGTTGAATGCTACTCAGTATGGAGATATCCAAGTAGTAAACAAAGATTGACTGATTGTCTTGCAGCCAGAAAAGATTATCAGGCCTATAATATTCTAAATTACACGATCTGTGTAGGCTAACTTTATTTGCATAATCATCAAAAAGTACAAGTACAAGCAAATATAATATTCAGTAACAAAGCAAATAATATTAAACTCTCTACATATTTACAATTTATTCACAGATTATTCCAAAACCAGACACTGAAGATACATATCCAATGAGGTATATAGGAATATAAACATTTTCAGCCTTATTAAATTGTGATTCTGCAAATTTAAAAGGGCTCTATATAAGCACATAGCATATTTTTTTACAGAAGTTTTTAGTTAGTTTTGGATAGATGTTCACTACCCAAAAACTTCTGTAAAAAAATATGCTATGTGCTTAAATAGAGCCCTTTAAATTTGCCGAATCACAATTTAATAAGGCAGTTTGTGTTTATTTTTTATTGCTGCAGTATAGTTTTCTTCATTTCCCTTTGCCATTGAAAATGCATAAACATAAATGTTTTATCTTTAACATGCAACCTCAGAAATAAGGAAGCATATATGTTAGTTGTTTAAATAACTGACATTATTTAACATTAAAGTAAGTACAGCATTTATTTTTTAACATGATCTGCACTTAAGGTAATGCAAAGCTTTGAAAGCCAAAGAAAATTATATTAAAAATGCAGTTCTGAAACTTTGAAAATTAGCTTTGCCTTCAAGGTTACAACTTCCCTTGGCAACAAGGTGAAGAAACTGCAATTTGCTGAGTCTATAATGTGTCAGTAGCTAGTGAGGCAAAGCTGGGTATGATGTACAGATTTCAGAAGCAAAGTAAGATGGAGTGACATAGCATTTGTATTTATAAAATATAAGTATTGATGAGATAAAGAGTTTATAAAAAAATGCTTTACCGATAAATTCTCTATGACGCAGACATTCTGCTTTTAAGTTCTGGCTGTGTGTACATCAGGGGTTAAAAATGACCAAATTCACACTTTGCAATGTCCCGTGTTTCCTCTTAAGCTAAATATATCTTGATATAGTTCATTGCTCAGGTACTTTTTTGCTGAAGCAACATTTAGCTAGTTTAAAATGACCCTTGGGACTTTCCACAGCTTTGTCTTGCATGATCAGCAGTTAAACACACTGTTAAATTTTAACACTGGACATAAGAAATAATGTTCTTTAGTGTGGAATGGATAGTATATTCTGCAATACTTACATCTATATAATATAATGTTGATATTATAAATGTGTAATTCAGAATGTAAGTAAAAGATAAGGTACAGGAGAAAATCCTCATCTGACAAACATGCATAATGTTTTTTTTTTCCTGTTTGAATTTTTCCCTAATTATATCAGTGATTCTACATCCTTGGAGTCCCCATGTGCTCCACTGTCTCATCATATTTAATTATTTACATGTTTATCATACTACTCGAGGTTTGTTACAATTATAATTCATGTCAAAGCTATACAAGACACAAGACACTTCCGCCAGCCAGCATTATTATGGATTAGATAATTGTAGGTCATTGCAATGAGTGATGTTAAAATAAATTAGCATTGAGAGACTTTTTTCTGCGCGTGTCGGCAGCTTCCATGGCAGTAGCATTATGATGTTATATTACTAATGCCAGCTTCTCCCAAAAGAGACAGAGTGAGGTTAGATTATGTGAATTTCAATGAGTAGACTTCAGTTACCAGTGCTAGTAAACCTATTTCACTTATAGAGTTGTATATGAAAGCAATGGGTCATCAAGAGAGCATCACAACTGGCCTCATTCAATTCGGGGCTGTTACTTGCAAGTAACTTTCCGATTTGCTACTTTAGGGCTACTTGCTCCAGTAGCTCTACTTTTACTTATCTAATCAGTTGGCCGGGCGCATAAGTTAGTCCCTATCGTAAACCATGCTATCGGCAGTAGGCATTTGCGTGCTTGTACATGATCGAGTTCGCAAGCCCGTAACTCGTTTTTTAAGCCCACAAACTCGGAGAACTGTAAATGCAAATATAAATTCAATACAGCACTGTAAAGCACTGTAGAGGATGGGGAACACAAATGGTGACATTATCAATAACATCAATAAAAGCACAACATTCTCAAACTTGCACATCACCAAAATCGAATACTATATTTCATATTTAATTTCCATCTAAAGTCCTAAGGGCTTGAATAACCTCCAAGCCCGTAACTCGTTATTCAAGCCCGTAGGACTTTGAACAAAAATGGAGGTTTTATTCCAAAGTCCTACGGCTTGGAGGTTGAAACCTGGAGCAATTGAATAGCTAAGTGGGATTTTCATTTTTATAATCTTAATGGAGTAAATCTCAGGGTATCAGATATTGAAAGGGATTTGAACACCCACCTTGGTAGCAGTGCTCGATGCCAATCAGCAGCTGCAAAAGCAAATAAAATATTAGCATGTTTTAAGAAGGGTGTAGAAGCCAGGGAAGCAAATATAATTCTGGCACTATACAAATCTCTAGTATGCCCTCATTTGGAATATGGAGTACAATTTTGGGCACCACTTCATTAAAAGGACATTTTAGAGCTGGAAAAAGTACAGAGCTCCCTCCACAGATTTTCTATGGGATTAAGGTCTGGAGACTGGCATGGGCACTCCAGGATCTTAATGTGCTTCTTCTTGAGCCACTCCTTTGTTGCCTTGGCTGTGTGTTTTGGGTCATTGTCATGCTGGAATACCCATCCACGACCCATTTTCAATGGCCTGGCTCAGGGAAGGAGGTATTCACCCAAGATTTGATGGTACATGGCCCTGTCCATCGCCCCATTGATGCGGTGCAGTTGTCCTGTCCGCTTAGCAGAAAAACACCCCCAAAGCATGATGTTTCCGCCTCAATGTTTGACGGCTGTGTTTCCTCCTCCAAACAGACCTCGATTTTGACCACAACACTTTCACCCAGTTCTCCTCTGAATCATTCAGATGTTCATTGGGAAACTTCAGTACATGTGCTTTCTTGAGCAGGGGGACCTTGCAGGTGCTTCAGGATTTCAGCCCTCCATGGCATAGTGTTTTGTTAGGACTATGGTCCCAGCTGCCTTGAGATCATTAACAGGATCCTCCCGTGTAGTTCTGGGCTGATTCCTCACCTTTCTCATGATCCTTGAAACTTCACAAGGTGAGATCTGGCATGGAGCACCAGACCGAGGGAGACTGACAGTTATTTTGTGTTTCTTCCATTTGCAAATAATCGCACCAATTGTTGTCACCTTCTCACCAAATGCTTGGCAATGGTCTTGTAGCCCATTCCAGCCTTGTGTAGGTCTACAATCTTGTACCTGACATTCTTGGTCTTGGTCATGGTGGAGAGTTTGGAAGCTGATTGAATGATTGATTTTATTTCCCTCACTGACCTGCAAATCAATTTATAACTTTTTTGAAATGCATTTTTCTTTTTTTGTTTTGGTTAATCTGTCTCTCACTGTTAAAATACACGTACCATTACATTTATAGACTGACCATTTCTTTGTCAGGGACAAACGTTCAAAATCAGCAGGGGATCAAACACTATTTTCCCTCACTGTATGTTATGATTTGAGTGGTGGAGGATAATCTGTGCAATATTCCAGCCCATATCATTTGGCTTAGGAGTTACTCCACAAAATGAAACTTATATAAACAAGTATTGCATGCATTTTTTCCATTGCAAAAAGGCATAAAGCAGCTCTATTGAATTCTCATTTCTGCCATGAACCTGAGGTAGTAGAATAGAATGTCATCAAAAAAGTAAGTTCTCATTACCAATATATTATCATGAGTGAGTGAACCTTAAAATGTTGTTACAAATATGGCTGAAGTATACTTTGATTTTCTGAGATATTAATGGACTAATGCAGATTAGGAAAAATAACAACATTAAAAGCTGTATAATTGATGACAGTGGAAACATATTGAGAGAAAATCTTTAGCTAACTCTGCTAGTCCATGGAGGCTGCCACAACAGTAGTCTTTCCTGTGCATGGCATGAAGAGTTGGTACTGACCATGGGAGTATACTTTCAACTGCCTGGTGCTTAGCATGGACTCGGGAGGGGGAAGGGGTTAGAAGCTAAAAGCTTACCTGAATAAACCAATGAGACAAGATATCACGCTGCATTCTCCCACCCCTTTCTTCACTCATGTATAGATAACAACATTGCATATCACACCCTCTGAGGCTCCATGCTCATAACAAGTTCTGAGAACAACCATCTTTCAAGCCCTCAAGCACAACATAAGCTGCCAATATCAAGACATTTTCTTGTGATCAGTCAAATAAAACTGCAATAATTCTTAAAATGTCCACAAGGAGTTTTTTTAACCACTAATTATCAACTTTTCTCCTTATATGAGCACAAGTTCACTCTATATTCCACAATAAAATTATTCTGATAGTATGTATTAGCCTAGTCCACTTGCATTCTGTTGCAATAGTTTGGTTTATCACAAAATATTTTTTTGCCAACTTCTTATAGGCACCATTGGTTAAATGTATTATTTTAGAAGAGCTATGACACTAGTATTAGCACCTATATTTTACAAAAATATTTAGGTATAGTTATTCATTTAATTCTATCAAAAAAAAAGTGCTAATGACTTTTATGCACACTTTTTTTCTGTGCACGGTCTCAATTGACTATATATTTTTCCTAAATAGTATGTTTCATGACTATTTCATTTTCCTGAACGTAAATGTATTAAAATTATTCCTTTTTATATTAGCTTTATCATACAATAAATATATATTTCCAATGGGTGAGTAATTTAAATCTCTGAGTATAATCACACTCTCCGATTGTTTTGTGCTGTTTGGTTCTTCTGATGCAGATTATTAGCATCCAATTATTCATTTCTGATTTAAAGGTTTTTCAGCAGACAACAATGAACCTCCCATGGGACTATGAGTTAAGTAATGACAGATGTTGATATTATAGTATCTTATAGTATCTTAATTGGGTGTCTTCTCTATAAAAATCAAGTAACTAATTTATTTCCTGCTGGATTTCAAAACTATTTTCAACCTATTGTACCATGTGAATGTTAAGTAGTACTGATTGAAAAATATATCTATTATTGTTAAATGCAATGTATCTTCCATAGTACTTACCTATTTACACTTATAGGTCATTTCAGTGGGGATAGAGGACCATTTTTGGAGGAGGGGCGTCTAGATGTTGGAATTAGATTGCTCTCTTTATTATTACGGTGTCTATTAAAGGTTCTTCCTCACGTGTGGTTCTTGGCTTTGGCTCCTAGATTGGAGACACTAGGCTATCTATCTATCTATCTATCTATCTATCTATCTATCTATCTATCTATTTATCTATCTATCTCATTGTTTTGAATTATTTGTATAATATTATTCCCTTATTTCTCATTACAAAAGTCTACCAATGTATCTTACATGCCAGCAAATATGGTAACTTACCTTTCATTTTACAACATATTGGACATAGATCAGGACCTCCATTAGAACATATGGATTGAGAAGGTAGAAACGTGATAGCAACTATTTCAACAAAATAGATTTCACTAGGACATCTCTTGCAAGGCTTTGAGATGCCATCTGCCATTCACCATATATAAAGTTATTGTCATCCCATATATAAAGTTATTGTCATCCCTGCTTTCCTGGGGTTCATCAATGCCCTGTTCTGCCAGTATTTGGAGGTCCTCTTTGCTCAGGCTCTCGTCTGAAGCTTGTACCTCTCGTCTGAAGCTTCCACTCGGATGCAGCAATAGAGCTCTGCCATTAAGTCCCTTAATGCCTGTGGTAGCATTGCACTGATGGACAATAATGCTTGCTGAACCAGTTCTTGAAAATGTCCGTTGTGATCCAAGCTTTATGATTGAAATTCCACATGACTGGCAAAGTGAATTTAGGAATCCCCTGAATGGCTCTGTTTTTTGAGTCATACACCATCAATAGCTTTCTCTTGAAGTCGCCTCTGGGGTTCCCACCCAGAACAAGGGTTAGCCGATCTGGCTGCTTTGAACCCCGTTGCTCACGTCTGCTCACTGGATATGAAGTTGTGACTTGGCATTTGCTTCCAGAACAGTCCTTTCTGGTCGACTCTGAAGACCAGTTCTGGTTCTGGTGGTTAATTGCCTCTTTCCACAATGTCCTTCAAAGTGGCTGTAAAGGCCACAGCAGCTTTGGTGTCAGAGCTTGTCGCTTCTCCCGTGATATTGATGTTGTAGAGATTATTCCTCTTCTTCAACCAGTTGAACCAACCTCTGCAGCCTGAGAAGCTTTCCGTCATATCTGGAGTTTGGTTTTGGATATGGCCATAGATGCTTCTGGTCTTTTCCATTATGATGGCCTGACTTAGAGGCTTGTTGCTCTCTATCTAATCTTCAATCCAGATCGACAGCCACTTCTCCATTTCCTTCAGGGAGTAGCATGTGGACCAGATAATCTTCTTTGCACAAGATGCAGTGCTGGTGGTTGCCGATGTCTTGGTCTTCCCCTTGTTTTTCGAAATAGTGTGGATTGTGGAGATTGGCAACTTTAAATCTGCTCCAATGTGCACTTGGCATTATCCAAGTGGTCCAACACCTGTATCTTGACATCCAGAGGAATGTTTTGGTGGTTTGATTTGTCCTTATATTCCTTGCACTCAGTCATTGTCTGTAAAACAGGGAAACAATACAAATAATGTAGATGTTATTAGACAATTAACAAATAACAACCACATAATGAGAAGCAAGGGACAAGGAAAATATTCTGTACTCTCTCTTTGGATGTTGGAGGTAGGATTTGGAATTATTTTGTGGTTCTTTCTTTCTCCAGGATGATACTTTTTTCTTTCTCCTGCTGTCTCCTTTAATGTTGTGACACTGTTCTGAGTGTTAAAGATGGTTAGGGTTATAACAAAGCAGATCATTTAATGGGTATTGACAGCCAAAAAACAGAGCTATAGCGGGTTTAGCGCAAAGCACAGAATTACAGAGAAAACATTGCTGTAGCGAATCAGCGATAAAAGAAGTAGTGTTAAGCTGGGTATAATATTCTCAAGATTTTTGCTTTTAGTATAACATTTTCTGTTAGCAGTACAGCATCTATTTAAAATGTATCTAAGGTTTTAAAGTAGACAACATGCTTTTCGGAAATAAAAAAATAATCCCTTGTCTATTTTATGACCTTTTGTATATAATTATGCTATGCACTCTACTCATTTTTTGCAACTGCCTTATATGGAAGGAAACTTTGAATTCACTGAAAGCTTCTGCCTGCACAACATAAATGTAGCATATACAGTAGGATTAAGGCCAAAAGTTTATAAGGACACACCCTCCAGATAAAGTAGAATACAACAGCAGGGAAGAAAACAAAGTTAAAGTCTGCAGTGAAGGATAATTGCATATAAAAGTAGCAAAATGTAAAGGCTGTGATTTTTTTTTTTGCTTTTTAATTCCCTATGCTAATTATCATGTTTAGTTACTCAAAAAGCCACATAGAACATTGACCAAAGTGGTTTTTAATCATTGACTCTAAAACAGGGGTTTTCATGCTATTGAATTTTGGTTTGGTTTCAATGTATTTTTATCAACAACAATGAAATAAGCCTAAATCCTTTCACCTCCATTATGGTACGTAACTGGAATATGTTTATGTTGAACAAAGCCAAATCCCCATTTATTCTCTTTGTCTTATAAAGTAATTAATCACTTCACCTCGGCTTTTCAAACTCAGGCAAATACAGCAGTTTATTTCCCATGTGTTTTTCGTATATATATATTTACATATCTGCTTCTGTTGCATAGGGCCTGGAAGATATGATGATAAATAGGTAACCAATATAGACTATATTGTGAGTGGAGCTCAGGGAATACATTAGATGTGACTCTTACATTTAAATGACTTGCAAGGACAATAGGTGAGGGTTGGGTATCACATTTATAAGTGACTTCAGTGATCCAATTTTAAAACGACTTAGAAAACTGGTGATATACGGAAGGGCAAGTAATTGGATAACATATTTGAGAAGAGATGTAGCATTCCCATCAGTCAATGGATGACATGGAGAGAAACATATAATAGTGCGGGTCAGTTTAGGGTCAGGTGAAGTCAATGGAATTGAGGGGGGTATGGAGAAGAGAAAGCTCAAATGCTTAAAATGGTTATACTAAATGGAATAAATGAGGAAGAGAAATATTCAGGCAAAGGTATTCACAAAGTCATAAATAGAAACTTAATTAGTTGGTTGAAATGTACAAAAAGGATCTCCTAACAAAAGTTAAAAAAAAAATGTATATATAGTATATCACTAAAGTAAATTAATATTTTTTTTACTAGCCAAAGTAAGGCCATTGTATCATATAATGGTAAAACAAATTAACTAATACTACAGTAAATACCGTATATATATATATATATATATATATATATATATATATATATATATATATATATATATATATATATATATATATATATATATATATATATATTTTAATAGATACGCTTTTCAGAGAAACATCCACCCTTTATCAAATCTGAAACAATACTAATAATCTCAGAGGTGAGTAAAACAGCATGTGCCTCTCAAAAGCTTGTCCTATAAATATAAACACAGTGTGCAATGTACAATTACTATTGCCTTTAACAAGAAAGACAATCTGCATCTGTTGAACATTTGTCACTTTAAACTAAAAGTTTGTTCAACAAAAATAATATTACTATCTGGGGCAGAGCTACCAGTGGTACAGGTGATGCAATGCACAAAGGCCGTCCTCTGTGGGGGGCCAAAAGATGTGTATTTTTTTTTTTTGCAGTTATTTATTTATTTTAATGAAGGGGCACCCCTGCACCCCCAGCCCATCCCAATCTGCCACGACCACTCCTGGACATCTTTGGCCACAGACTCCCCTAGCTGCAAACTGGTCCATGCTTATTTAGGAACATTTCTACTGACGCTCCGAGAGGTATCAGTGTACACTGGGGATCTGTTTTAGGGAAGAGGTGAGATAGCAAGGGCTGGAAGAAGCCTCCATCGCACAGTAGTACAGTAAATAGTACATTTGTGTTCACATTTAGACATCTAAAACAATTTTAAAAAATCTGTATCCTGCTCAGAATTCTGAGAAAAACAGTTATTACACTGCATTCTGGGAACTGGGCAGGTGCATGCACACAAAGGCTTTGTTCTTGTAATCCATAACCATTTCAAACATGGCTTCCTTTAAGCATAGGCCTGCTGTATTACATAGCTTTAGGCAAAGCTAAGGATGGATTATACACAAGCGAGGAATACTACCCACGTACAGCTTTTTCAAGGTTACTGACTCTCATCAGCGTGGGGCCGGTTTCTAGCCTGTGGAGTAGAATTTATTAGAAGGTAGTTCACCACAATAATCATTTACATTTTGGTGGGCAAAAGAGCAACAGAACCCTTTCACCATACGTGATGACGATCTCATGACGAACATCTAAAACAAGTAAAAAAATATACTTATATTTCTGTAGTGTAGTAATTTTGACTGCAGGTGTTTTTTTTCTCTAAATGTATAGACGTATTCTATTGACTCAAGCCCGCAATTTTCGTTTTACAATCACCACATGTAAACTCTGCCTTTTTATGTAGAATTTCAGGGGCCGTGATCATATGATCTGACAATATCTAAACAAGCCCATAATTTGCTTTTTAGACACAGCCAATAGTAAATAAGACCGTCATCATGATGTCAATAAAATATGTAAGTTAGACGTAATCTGCTACAAATTAATGAGAGCCAATAAGTAATATTTGTAGATAGGGGTCACAATCAAGCACTCTAGCACTTTATAAAATGCATTAGAACATCTGTTCTAGACCATTCTGTTTCAGGATACGCATTAACTCCTTGAGTCCCAGTATAGATTTACTCAGAAATAACAATTAAAAATAATATTTTTTAATCGCATATTTATGGGTTTGAGACTGTTCTGCAAATAATTCAAATTTCTTTCCATGCTTTCCCGTGCTTTTAAAGTACTCTATTGTGTGTTTAATTGCTGCTACTGTTATCTGAATTGGCGTTAAAACCAATTTAGTTGTCATAATATTGTTATCAGGAACTTGATACTTTTTCTAGTTGCGGGTCAGACGTAATTTGCAAGCTACATGTAAAGTTCTAAGTTCCAGAGTATTGATTTTGTGTAACTTTAAAAATGTAGCTCTCGTAATGTTTGAGCTGCCCATAAATCTAAGGAGAGGTAAACCCTAAGTTACATTTTTGGCTTGTCAGTAGTGATTGTGAGGGGGTAACTCATAATCATAATGGGAGTAGCTAATAGAATGTGTTTTAAGAGTGACTTTAAGTATGTGTAACATTACGATTTGGGCAATGGAATAGGGCCCAAATTTAGAAGATTTCCTTAATATTGCAACTTAGGTCACACTTGATGGGTTATAGTCATGAATACAGGGCCCAAAAAATGTTGACCTGGTTATACCTCTAAAAGGCAGACTCCCGAACCCTCTACTATTTCAGTGTCAATGTAGAAAGCAAAGCTATGCCTCCCACAAATGTTTGTGTCTTGGTGGTTAAAAACTATGCATACCAGAACTATACTCAAATCTTACATTTTGCATTATTATATATTCTTATGTTTGTCTTAAAGGACCATATATATATATGGTTGGGCCCTTCATCCACTACATAGTAGTATTGACATCAGCAGTCCACCCCTGCTAAATAAGGAGAAGGTGGACATCATGTGGATTGCCTTCTAAACCCTGAAATTTGGGAGCTG
>JAPZIH010000070.1:0-43328 GCA_027410445.1 Discoglossus pictus | reverse complement strand
CAACATTGAAATGTTTATAGTTTTCAGATATTTAAAGAAAAAAGGTTATTTTAATCACCCCTAATCTTAATTAAGTGTTAGAAACATAATTTGAAGCTTTTTTCCAAAGTTGAAAAAAAAAGTGTTTTGAGTCATCTAAGAATTTAGACCCCGGGGCTGTCAATTTTGTCAAAAATTCTCAAATTTTTATATTTTCTAAAACCTTCTCAAAAATGTTTCTTTTCCTTCAAGAATCAGTGCCCAATGCAAAGCAGGTTCCTTTGAAGCTTTGTTTACTCATTATCTGGTAGATCATGTTGCAATGATATTTAAGAAAAAAAACAATAAATTGTGTTCCAATTTTGATAGAATTGCTAGAATTGAAAATGCCCCATATACTATCTAAATCCAACGTAATTTTTTCCTGTCAAACTTATATAATCTAAATCTGAAAATTAGCTTCAACAAAAAGAGAATAAATAAACTTTAGATTTCCAAGACTAATGATATTAAGAAATATGAAATATCTTAGAGCCCAACATTGAAATGTTTATAGTTTTCAGATATTTAAAGAAAAAAGGATATTTTAATCACCCCTAATCTTAATTAAGTGTTAGAAACATAATTTAAAGCTTTTTTCCAAAGTTGAAAAAAAAGTGTTTTGAGTCATCCAAGAATTTAGACCCCGGGGCTGTCGATTTTGTCAAAAATTCTCAAATTTTTATATTTTCTAAAACCTTCTCAAAAATGTTTCTTTTCCTTCAAGAATCAGTGCCCAATGTAAAGCAGGATCCTTTGAAGCTTGGTTTACTCATTATCTGGTAGATCATGTTGCAATGATATTTAAGAAAAAAACAATAAATTGTGTGCCAATATTGATAGAATTGATAGAATCGAAAATGTCCATAAAATATTCAAATCCAATGTAATTTGTTCCTGTTAAACTGATAGAATCTAAATCTGAAAATTTGCTTCAATATAAAGAGAGTAAATAAACTTTAGATTTCCAAGATTAATGATATAAAAAAATATGAAATATCTTAGAGCCCAACATTGAAATGTTTATAGTTTTCACATATTTAAAGAAAAAAGGATATTTTAATCACCCCTAATCTTAATTAAGTGTTAGAAACATAATTTAAAGCTTTTTTCCAAAGTTGAAAAAAAAAGTGTTTTGAGTCATCCAAGAATTTAGACCCCGGGGCTGTCAATTTTGTCAAAAATTCTCAAATTTTTATATTTTCTAAAACCTTCTCAAAAATGTTTCTTTTCCTTCAAGAATCAGTGCCCAATGCAAAGCAGGATCCTTTGAAGCTTGGTTTACTCATTATCTGGTAGATCATGTTGCAATGATATTTAAGAAAAAAACAATAAATTGTGTTCCAATTTTGATAGAATTGCTAGAAAATGAAAATGCCCCATATACTATCTAAATCCAACGTAATTTTTTCCTGTCAAACTTATATAATCTAAATCTGAAAATTAGCTTCAACAAAAAGAGAATAAATAAACTTTAGATTTCCAAGACTAATGATATTAAGAAATATGAAATATCTTAGAGCCCAACATTGAAATGTTTATAGTTTTCAGATATTTAAAGAAAAAAGGTTATTTTAATCACCCCTAATCTTAATTAAGTGTTAGAAACATAATTTGAAGCTTTTTTCCAAAGTTGAAAAAAAAAAGTGTTTTGAGTCATCCAAGAATTTAGACCCCGGGGCTTTCGATTTTGTCAAAAATTCTCAAATTTTTATATTTTCTAAAACCTTCTCAAAAATGTTTCTTTTCCTTCAAGAATCAGTGCCCAATGCAAAGCAGGATCCTTTGAAGCTTGGTTTACTCATTATCTGGTAGATCATGTTGCAATGATATTTAAGAAAAAAACAATAAATTGTGTTCCAATTTTGATAGAATTGCTAGAATTGAAAATGCCCCATATACTATCTAAATCCAACGTAATTTTTTCCTGTCAAACTTATATAATCTAAATCTGAAAATTAGCTTCAACAAAAAGAGAATAAATAAACTTTAGATTTCTAAGACTAATGATATTAAGAAATATGAAATATCTTAGAGCCCAACATTGAAATGTTTATAGTTTTCAGATATTTAAAGAAAAAAGGATATTTTAATCACCCCTAATCTTAATTAAGTGTTAGAAACATAATTTAAAGCTTTTTTCCAAAGTTGAAAAAAAAAGTGTTTTGAGTCATCCAAGAATTTAGACCCCGGGGCTGTCGATTTTGTCAAAAATTCTCAAATTTTTATATTTTCTAAAACCTTCTCAAAAATGTTTCTTTTCCTTCAAGAATCAGTGCCCAATGCAAAGCAGGATCCTTTGAAGCTTGGTTTACTCATTATCTGGTAGATCATGTTGCAATGATATTTAAGAAAAAAACAATAAATTGTGTGCCAATATTGATAGAATTGATAGAATCGAAAATGTCCATAAAATATTCAAATCCAATGTAATTTGTTCCTGTTAAACTGATAGAATCTAAATCTGAAAATTTGCTTCAATATAAAGAGAGTAAATAAACTTTAGATTTCCAAGATTAATGATATAAAAAAATATGAAATATCTTAGAGCCCAACATTGAAATGTTTATAGTTTTCACATATTTAAAGAAAATAGGTTATTTTAATCACCCCTAATCTTAATTAAGTGTTAGAAACATAATTTAAAGCTTTTTTCCAAAGTTGAAAAAAAAAAAGTGTTTTGAGTCATCCAAGAATTTAGACCCCGGGGCTGTCAATTTTGTCAAAAATTCTCAAATTTTTATATTTTCTAAAACCTTCTCAAAAATGTTTCTTTTCCTTCAAGAATCAGTGCCCAATGCAAAGCAGGATCCTTTGAAGCTTGGTTTACTCATTATCTGGTAGATCATGTTGCAATGATATTTAAGAAAAAAACAATAAATTGTGTGCCAATTTTGATAGAATTGCTAGAATAGAAAATGCCCCATATACTATCTAAATCCAACGTAATTTTGTCCTGTCAAACTTATATAATCTAAATCTGAAAATTAGCTTCAACAAAAAGAGAATAAATAAACTTTAGATTTCCAAGACTAATGATATTAAGAAATATGAAATATCTTAGAGCCCAACATTGAAATGTTTATAGTTTTCAGATATTTAAAGAAAAAAGGTTATTTTAATCACCCCTAATCTTAATTAAGTGTTAGAAACATAATTTGAAGCTTTTTTCCAAAGTTGAAAAAAAAAGTGTTTTGAGTCATCTAAGAATTTAGACCCCGGGGCTGTCGATTTTGTCAAAAATTCTCAAATTTTTATATTTTCTAAAACCTTCTCAAAAATGTTTCTTTTCCTTCAAGAATCAGTGCCCAATGCAAAGCAGGATCCTTTGAAGCTTTGTTTACTCATTATCTGGTAGATCATGTTGCAATGATATTTAAGAAAAAAACAATAAATTGTGTTCCAATTTTGATAGAATTGCTAGAATTGAAAATACCCCATATACTATCTAAATCCAACGTAATTTTTTCCTGTCAAACTTATATAATCTAAATCTGAAAATTAGCTTCAACAAAAAGAGAATAAATAAACTTTAGATTTCCAGGACTAATGATATTAAGAAATATGAAATATCTTAGAGCCCAACATTGAAATGTTTATAGTTTTCAGATATTTAAAGAAAAAAGGATATTTTAATCACCCCTAATCTTAATTAAGTGTTAGAAACATAATTTAAAGCTTTTTTCCAAAGTTGAAAAAAAAAAGTGTTTTGAGTCATCCAAGAATTTAGACCCCGGGGCTTTCGATTTTGTCAAAAATTCTCAAATTTTTATATTTTCTAAAACCTTCTCAAAAATGTTTCTTTTCCTTCAAGAATCAGTGCCCAATGCAAAGCAGGATCCTTTGAAGCTTTGTTTACTCATTATCTGGTAGATCATGTTGCAATGATATTTAAGAAAAAAACAATAAATTGTGTTCCAATTTTGATAGAATTGCTAGAATTGAAAATGCCCATATACTATCTAAATCCAACGTAATTTTTTCCTGTCAAACTTATATAATCTAAATCTGAAAATTAGCTTCAACAAAAAGAGAATAAATAAACTTTAGATTTTGAAGACTAATGATATTAAGAAATATGAAATATCTTAGAGCCCAACATTGAAATGTTTATAGTTTTCAGATATTTAAAGAAAAAAGGATATTTTAATCACCCCTAATCTTAATTAAGTGTTAGAAACATAATTTAAAGCTTTTTTCCAAAGTTGAAAAAAAAAGTGTTTTGAGTAATCCAAGAATTTAGACCCCGGGGCTGTTGATTTTGTCAAAAATTCTCAAATTTTTATATTTTCTAAAACCTTCTCAAAAATGTTTCTTTTCCTTCAAGAATCAGTGCCCAATGTAAAGCAGGATCCTTTGAAGCTTGGTTTACTCATTATCTGGTAGATCATGTTGCAATGATATTTAAGAAAAAAACAATAAATTGTGTGCCAATATTGATAGAATTGATAGAATCGAAAATGTCCATAAAATATTCAAATCCAATGTAATTTGTTCCTGTTAAACTGATAGAATCTAAATCTGAAAATTTGCTTCAATATAAAGAGAGTAAATAAACTTTAGATTTCCAAGATTAATGATATAAAAAAATATGAAATATCTTAGAGCCCAACATTGAAATGTTTATAGTTTTCACATATTTAAAGAAAATAGGTTATTTTAATCACCCCTAATCTTAATTAAGTGTTAGAAACATAATTTGAAGCTTTTTTCCAAAGTTGAAAAAAAAAGTGTTTTGAGTCATCCAAGAATTTAGACCCCGGGGCTGTCGATTTTGTCACCAATTCTCAAATTTTAATATTTTCTAAAACCTTCTCAAAAATGTTTCTTTTCCTTCAAGAATCAGTGCCCAATGCAAAGCAGGATCCTTTGAAGCTTGGTTTACTCATTATCTGGTAGATCATGTTGCAATGATATTTAAGAAAAAAACAATAAATTGTGTTCCAATTTTGATAGAATTGCTAGAATTGAAAATACCCCATATACTATCTAAATCCAACGTAATTTTTTCCTGTCAAACTTATATAATCTAAATCTGAAAATTAGCTTCAACAAAAAGAGAATAAATAAACTTTAGATTTTCAGGACTAATGATATTAAGAAATATGAAATATCTTAGAGGCCAACATTGAAATGTTTATAGTTTTCAGATATTTAAAGAAAAAAGGATATTTTAATCACCCCTAATCTTAATTAAGTGTTAGAAACATAATTTAAAGCTTTTTTCCAAAGTTGAAAAAAAAAGTGTTTTGAGTAATCCAAGAATTTAGACCCCGGGGCTGTCGATTTTGTCAAAAATTCTCAAATTTTTATATTTTCTAAAACCTTCTCAAAAATGTTTCTTTTCCTTCAAGAATCAGTGCCCAATGTAAAGCAGGATCCTTTGAAGCTTGGTTTACTCATTATCTGGTAGATCATGTTGCAATGATATTTAAGAAAAAAACAATAAATTGTGTGCCAATATTGATAGAATTGATAGAATCGAAAATGTCCATAAAATATTCAAATCCAATGTAATTTGTTCCTGTTAAACTGATAGAATCTAAATCTGAAAATTTGCTTCAATATAAAGAGAGTAAATAAACTTTAGATTTCCAAGATTAATGATATAAAAAAATATGAAATATCTTAGAGCCCAACATTGAAATGTTTATAGTTTTCACATATTTAAAGAAAATAGGTTATTTTAATCACCCCTAATCTTAATTAAGTGTTAGAAACATAATTTGAAGCTTTTTTCCAAAGTTGAAAAAAAAAGTGTTTTGAGTCATCCAAGAATTTAGACCCCGGGGCTGTCGATTTTGTCACCAATTCTCAAATTTTTATATTTTCTAAAACCTTCTCAAAAATGTTTCTTTTCCTTCAAGAATCAGTGCCCAATGCAAAGCAGGATCCTTTGAAGCTTGGTTTACTCATTATCTGGTAGATCATGTTGCAATGATATTTAAGAAAAAAACAATAAATTGTGTTCCAATTTTGATAGAATTGCTAGAATTGAAAATACCCCATATACTATCTAAATCCAACGTAATTTTTTCCTGTCAAACTTATATAATCTAAATCTGAAAATTAGCTTCAACAAAAAGAGAATAAATAAACTTTAGATTTCCAGGACTAATGATATTAAGAAATATGAAATATCTTAGAGCCCAACATTGAAATGTTTATAGTTTTCAGATATTTAAAGAAAAAAGGATATTTTAATCACCCCTAATCTTAATTAAGTGTTAGAAACATAATTTAAAGCTTTTTTCCAAAGTTGAAAAAAAAGTGTTTTGAGTCATCCAAGAATTTAGACCCCGGGGCTGTCGATTTTGTCAAAAATTCTCAAATTTTTATATTTTCTAAAACCTTCTCAAAAATGTTTATTTTCCTTCAAGAATCAGTGCCCAATGTAAAGCAGGATCCTTTGAAGCTTGGTTTACTCATTATCTGGTAGATCATGTTGCAATGATATTTAAGAAAAAAACAATAAATTGTGTGCCAATATTGATAGAATTGATAGAATCGAAAATGTCCATAAAATATTCAAATCCAATGTAATTTGTTCCTGTTAAACTGATAGAATCTAAATCTGAAAATTTGCTTCAATATAAAGAGAGTAAATAAACTTTAGATTTCCAAGATTAATGATATAAAAAAATATGAAATATCTTAGAGCCCAACATTGAAATGTTTATAGTTTTCAGATATTTAAAGAAAAAAGGTTATTTTAATCACCCCTAATCTTAATTAAGTGTTAGAAACATAATTTAAAGCTTTTTACCAAAGTTGAAAAAAAAAGTGTTTTGAGTCATCCAAGAATTTAGACCCCGGGGCTGTCAATTTTGTCAAAAATTCTCAAATTTTTATATTTTCTAAAACCTTCTCAAAAATGTTTCTTTTCCTTCAAGAATCAGTGCCCAATGCAAAGCAGGATCCTTTGAAGCTTGGTTTACTCATTATCTGGTAGATCATGTTGCAATGATATTTAAGAAAAAAACAAAAAATTGTGTTCCAATTTTGATAGAATTGCTAGAAAATGAAAATGCCCCATATACTATCTGAATCCGACGTAATTTTTTCCTGTCAAACTTATATAATCTAAATCTGAAAATTAGCTTCAACAAAAAGAGAATAAATAAACTTTAGATTTCCAAGACTAATGATATTAAGAAATATGAAATATCTTAGAGCCCAACATTGAAATGTTTATAGTTTTCAGATATTTAAAGAAAAAAGGTTATTTTAATCACCCCTAATCTTAATTAAGTGTTAGAAACATAATTTGAAGCTTTTTTCCAAAGTTGAAAAAAAAAAGTGTTTTGAGTCATCCAAGAATTTAGACCCCGGGGCTTTCGATTTTGTCAAAAATTCTCAAATTTTTATATTTTCTAAAACCTTCTCAAAAATGTTTCTTTTCCTTCAAGAATCAGTGCCCAATGCAAAGCAGGATCCTTTGAAGCTTGGTTTACTCATTATCTGGTAGATCATGTTGCAATGATATTTAAGAAAAAAACAATAAATTGTGTTCCAATTTTGATAGAATTGCTAGAATTGAAAATGCCCCATATACTATCTAAATCCAACGTAATTTTTTCCTGTCAAACTTATATAATCTAAATCTGAAAATTAGCTTCAACAAAAAGAGAATAAATAAACTTTAGATTTCCAAGACTAATGATATTAAGAAATATGAAATATCTTAGAGCCCAACATTGAAATGTTTATAGTTTTCAGATATTTAAAGAAAAAAGGATATTTTAATCACCCCTAATCTTAATTAAGTGTTAGAAACATAATTTAAAGCTTTTTTCCAAAGTTGAAAAAAAAAGTGTTTTGAGTCATCCAAGAATTTAGACCCCGGGGCTGTCGATTTTGTCAAAAATTCTCAAATTTTTATATTTTCTAAAACCTTCTCAAAAATGTTTCTTTTCCTTCAAGAATCAGTGCCCAATGCAAAGCAGGATCCTTTGAAGCTTGGTTTACTCATTATCTGGTAGATCATGTTGCAATGATATTTAAGAAAAAAACAATAAATTGTGTGCCAATATTGATAGAATTGATAGAATCGAAAATGTCCATAAAATATTCAAATCCAATGTAATTTGTTCCTGTTAAACTGATAGAATCTAAATCTGAAAATTTGCTTCAATATAAAAAGAATAAATAAACTTTAGATTTCCAAGATTAATGATATTAACAAATATGAAATATCTTAGAGCCCAACATTGAAATGTTTATAGTTTTCACATATTTAAAGAAAATAGGTTATTTTAATCACCCCTAATCTTAATTAAGTGTTAGAAACATAATTTAAAGCTTTTTTCCAAAGTTGAAAAAAAAAAGTGTTTTGAGTCATCCAAGAATTTAGACCCCAGGGCTGTCAATTTTGTCAAAAATTCTCAAATTTTTATATTTTCTAAAACCTTCTCAAAAATGTTTCTTTTCCTTCAAGAATCAGTGCCCAATGCAAAGCAGGATCCTTTGAAGCTTGGTTTACTCATTATCTGGTAGATCATGTTGCAATGATATTTAAGAAAAAAACAATAAATTGTGTTCCAATTTTGATAGAATTGCTAGAAAATGAAAATGCCCCATATACTATCTAAATCCAACGTAATTTTTTCCTGTCAAACTTATATAATCTAAATCTGAAAATTAGCTTCAACAAAAAGAGAATAAATAAACTTTAGATTTCCAAGACTAATGATATTAAGAAATATGAAATATCTTAGAGCCCAACATTGAAATGTTTATAGTTTTCAGATATTTAAAGAAAAAAGGTTATTTTAATCACCCCTAATCTTAATTAAGTGTTAGAAACATAATTTGAAGCTTTTTTCCAAAGTTGAAAAAAAAAGTGTTTTGAGTCATCTAAGAATTTAGACCCCGGGGCTGTCGATTTTGTCAAAAATTCTCAAATTTTTATATTTTCTAAAACCTTCTCAAAAATGTTTCTTTTCCTTCAAGAATCAGTGCCCAATGCAAAGCAGGATCCTTTGAAGCTTGGTTTACTCATTATCTGGTAGATCATGTTGCAATGATATTTAAGAAAAAAACAATAAATTGTGTTCCAATTTTGATAGAATTGCTAGAATTGAAAATACCCCATATACTATCTAAATCCAACGTAATTTTTTCCTGTCAAACTTATATAATCTAAATCTGAAAATTAGCTTCAACAAAAAGAGAATAAATAAACTTTAGATTTCCAAGACTAATGATATTAAGAAATATGAAATATCTTAGAGCCCAACATTGAAATGTTTATAGTTTTCAGATATTTAAAGAAAAAAGGATATTTTAATCACCCCTAATCTTAATTAAGTGTTAGAAACATAATTTAAAGCTTTTTTCCAAAGTTGAAAAAAAAAAGTGTTTTGAGTCATCCAAGAATTTAGACCCCGGGGCTTTCGATTTTGTCAAAAATTCTCAAATTTTTATATTTTCTAAAACCTTCTCAAAAATGTTTCTTTTCCTTCAAGAATCAGTGCCCAATGCAAAGCAGGATCCTTTGAAGCTTTGTTTACTCATTATCTGGTAGATCATGTTGCAATGATATTTAAGAAAAAAACAATAAATTGTGTTCCAATTTTGATAGAATTGCTAGAATTGAAAATACCCCATATACTATCTAAATCCAACGTAATTTTTTCCTGTCAAACTTATATAATCTAAATCTGAAAATTAGCTTCAACAAAAAGAGAATAAATAAACTTTAGATTTCCAAGACTAATGATATTAAGAAATATGAAATATCTTAGAGCCCAACATTGAAATGTTTATAGTTTTCAGATATTTAAAGAAAAAAGGATATTTTAATCACCCCTAATCTTAATTAAGTGTTAGAAACATAATTTAAAGCTTTTTTCCAAAGTTGAAAAAAAAAGTGTTTTGAGTAATCCAAGAATTTAGACCCCGGGGCTGTCGATTTTGTCAAAAATTCTCAAATTTTTATATTTTCTAAAACCTTCTCAAAAATGTTTCTTTTCCTTCAAGAATCAGTGCCCAATGTAAAGCAGGATCCTTTGAAGCTTGGTTTACTCATTATCTGGTAGATCATGTTGCAATGATATTTAAGAAAAAAACAATAAATTGTGTGCCAATATTGATAGAATTGATAGAATCGAAAATGTCCATAAAATATTCAAATCCAATGTAATTTGTTCCTGTTAAACTGATAGAATCTAAATCTGAAAATTTGCTTCAATATAAAGAGAGTAAATAAACTTTAGATTTCCAAGATTAATGATATAAAAAAATATGAAATATCTTAGAGCCCAACATTGAAATGTTTATAGTTTTCACATATTTAAAGAAAATAGGTTATTTTAATCACCCCTAATCTTAATTAAGTGTTAGAAACATAATTTGAAGCTTTTTTCCAAAGTTGAAAAAAAAAGTGTTTTGAGTCATCCAAGAATTTAGACCCCGGGGCTGTCAATTTTGTCAAAAATTCTCAAATTTTAATATTTTCTAAAACCTTCTCAAAAATGTTTCTTTTCCTTCAAGAATCAGTGCCCAATGCAAAGCAGGATCCTTTGAAGCTTGGTTTACTCATTATCTGGTAGATCATGTTGCAATGATATTTAAGAAAAAAACAATAAATTGTGTTCCAATTTTGATAGAATTGCTAGAATTGAAAATACCCCATATACTATCTAAATCCAACGTAATTTTTTCCTGTCAAACTTATATAATCTAAATCTGAAAATTAGCTTCAACAAAAAGAGAATAAATAAACTTTAGGTTTTCAGGACTAATGATATTAACAAATATGAAATATCTTAGAGGCCAACATTGAAATGTTTATAGTTTTCAGATATTTAAAGAAAAAAGGATATTTTAATCACCCCTAATCTTAATTAAGTGTTAGAAACATAATTTAAAGCTTTTTTCCAAAGTTGAAAAAAAAAGTGTTTTGAGTAATCCAAGAATTTAGACCCCGGGGCTGTCGATTTTGTCAAAAATTCTCAAATTTTTATATTTTCTAAAACCTTCTCAAAAATGTTTCTTTTCCTTCAAGAATCAGTGCCCAATGTAAAGCAGGATCCTTTGAAGCTTGGTTTACTCATTATCTGGTAGATCATGTTGCAATGATATTTAAGAAAAAAACAATAAATTGTGTGCCAATATTGATAGAATTGATAGAATCGAAAATGTCCATAAAATATTCAAATCCAATGTAATTTGTTCCTGTTAAACTGATAGAATCTAAATCTGAAAATTTGCTTCAATATAAAGAGAATAAATAAACTTTAGATTTCCAAGATTAATGATATAAAAAAATATGAAATATCTTAGAGCCCTACATTGAAATGTTTATAGTTTTCACATATTTAAAGAAAATAGGTTATTTTAATCACCCCTAATCTTAATTAAGTGTTAGAAACATAATTTAAAGCTTTTTTCCAAAGTTGAAAAAAAAAGTGTTTTGAGTCATCCAAGAATTTAGACCCCGGGGCTGTCGATTTTGTCAATAATTCTCAAATTTTTATATTTTCTAAAACCTTCTCAAAAATGTTTCTTTTCCTTCAAGAATCAGTGCCCAATGCAAAGCAGGATCCTTTGAAGCTTGGTTTACTCATTATCTGGTAGATCATGTTGCAATGATATTTAAGAAAAAAACAATAAATTGTGTTCCAATTTTGATAGAATTGCTAGAATTGAAAATACCCCATATACTATCTAAATCCAACGTAATTTTTTCCTGTCAAACTTATATAATCTAAATCTGAAAATTAGCTTCAACAAAAAGAGAATAAATAAACTTTAGATTTCCAAGACTAATGATATTAAGAAATATGAAATATCTTAGAGCCCAACATTGAAATGTTTATAGTTTTCAGATATTTAAAGAAAAAAGGATATTTTAATCACCCCTAATCTTAATTAAGTGTTAGAAACATAATTTAAAGCTTTTTTCCAAAGTTGAAAAAAAATGTGTTTTGAGTCATCCAAGAATTTAGACCCCGGGGCTGTCGATTTTGTCAAAAATTCTCAAATTTTTATATTTTCTAAAACCTTCTCAAAAATGTTTTTTTTCCTTCAAGAATCAGTGCCCAATGCAAAGCAGGATCCTTTGAAGCTTGGTTTACTCATTATCTGGTAGATCATGTTGCAATGATATTTAAGAAAAAAACAATAAATTGTGTGCCAATATTGATAGAATTGATAGAATCGAAAATGTCCATAAAATATTCAAATCCAATGTAATTTGTTCCTGTTAAACTGATAGAATCTAAATCTGAAAATTTGCTTCAATATAAAGAGAGTAAATAAACTTTAGATTTCCAAGATTAATGATATAAAAAAATATGAAATATCTTAGAGCCCAACATTGAAATGTTTATAGTTTTCAGATATTTAAAGAAAATAGGTTATTTTAATCACCCCTAATCTTAATTAAGTGTTAGAAACATAATTTAAAGCTTTTTACCAAAGTTGAAAAAAAAAGTGTTTTGAGTCATCCAAGAATTTAGACCCCGGGGCTGTCAATTTTGTCAAAAATTCTCAAATTTTTATATTTTCTAAAACCTTCTCAAAAATGTTTCTTTTCCTTCAAGAATCAGTGCCTAATGCAAAGCAGGATCCTTTGAAGCTTGGTTTACTCATTATCTGGTAGATCATGTTGCAATGATATTTAAGAAAAAAACAATAAATTGTGTTCCAATTTTGATAGAATTGCTAGAAAATGAAAATGCCCCATATACTATCTAAATCCAACGTAATTTTTTCCTGTCAAACTTATATAATCTAAATCTGAAAATTAGCTTCAACAAAAAGAGAATAAATAAACTTTAGATTTCCAAGACTAATGATATTAAGAAATATGAAATATCTTAGAGCCCAACATTGAAATGTTTATAGTTTTCAGATATTTAAAGAAAAAAGGTTATTTTAATCACCCCTAATCTTAATTAAGTGTTAGAAACATAATTTGAAGCTTTTTTCCAAAGTTGAAAAAAAAAGTGTTTTGAGTCATCTAAGAATTTAGACCCCGGGGCTGTCAATTTTGTCAAAAATTCTCAAATTTTTATATTTTCTAAAACCTTCTCAAAAATGTTTCTTTTCCTTCAAGAATCAGTGCCCAATGCAAAGCAGGATCCTTTGAAGCTTGGTTTACTCATTATCTGGTAGATCATGTTGCAATGATATTTAAGAAAAAAACAATAAATTGTGTTCCAATTTTGATAGAATTGCTAGAAAATGAAAATGCCCCATATACTATCTAAATCCAACGTAATTTTTTCCTGTCAAACTTATATAATCTAAATCTGAAAATTAGCTTCAACAAAAAGAGAATAAATAAACTTTAGATTTCCAAGACTAATGATATTAAGAAATATGAAATATCTTAGAGCCCAACATTGAAATGTTTATAGTTTTCAGATATTTAAAGAAAAAATGATATTTTAATCACCCCTAATCTTAATTAAGTGTTAGAAACATAATTTAAAGCTTTTTTCCAAAGTTGAAAAAAAAAGTGTTTTGAGTAATTCAAGAATTTAGACCCCGGGGCTGTCGATTTTGTCAAAAATTCTCAAATTTTTATATTTTCTAAAACCTTCTCAAAAATGTTTCTTTTCCTTCAAGAATCAGTGCCCAATGTAAAGCAGGATCCTTTGAAGCTTGGTTTACTCATTATCTGGTAGATCATGTTGCAATGATATTTAAGAAAAAAACAGCAGGCTACTCTGGCACTCTGGCCCCGCAGGCTACTCCGGCCACTCCGGCCCCGCAGGCCACTCCGGTCAGGCAGGACACTCCACACAGCCGTGCCTCCACCCAGAGGACACAGTGGTCTGGGTCCCCGCCAGGTAGTCCGGCGCTGTCAGCGGCCCAGTGCCATGATTTCCTCGCTCATCTCCAGCATGAGCGGGAGCAAAATCAACAGTTCATGCTGGAGATGAGACGGCACAATGACCGAATGTTTGAAGAGGTGAGACGGCATCACCTTGTGATGGAGGAGTATGCCCGAAGGGCCGAAATGGCCTGAGAAGGCCATCCCCAAGACCAGGCTACCTCCTCAACCTCCCAGACCTTGCCCCCAGCATCCAGGCCGGAAGAGCCGCCAACCGTTCAACGAGGTCGTGGCTGGCCTAGGGCAACGGTTGCCAAAGGCCAGGAGAGTCAGAAACCACACAAGCGAAAGCGGAAATAGGTGAGAACATGTTCATGTTGCATATAGAAGCAATTGATGTCCAAGATCTATTGACGTTGAGGTGTTGCAGTCAATGCGTATATTGTTCTAATTGATGTCTTGTTCTTATCTCTTTAGGTTCCAATCGACGGAATGTTTGCCTCCAGTTTTCTTTTTTTTTTTTTATCATTTGCAAGCATAAGATTAAATATTATGTATTGCTCACATTATCATTGTTTGTTTTCGTTTGTACTGTACCATGATTGTTAAACACCACATGAATGCTACACACCAACGTTATTGTATTAGTACATACATCTTCCTTCAATATACCAGCCCTGTGTTAATGAAGGGTTGGGGTAACAGCCACTAGTGCAGCTGAGGGTGGAGGTAATATTCCTGAGTTTGATTCCAGTAACGGTGATGCATGATATTCGTGTTTCTGACACATGGAGATATTCATTCAGGGTAAATATCAAAAGTGAGTACACCCCTAAGTGAAATTGTCGATATTTTGTGGGGCCACCATTATTTTCCTGCTCTGACTTAACCCTCATGGGGATGGAGTTCCCCAGAGTTTCACAGGTTGCCACTGGAGTCCTCTTCCACTCCTTCATGATGATATCATGGAGCTGGTGGATGTTAGAGACCTTGCACTCCCTGTAACGGAGTTGGAACACGCAGTCCAATATCTCCGCTGGTATACGGTACAATATCCAAGAAGCACTACAGTCTCACCATTCCCAAACTCCCATATTGGACGACACTCAATTGGGAGTCAAATGAATACTGACTTTATTTTGTTGTGCAGAAATATATATATACACATCTCTTCCCACAGGCAATACACACATCCCCCATAGTTGGCCACACAATACACATAGAGGGACAATAGGTGGGTCACACCTCCCGGAGGCTACCTGGCTACTTTGATACAATCAGACATTTCTTAGATCATCCTTCTTTGTTCTTTGTTATGTCTGATAATGAAAACACTTTATAAAATAGACTTCCTTATCCTATGAGGAGTCTCTGTACTAGGATTATCTATTATGCCAAGGTCTGCAATAGTCTGGGATAATATTCTGCAGAGCATAAACCAACATACATACAGTATAACAGTATGATCATATTTTAACCATAACCATAAAACAGGGTAAAACAGTGATGGGTTCCGTTACACTCCCCACCTTTCATTTGAGGATGCCCCCACAGATGCTCGATAGGGTTTAGGTCTGGTGACCTACTTGGCCAGTCCATCAACTTTTTACCTTCAGCTTCTATAGCCAGGCAGTGGTCGGCTTGGAGGTGTGTTTGGGGTCGTTATCATGTTGGAATACTGCCCTGCGGCCCGGTCTCCGAAGTGAGGGATCATGCTCTTTCTCAGTATGTCACAGCACATGTTGGCATTCATGGGTTCCCTCAAAGAACTGTAGCTCCTCAGTGCTGGCAGCATGCATGCAGGCCCAGACCAAACATATAGGCATGTCTATATATGTTTTATATAATATGTTGTGTGGATTCCCCCTATATGCATTTACCTAATGATGTCAGATGCTGCCTCCCCTCTCTCTGCATCACTGTTTAGGTTCAAAATGAGGGGTTCATCTCATATCAATGTTTTTGTGTTCGTTGTGACTTATCCATTTATCTGTAATTTAGGTATTATTTTAACTACTTTTGCTCAGTATAGATGTATACTTTTGGTGGTGGGAGTGTCATGGTCGGGGCCTGCGTGACTGCCTCCGGCACTGGGGAGCTACAGTTCATTGAGGGAACCATGAATGCAAACATGTACTGTGACATACTGAAGCAGAACATGGTCCCCTGTCTTGGGAGACTGGGCCGCAGGGCAACATAACATAACGACCCTAAACACACCGCCAAGACGACACTACCTTGCTAAAGAAGGTAAAGGTCATGAACTGGCCAAGCTTGTCGCCAGACCTAAACCATATTGAGCATCTGTGGGGCATCCTCAAACTGACGGTGGGGAAGTGCAAGGTCTCTAGCATCAACCAGCTCTGATGTATCATTAAGGAGTTGAAGAGGACTCCAGTGGCAACCTGGGAAGCTCGGGTGAACTCCCTGGCCATGAGGGTTAAGGTAGTTCTGGCAAATAATGGTGGCCACACATAATTGACATTTAGTGTCAATTTGGACATTTCAAATTAGGGGTGTACTCACTTTTGTTGCCAATGGTTTAGACATTAATGGCTGTGTATTGAGTTATTGATGGGTCAGCAAACTTACTTTACATTGTAGCAGAGTGTCATTTCTTCAGTGTTGTCACATGAAAAGATATACTAAAATATTAACAACAATGTGACGGGTGTACTCATTCAATTGCAATTTGGCCAATTGAATAGGGCTCGAAATAAGCACATAACATATATTCTTGGAAAAATGTTTTAGTTAGTAAACATCTATCCAAGAGCAAGGTTTTCACTAACTAAAAACTTTTGGAAACAATATATGTTCTGTGCTTAGTTTGAGCCCTATTCAATTGGCCAAATCGCAGTTGAATGAGGCCCTGTATGTTCACTATTAGGATGTGAGCCACTTACGGACACCTGTCTCATTTGTCTGTTTCTGTGTCATATAGATTGTTAATACCAACCTTCCCTCATGGTTGAAATCAGTAATGCAAACACACTGTGAGAATTCTATTGACACCCCTAACTGATGGTGCAGAGCACAGATGTGGAGTCTGAAGGTCCTTTCATTGATGTTACGGAAATGCTATGGTATCAACATTGACGAGGCAGACACAAACAACATCTCGGATAAATCATATTTACTATTTACAGAAATTAACAAAGCAAGCTTGCCACAAAGCCACAGGTTGACTAATCAACACAGGTATGCAAAGGATCATGGTGGAGGGGGGTAGGATACAAAATCCAAGTAACAAAGGGAAATAGGGATATGAGAGCAGAATGCAGGCAGGGAAAATTACATTGATATAGATGATCATGGGATGTACAGTGTATCAACCAACATTAGGCAATATAATATATCTCATTATTGTTACTACATATATATAACAGTCAATAAGGAAAGACCATAATAATCCAGAATAAGGTGATATACATATGTATACAAAATGTATGCTTGTGTGTTAAACGGACACTCTGATGCCACATCAGAAGTATAAGTGCTCAATCAGTGAATGCTATAAGCCCATAACGTCAGTTCTCACGCAACAATAAGCAGCACATAGATAACCTTGGTCAAAAAGATGGTGACCTGACCAGGACCATATCAGTCAGATGTTACTTATTGCAGAGAACTCACAACAAACCAGGCAATATCAAGGATAGTTTGTTCTCTGATTGAGCATCTATACTCACTGTTATTGCATATGCATAACTGAAGATTAACGTAACCTCCTTAACTGTTAAGTCCCAAGCCTGGATTTACTCTTCCCCATATGCACAGGGAGGGTCATATCAGCACTGAAGGAAAGATCTGGAAGGGTTGGTTCTGCAGGCTTCACAACAGTCCAAGTAGAGGAGAGGATAGAATGTCTAAACCAATAGGTACATATGAATCTAGATAGACTATATGAGCATACACATGCTGTGGATATACCAGGAACATCAGCTGACAGATGTCACATCACATCTGCATTGTATATTGAAATTGTCTCATGACACATATCGGCTATTCAGTCAAGGTCATCAGATATCAAACTGTATCCAACAAAGCAATGAAACGGACACATGCACATACATGAGGACATTGACATGGCCATGGAATGTCAGGATGTTTATCGTCATGCCATGTTCTGACCGGGATCTGGAATACAAACACACAAATAATATATTAGTGGAAACCTTACATATGCCATATGAGCAGCCACCAACAGATGTAGGTATGTCGGCACACATGTTATGCATTGGGATCTCGAACAAGCTAACCATCTGTCCGATAATAATGATGGCCCAGACTAATTTGTCCTGATGTGGGAATATTAGAATTAGTCTAATTCTCATTTATTTGTATTGTGCAAACATATTCCGTGGCGCTGTACAGGGGAGAAGAACACGAAAATATACAGTATGTAATATTGCCAACGCAAGAAAATGGAGGGCCCTGTTTTGAGCGTAAAGTCTGTTGATAACTGATTTGTTCCCAAAGGCCCCCACAAGATTCGAAAATCACCACTTCCAAGCTAAAGGTAATGGACATGGGGAAGAGTAGATAAGGAATAGCAAGGTTAATAAGTAAGTGAGAGATACATAGGAAGGAGGTTGTGTCAAGTAGAAAGATATGCATTAGTCGGAGAGGAAAGGGATCAGATGTAAAGTGCGATGCACTATTATGTAATAAGGTATCTGCCCCATGTGGACAGATAATGTAATCTGCAGATGGGACAGTCAGGAGACACATAGTTTAACCCCAGCTTGAGTAAGATTAGCTGATGGGCGAATAAAAGGAGAGAGGTGGGCATGAGAGTTGAAATGAAAATGTTGGAGACAAAAAGGGGAGAAGTAAAGAAGAGTCTGAGGAAAAGGCAGGGGATGTGAGGAAGAAGACAAGAGAAAACATAGTGTAAAGGGTTAATTGGGATAGTTAGCAAAGGTTGCTAATTGGTCATGTGTCGAAGACTTGTGTGACTCAATAAATTAAGGGTAAACAGGGGTGGGTGGGATGAGGAGAGAGACAGACAGACAGACAGAGAGAGAGAGAGACAGAGAGACCAGTGCAGCCTGTAATAGAAATGGAAGATCCCAACTATCACACATTGATACATGTTCGGACATCCACATGTGGTTCTCTACCTTGGATAGATCAAGTGGAGTATTCAACGAAGAGATCTGTTCCCCCAGGACACGTCTGCATGGTCCGATAAACATTTCGGACCGGTTCAGCAATACATAGGGGATGTCTTGGGGAAAAGAAAGTTAGGCCTACATTAATGGAGTTATTAGTCATTTCCTCTCATGCATACATGCACATGTTTCCCGCAAATACTCACTTACAATGTAGACGACATTGATGTAGCTGATGTTCTGTTGCTGTACAGGTCGTTTCCCATGTCTGTGTGGGTAAACAATGTGTTGACACACGGCAACAGTTCTGTAATGGCAATATGATGAGATGAGTCACATAATCCATATGATATATTGCACAATGATTCCTAGTTAACACATCCTTGAGACTATTCCTGTTATCTGACTGAGAATGCTTTTACCAGCATTCGCTGACAAAGAAATGGAGAGATCCCCTCTTTGCATCCCATGAGGTACATTTATTATGGTTTACAATATGCTGGTATGTTCATATATCCAGATTGCTAGGAATTGCATTGACCTCCATGGGATGTGGAATAGCATGATCAGACAATGGGAACATTACTGTTCTGGGAAGATGTTTTCAAATACGATTGTGAGGCCTATATCCATTGACATTGTGGAATACATCATACCATCCATTTAGCTTAGCTTCTTGAGGTTGGCAGATATCAATATATATGATGTGTATGGGAATGTGCGCATACTTACCATTAACGGATATCAGAGCAGGCTGTATTTGATCCAGTATTAAGAATGCGTCACGAGACATATGTTACATCACAAAGCTATCCTCTACTGTGTACTGTTGGATATTCTGTAAGACAATGGGGAAGGAGAAAAGACATGTGTTAGTAACCATAACCAAGGTACATTATAGTTGGTTGTTATTAGTTTCAGACTTACATGGGAAGTACTCCCGAATGACGTGGGCACGTAGTTGTGACCCCTGAACGTTATCCTCACCAGGGGGAGGTACTGGACGCTCCGCCGGTTCAAGCGGAGCATCATCAATGTTCCCCAGACAGTTTGCCTGTACTGCTATATTGTGCAGACAACAGCAGGCCATGATGATGTGACAAACCTTCACTGGTGTATACTGTAGTGCCCCGCCAGTGGAATGTAAACATCTGAAGCGCATCTTCAGGAGGCCAAAGGTGTGCTCTATTACATTCCGGGTTCTGGCATGGGCCGCATTGTACCTCTCCTCCCCCTCTGTGCGTGGATTGTTCACAGGGGTCAACAACTACGGCAAACACCTATATCCTGCATCACCTGAAGGAAACAAACATGGGAGATGTAGATATGAATGTGAGATTGTGCTGCTCGTTAAAGCATCTGTAAATATACACAATGATTAATGTGACGTTAGTTTAGGGATCTCTGGGTTGGAACTTCCTACTCCTATGACCAGGTCACATCGGGTTAGGCACAGCAACAAGCTACGATGCAATGGCTCAGTCGGCACACCTTCTTTATGGCGCATGGGAAATGAGCGCGGACAATACGGCGCTGACAGAAGCCGGCGACAGTAGCGCACTGTTGGAAATTGTGTGCCAAAATGTGCGTCGATCAAAGAGCGCAAGTTGTAGAATCTATTGCCTAATGGGCCAAAACCCTCTAACCCGAACCACTGAGACCCCATACCTAACCCGAACCACTGAGACCCCATGCCTAACACTAACACTCATAATCCAAAGCCTTAGCCCAAAGACCCCTAACCATAAAACCCCTCAGTCCACCCTTAAATCCTTATCTCAACTCCTGCGCGCAGATGTTGTGCACGCTATTGAGGGACTCTATTTTGTCTGTTGGCGCATGCGTCGTTGCGCATTTTGCATGCAACAATGGAATAGCATTACAGTGGAACATGATGTATATGTTAGGGGATCCTTTATGGGTACTCACCCAGTAGCCACCCAGGTGGAGCTTGTCCAGACTCAAAATAAAGATGGGTGGATGACTGACGCAGGATATGGGCATCATGAGTACTTCCCGGGAAGCCTGCAACCACATTTTGTATGCGCATGTCTGCAACCTGGACATTGATGGAATGATAGTGTTTGCGATTTCGGAACAGCCCTTTTTGCTCTCTAGGAGGTATCAATGCTACATGTGTACAATCTATAGCACCGAGCACATTGGGGATACCTCCCATTCGAAAGAAATCTGCTTTCACCTTCAAGATCTCTTCCCCAGTGTGGGGAAAACTGATGTATCTGGCAGCTTTCGGAACGATAGCATGGAGGAATGTGCTCAGGCACCTTGAAAGGCGTGCCTGAGACATTCCTCCTACTATGCTAGCAGTGTTCTGAAAACTACCAGATGATAGGATGTGTATGGCGGCTAACATCCGTGTCATGCCTGGGATGGCTCTATTGGACCGCATAGAGCTCCTCCAGGCTGGCATGGGTTAGCCTAAAACGCTCATACACTTCCACATCAGTTAACCCCTCTAATGTGACTCTCTCCCTGTACACCCTGGGTGCACGAAGCCTCCTGGCAGGCTCCTGGGCCTGCTCACCCCCCTGTGGGTCTGGCTGTGCAGGAGCCCCCACTTCATGTGCCACACCCTCTAGGGGTCTCTCATCTGGCCCCCCCATCAGCTGATCACCCACATCAAGGTCCTCCTCCCTGTCTGCAGGTGCCCTCATATCCCCCTGTCCCTGTGCCACTGGTGCTCTCTCCCCTAACTGACCCCCCACCATGACCCTAGGCATATCCTGTGATGAGCCACTTGCCTGGCTTGGTTCCGGACCACCATGGATTGCATCAGCACGCTCACCCACATTCACTCCCAGCCGCCCCTCTCTGTCACGCCTCAGCCACTCCTCAGTCGCACGCCTGACAGCCCGGTTTCCACTCTGCAACATTCGAAACAAATATTCATTCCTACGACGCTGCGCTCTACTCACATACATATACACCGCACTCAGGTTGCTGCTATCCATAATGGTTCAGACTTGATAATTCATGGATGATGATGTGGTATATAGCTTGCTAATTACCACAGATGTGATTATCTGGGTGGATTTCACAAATGGAAAAGCTCACTGGTGTATCTAAGCTTCATCATGTTATGAAGTTCCCTGATTATGGATTGGTTTAGCCATTTTAATTTGTAACCCCTAATATTCTGGCCCACATTTGAATTTGGGCCCATGCTACATTATCTATGTAATGTGGCGTTGAAACATAGCCAATATTTGTGTTCAAAAAAGTAGATGTGATAAGAGAGATGTAAATCAGATAATGTTGATATCTTTAAGGGACACATTCTAGCCTTTCTGAGTGCTAAAGGGTTAATATGGCCGCCATATTGAGGATGTACATGACAATAAAAATATATCTTTTATCAACATATTTGATCATTGGGGATTGTTTTTCCAGTAATTTGAATGCCTTTTATTGCTTCCTTTATACTTTTCGGGCCCTTTCAGCCCGGTTTCATTCCAATGCTGTAAGTGCATCGTGTGGACTTCAACGGATGCGGCCGTAAATTAAATCTAGCCAGGCGCGAATCGCGTCCTTCAGAATGTAGGAAGGCCGTGGCGTTTAGGCGCGCACGCAAGCTGGAAGGGGGATGGACTAGCCGCGCCCGGCACGAACCATCCAATAGCGGAATCACGCAGCGCGCCACAGGTCGCACAGCCAATCACTTACGGGATAGACCATTTGATTGACAGTGGGAGTGAATAAATAGGAATGACACGCGCCCACGCCTCGACTGTGTTGCGATTTCGGACGAAGTAGCACGCGGTTCCCGGAGCTTGGTGGGTGAGAGGAGGTAAGTTGCTTTATTATCAAGTCGCGTTTTAAGTTCTTTTTACGGGAATCCGTTACTACATTTACGGATGACGATGTAAAGAAGTACAATTGCGTTCTTTTTCTTGTTTATAGGTTTCTGGAGTGTTTGCGAATATTTTTCCGGCACAAAGGAGTTTTGAGGGATGTAAGTTGCATTGTACATGCTTTTCATCCTATCAAGCTGTATTTTATTTGTATGTTTTGCCAATTTCTATATTTACTGAATACACTGGCGAGAAGTACAATTGTGTTTTTTTCTTGTTTATAGGTTTCTGGAGTGTTTGCGAATATTTTTACGGCACAAAGGAGTTTTGAGGGAGGTAAGTTGCATTGTACATGCTTTTCATCCTATCAAGCTGTATTTTATTTGTATGTTTTGCCAATTTCTATATTTACTGAATACACTGGCGAGAAGTACAATTGTGTTTTTTTGGGGGTTGGCCTATAGGTTTGGAGAGTTTTTTGGTGTGGGGAGAGGAGTTTGGTGGAGGGAGGTAAGTTATTTTGTTTTTTATGTTTCGTATGATATCTGGATATCTCTCTCTCTCTCTCTCTCTCTTTCTCTCTCTCTCTCTATATATATATATATATATATATATATATATATATATATAGAGAGAGAGAGAGAGAGAGAGAGAGAGAGATTGAGAGATTGAGAGAGAGATTGAGAGAGATTGAGAGAGAGATTGAGAGAGAGATTAAGAGAGAAAGAGATTGATTGAGTTTGATTGAGTTTGATTGAGTTTGATTGCGTTTAATTTTGATTGAGTTTGATTTTGATTGATTTTGATTGAGTTTGATTTTGGTTGAGTTTGAGTTTGATTGAGTTTGAGTTTGATTGAGTTTGATTTTGATTGAGTTTGATTTTGGTTGAGTTTGATTGAGTTTGATTGAGTTTGATTGAGATTGATTTTGATTGAGTTTGATTTTGATTGCGTTTGATTTTGATTGAGTTTGATTGAGTTTGATTGAGATTTCTACACATATTTGCAATACACATAGGTGTTCCAAACTGCTTCTTCAATGGGGCTTGACAAGAACTTATTTTCAGCCTAGCCCAGCAGGACCATGTAGTTCCTACTACCTCTGGTACAGAAGATGGCTTCAGGATAGGTACCACTCCCAGGAATATGTGCAGAGTATAATGCAGATAGGATATTAGTGGCCTCAGACATAGCCGCATGCCCTGTATATATGCAAACTGTAACTGACCCTTCCACATTGTTTAGGAAAGTATTGATCTAGTGTGTTTCATCAGCGCCACTCAGGTCCAGAGTGAGAGGTGCTGTACACCCCTCCCACTGCTGTCACAGGCTCTGTCCACTTAAGGTTGATTACTGCAGTTAGTTACAACATTGATATCCAAGCAGAAATAGTGTTAGGGGCGATCAGAATGGGGGATGAGGGTGGAGCAGGCAAACCCACTAAAACATTTCTTTATTTCTCTTTCTTTTCTTTTCAGGTGGTGATGGAGGGAGAGGAGTAGAGGGGAGAGGAGTGGCAGGGAGTCCCGGGGCGTGGAGGTGGGGAAGAGGAGGGGAGGAGTGAGGAGGAGGTAGTAGTAGAGGAGGGGGAGGTAGTAGAGGAGGAGGGAGGAGAGGAGGGAGGAGAGGAGGAGGAGAAAGGAGAGGAGAAGGAGGAGGAGGGAGGAGAGGAGGAGGAGGGAGGATAGGAGGAGGAGGGAGGAGAGGAGGAGGAGGAAGGGAGAGGAGGAGGAAAGAGGGAGGAGAAGGGGGGAGGAGAGGAGGAGAAGGAGTGAGGAGAGGAGGGAAGGAGGAAGGAGGGAGGAGAGGAGAGTAAGGAGAGAGGAGAGGAGAGGAAGGAGGGAGGAGAGGAGGAGGGAGGAGGAGAGTAGAGGAAGGAGGGAGGAGAGTAGAGGAAGGAGGGAGGAGAGGAGAGGAGGGAGGAGGGAGAGGAGAGTAGGAGGAGGAAGGAGGAGGAGGAGGGAGGAGAGGAGGGAGGAGGAGAGTGGAGAGGGTCCTCAACCCCAGTCTGGAGAGCAAGAGGCTGGCGGCAGGTCCAGGGCCCACAATTATAGCCGGGAGGAGAACATGGCGCTCCTGGAGGCCATACGTGCCCGCCCCGTCATCACCTCGGGGGGTAGGGAAGTCAAGGCTGGGCCCAGGGCTAATGCTTGGCAGCAGGTGGTTGATCTAGTCAATGGTGTGGCGGGCCGTGGACGGAGTCTGCGGTCCATAAAGCACTGTTTTGATTACATCAGGGCCGTGGTGAGGAAGAAAATGGCGCAGGAGGCCGAGGGGCGGAGGGTCAAGTACCTGGGACATGAGGTGATTGCAAGGGCCATGCTTGCACCCTCCGCCGCAGCTGGAGCTTCAGGCCCGGTGGAGCAGCAGACCCAGCCTCCATGGCAGGTGAATATGACATACAGCAACATGCCACCACATGTGCATCACACACACTACACATGGACATGACACTGACATGTCAGCTCCATGAAATAACAAGCGATAGATGGATGCATCATTAAATTCATGAAGCTGACAAATCACTGTCATTCCTGGTCACCACAACAGTAATCAAGCAATAGAGCAGGTGTGTCCAAACTCGGTCCTGGTGGGCCACACACATGCCTGGATTTGATAACCCTGCTGCGCACAGGTGAGTCAATCGCTTCTTCAGTCATCCTGATTGACTCACCTGTGCACAGAAAGGATATCTTCCAATCCAGGAAAGAGTTTGGACACCCCTGTAATAGAGAGTCCAAGTATTGGTGTGCCCGTTCAGCCTATGCAGTTACAGACAGCAGCCGTAATACAGATATCGTTGTGAGCCGAGAACCATCAAGAACAGAAACCTAAGAATAGATAACAGCTAGTATAAAATAGCTAATCAGAGTTGCAAAGTGAAGAATCATCCATATTCAAGGCTAGATGTCAGATAATTAGAAATGAACACATATCAATGCGCTAATCAACATACTAATGACATGTACCTTTCTTCTCTATCTCTCAGCATCCAGGAGGAGCTCTGGGTCCTGTGAAGTACCAGGATCTTCAAGCACAGGGGGAGGAGGAAGGAAGATCAGAAGGCCCTGGGTCAGAGGATGGGCTGGTCATTGACCTTGGTAGCTCAACTGCCACAAGCCCTGGGCCTATGCCCATCCTCCAAAGACTTGCTCTGGGGCCCTCCCACGCCCTTGGGTCAGCAACTCCTTCCCCACACAGTGTGCTGGCCTGGTCACCACCAGGCACATTTTCCCCCCTACACCACACCAGGCCCACCCAGCGGTGTCGTCGCCGCAGAGCCAGGCTGTGCAGGTGGAAATGCTGGCCGTCATGAAGGAGCAGCTGGCAAGCTCCCAGAGGATAGAGGCCAGCATTCAGGAGTCTACGGCCAGCCAGCTCCGGATGGAGGCCAGCATCTCTGCCCTCCGGTCGCATATGACCCACAGCCTGGCCAGGCTGTCCAGGTAGGTGAGGAGGCACCACATGTCGACCGAACACCTTCAGGTCAGGCTGCTCAGACAGGCGATGGTCCCCAGCCCAACATCAACGGGGATCTCCCAATCCCCCAGTCAAGAGCAGCCTGGCCCCTCCTCTCCTCTAATGCCGCCCGCCCCCCCCCCCGCCCCAAAGCCCCCCGCCATCACCACCAGAGGGGAGACGGAGGATGGGCACAGGTAATGTGGGTCCTGGGCCCAAGCGGAGGAGGACATAGGGCCTCATTCAATTGGAATGTGGCCGATTGCTAAGGGCTCAATTTTAGCACAGAGCATATTTTCTACAGATGTTTGTAGTTAGTGAACTTCTATCCAAAAGCAAGGTCTTCACTAACTACAAACGTCTGTAACTAAATATATGCTCTGTGCTTATATAGAGCCCTTTTCAATTGGCCAAATCGCAATTGAATGACGCCCATAGGGTCTGCAGATATGTTTTAGCCTTCTCAACAGCAATCCTCAGTGACCATCAATTGGTGACAGGTTAAACAGAACACAAAGGGCCTCATTAAAATGTGATTTGGTCAATTGAATAGGGCTCTATATAAGCACATAGGATATTTTTTTACAGAAGTTTTTAGTTAGTGAAGACCTGGCTTTTGCATAGAAGTTCCCTAACTAAAAACTTCCTTTCAAAAATATGCTGTGTGCTTTTATAGAGCCCTATTCAATTTGTTACATAGCAATTTAATGAGGCTGTTAATTAGTAGTGTGGCCAATAAATTGTCACTAAGGAGTGCTGTTGAGAAGAGATGCTGCAGGCCCTATGATGTTTTCAGGCCTTATTTCTTAGGTTTTGTCTTTTTTTGCTTCTTTCTTTTTTTTTTTTAGGTCCATGAAGGCATCTCCTGCATCTGCAAGCATTGTGGAGGAATTATGAGGTGTAAGGTTTTCCCAGTGCCTCTCAGGTAGAAATGCCTTCAATGGCAGCCCCCTTAACATGTAGCTCCCACAATCTTACAGCTATCATATAGCCAGATATCTCCGACATGATTGTTGGTAGCTTAAATGTAGACCAATACCGCTATGGCGGTGGACTTGCAAAGTCTCACAATGGCATGTTAATGACAGCCAGCAATAATATATGCAGTAGTGAAGCATGTGATCCTGACCTCAATAGCAGTCTGAGAACAGATCTTTGGGTCTGATGTAAGAAACAGTGAATCTGGCTGCTGACCTTTGTGTCCTCTCCATAATAATGGCTATTTGCCCATATTTCTGATTATCCACAGACCTAGCTAATAGTTAGTAATGCTTGCAGATGGGAATCAGGTGAGTTGGTATATTGGTACAGTATTTAGAACTGTACTGTACATACATCGTGATTCTAAATTGTTTTGGATCCTCCTCCGCATTTTTTGATTTGAACACTTATTTCAGATTTTTGTTTGATCAACACACTGTATGTGTGAAACTGGATTGGATTACAAGGTTGAATCATCTGTTTCATTGAGCAGATCTAGTTACAAGTTGTAAGTGCTATGCACATAAATAGTTTCTTCAGTTAAATGGAGAGATTTCTGGTTCCGGTTGCAGCATGTGACCCTGGTAGGTGCTATGCATCATGCTTATTCTAGACTATTAGATTGACCCCTGTAGGTTTCCCCTTTTTTCCAGCCTCTTGCTCTTCAAGGACCCGCCCACACCACACCCATGATATTAATGCAGTTTTGACCACTGCTGATTGTGGTCTGTCTATCAAATAAAGCTTTGTTATACTGTTATGTGAATGCACAATCTTGACCACTGCTGATTGTTGTCTGTCTAGCAAATAAAGCTTTGTTATACTGTTATGTGAATGCACAATCTTGACCACTGCTGATTGTGATCTGTCTAGCAAATAAAGCTTTGTTATACTGTTATGTGAATGCACAATCTTGACCACTGCTGATTGTGGTCTGTGTAAAAAATAAAGCTTTGTTAGACCTTTCTGACTGCGTCCATGTGTTATGAATATGTTTTGTTCTGTGAAATCCACATGCATTACATTAGTGCCACATTCCTATAAATGTAAACTGATGAGCCATAGTTAACATGCAATAGATCAATACATGTAAAACTGTTGAGGAGTCAGAATAGCTTTAGATATCATATGATCCCAAATATCATATCTACTACTAATATAAGGTTAATACCCATGACAAGTCTGATTAGCGATACTGTGGAGTAGGAACATTCCCCTCAGGGCCTACAATGAATAGGACAGGTGATACTGGAGTGGTTTTCCAGTTCCTTCTCTAGTTGATTGGGATTAGTCTGACCTCTCGGATAAGAATTACCCCCCTACACTGGCCCTATGTAGTCTAGCTCACAGCTTCATTGAAGTACACAAACCCCTTCACCAACATCACTTAGCATATGTGTGAATACAGTTAGTTGCCCAATAATGAACATGCATTGGCTAAATATCCTTTGGTTATCATATGTTGTAATGGCCATGCACATGCCAATCTGACAAACCATGCTGCAACATGCATAATATGATTGAAGCCACACTACCCAAATCAATAGCAAGAGTAAAACATGAGTCAGGTCATATGAACCCTTTGCCACGCACATGAGCTCTATTGGGATCCCTTAAATCTCTCTCTAATTGCATATACATCTCGCTCATCACATTTACATTTGGTAATACTATTATTTTGCAAATTACACAGCCACATGGCATATATCAAGTAGCAGGGAAACATTGTAATGTATGTTGTTCAGTTCTTCAGTTGTGTCTGACACTCTGTGACCCTATGAGCTGCAGCACATTCAGCTAGGTCTCTGCCTGTGCTGTTATCCACGGTTTGTATGCTAAATATACTGGTGTGGTTTGTCAGTTCCTTCTCAAGTGGATTGGACCTTGTCTGATCTCTCTGCTATGATGTGCCCACCTACAGTGGCCCTACATGTTATAGCTCCCAGCTTCATTCAGGTACACAAGCCCCTTCACACCACTTAGCAATGCTGAAGGGGACCAGGGGAACATACACCACACATATCTACTCTGACCCATCAGGAAGGGCCGCAAGCTCCGGGATCGACAGCAAACTCACCGCCATCAGGCATAATCTCTGCTACGCCCATCCTGGTGGGAGCCATGTGCCAGGTGTCTAGTTATTCCCATTTGGTGAACTTCCAAACTGTTCTGCTATTTATCAATTTACATGGGTGAGGGTTGCTAAGTGGTGGTGGTGGTGAAGCAGCTTGTGTACCTGAATGAAGCTGTGAGCTACTGTAGGTGGGCAGGTCATAGCAGAAAGATCAGACAAATCCCAATCCACTAGAGGAGGAACTGACAACCCACTCCAATCTCTTTGGCCTTCAAACTTTGGAGAACAGCACAGGCAGAGACCTAGCTGAATGTGCTGCAGTCCATAGGGTCACGGAGAGACGGACACAACTGAAGAACTTAACCACATATAATGAAATATTCCCCTGGTACTTGATATATGCCAAGTGGCGGTCTGATTTGGCCACTATTTGTATTCTCTAATGTAGATGTGATGAGCGAGATGTGTATTCTATCGTTGATCAACCATATAGCGTTCATCGAATGTGCGCTGTCATCTGCGCACCGACACATGCGCGCATCAACAACAGCAGGCCCGACAGGAGGCTAGCGGCTCTAATGATTAGGATTAGGCTGTGGGGTGTAAGGGTTAGGATTAGGCTGCGGCTACAAGGGTTAGAAGGGTTTATGGCATTAGGTCATATCACTTGCGCCCTTTCATCGACGCGCACTAGTCAAAAATATTACAACTGCGCAATGATGTGGGACCGCTCATGTCAGCTACATGTTGTCAAAACACATTTGCTGTGCGCGCCAATGTTGGGGTGACATATTCTATTATAGGGCTGTTTTGCAGGCTACAATGGAACCTGTATGTGTATTGACCAATCAAACATATGAGGAATATTAAACTAATTTGAACTATTGTTCATTTGGAGGCTGTAATGCTTGGGCCTCCATTTTAGGGTTACAGGCTTAAACCATGCAGACTGCAAAAACCGTAATAAAATGGATACCTTCAACCTCCAAGCACGTACGGCCTTTCAAAACGAGCTGCGGGCTTGGAGGACAGCCCGCACGGGCTTGAATACAGAGCTACGGGCTTGATCATTGAAGTCCGTGGGACTTGTACAGATTTTTAAAATCAAAGTACAATTTGGCGATGTGCAAGCTTGAGAATGTTTTGCTATTAATCCTCATGCCCCCCCATTATGTTCCCCATCATTTACAGTGCTTTACAGTGCTGGATTGAATATATATTGGCTTGTACAATGCTTGGTTTGCGGCCCTCCATCTCCGAACCCGTACGGGTTTTAACAAGGACGAGCCCGCGGAACTACGGGACGTAAAGTAATCCGTAAATAATATATCGGATTTGGGCTGATGTGCAAGCTTGAGAGGGTGTTGCTATTAATCCTCATGTCCCCCATTATGATGCCTAGCATTTACGGAGCTTTACAGTGCATTCTCGATTTTATATTTGCATTTACAGTTTTCTGACTTTGCGGCCGGAAAAAAAGATTTACGGGCGCTGGGAAAAAGCTTCCGGCCGTTTGCATGATATGCGGCCGGCCGTAAGGGGATATCCTTGCGGCGCCGTATAATTGAATTGCAAGGTAAAGGTAGCTCTACACGGGGCTGTAAGACGGCCGCAAGGAATCGCAGCTTTGCGGCCGTTTTACGTCCGTTAATAGAATGAGGCCCAGTGAATCTAATTTTAGTATAGAATTTATTAATTCTTTTCCCCCATCTTGAATGCTACCACATGTTTTGCAATTGAAAAAATGTAATACGAGAGAATAGTGGTTTCATTTCCAGGAAGACATTTAATGTCACTTGGCCTCTTCTTAGAGGACCACTATTTCACTTGCAAAACTACAGTGGATATAAAAAGTCTACACACCCCTGTTAAAATGTCAGGTTTGTGTGCTGTAAAAAAATGAGACAAAGATAAATAATTTCAGAACTTTTTCCATCTTTAATGTGACCGTTAAACTGTACAACTCAATTAAAAAACAAACTGAAATCTTTTAGGTAGAGGGAAGAAAAAATATAAAAATAAAATAATATGGTTGCATAAGTATGCACACCCTTAAACTAATACTTTGTTGAAGCACCTTTTGAATTTTTTACAGCACTCAGTCTTTTTGGGTATGAGTCTATCAGCATGGCACATTTTGACAAGATTTGCCCACTCTTCTTTGCAAAAACACTCCAAATCTGTCAGATTGCGAGGGCATCTCCTGTGCACAGCCCTCTTCAGATCACCCCACAGATTTTCAATCGGATTCAGGTCTGGGCTCTGGCTGGGCCATTCCAAAACTTTAATCTTCTTCTGGTGAAGCCATTCCTTTGTTGATTTGGATGTATGCTTTGGGTCGTTGTCATGCTGAAAGATGAAGTTCCTCTTCATGTACAACTTTCTAGCAGAAGCCTGAAGGTTTTGTGCCAATATTGACTGGTATTTGGAACTGTTTATAATTCCCTCTATCTTAACTAAGGCCCCAGTTCCAGCTGAAGAAAAACAGCCGCAAAGCATGATGCTGCCACCACCATGCTTCACTGTGGGTATGGTGTTCTTTTGGTGCTGTACAGTGTTGTTTTTGCGCCAAACATATCTTTTGGAATTATGGCCAAAAAGTTCAACCTTGGTTTCATCAGACCATAACACCTTTTCCCACATGCTTTTGGGAGACTTCAGATGTGTTTTTGCCAAATGTAGCCTGGCTTGGATGTTTTTCTTCGATAGAAAATACTTTCGTCTTGCCACTCTACCCCATAGCCCAGACATATGAAGAATACAGGAGATCGTTGTCACGTACAACACAGCTAGTACTTGCCAGATATTCCTGCGGCTCCTTTAATGCTGCTGTAGGCCTCTTGGTAGCCTCCCAGACCAGATTTCTTCTCGTCTTTTCATCAATTTTGGAGGGAGCTCCAGTTCTTGGTAATGTCACTGTTGTGCCATATTTTCTCCACTTGATGATGACTGTCTTCACTGTGTTCCATGGTATATCTAATGCCTTGGAAATTCTTTTGTACCCTTCTCCTGACTGATACCTTTTAACAATGAGATCCCTCTGATGCTTTGGAAGCTCTCTGTGGACCATGGCTTTTGCTGTGGGATGCGACTAAGAACATTTCAGGAAAGACCAACAAGAGCAGCTGAACTTTATTTAGTGTTAATCAGAGGCACTTTAAATGATGGCAGGTGTATGCTGACTCATATTTAACGTGATTTGGAATGTGATTGCTTAATTCTGAACACAGCTACATCCCCAGTTATAAGAGGGTGTGCAGACTCATGCAAACACATTATTTATTTTTTTTCTTCCCTCCACCTAAAAGATTTCAGTTTGTTTTTCAATTGTGTTGTACAGTTTATAGGTCACATTAAAGGTGGAAAAAGTTCTGAAATTATTTATCTTTGTCTCATTTTTACAGCACAGAAACCTGCCATTTGAAAAGGGGTGTGTAGACTTTCTTTATATCCACTGTATATCTACAATTTGAAAAAAACTACAATAATAACCAACAAAAAAAGGAAGCAATAAAAAAAAAAAAAAGAAAAGAAATAGTGGTAACATCCCATAGACACAATTAAAAGTCTGCTGGGCTCTTTGAAAGGGAACCACTTTCCCAGACAAAACAAAAAAATGGAATGTCTTGGAAGTCACTTTCGCCAGGATTGGCCTCGCAAAACAGCTTGCATTTTATTACCTTTACTGTTTTTAATTTTATTTCATGTTTGTAATGTTAAAATTCTGTTTACAAAGGACTGAAAAGTTGTTTCATTCTATGTAATTAAAGTTTAATGTTAGTAGCAGCATCATCATTTGTTGAAAAATTTATGTTTCATGATATATAGATTATTGATCCAGGGAGGAATCCGATTGCCAGTTAATGGCGTGAGGAGGGAATTGATTTTTTGCACCACTTTCAAAAAATTTACCAAGTTTAAATGGGCTTTTTTTGGTTTGCCTTTCTCTGGATTCAATATTCAAGATCACTATATTTTTTAATAAATTCATGTACAATGTTATTATTTTACGTTAATGTTTGCATTGTTAACATTGTATTTCAAAAGGTATGAAACGTTAATTTATTGAATGTCAGTAAAGATTTATGTCAGTAGCAGCATAAACAAAAAATTTCAATGTATAATTAAATAGACAGGATTTATCCAGGGAGTAATCTGATTGCCATTTAATGGGGTCAGGAAGGAATTATTATTTTTTCCCCTTTTGACACAATTGGCTAAGTTGCAATGTTTTTTTTTTTACTGTTTGCCTTCCTCTGGATTCAATACCTATGTGCTTTACCAGGAGTTTAAATACCAGTTGTATGTTAAGAAGCATTCTATAATGGTTTAAAATACTCATTTAGACAAAGTTGAGCGATTTTATGTTAGTATTGTTAAAAAAAAATTAATTCAACACGGTTTACAATACATATTCAGAAAAATGTCATGGATTGTTATATTATTACTGTATATATGACAATTAAAAAGTTTAAATTGGTTTAACAGTTCATTGTTAAAAATAATTTAAAAAAATATATAACATTTTTGTACTTCTTTGTAGATAACAAAAAGGTTAAGAGTCTCAAAGAATCACATTGTGTCACAAACAGCATTTACAGCTTTAAAATTTTATTGACCATCATTTTTTGCCGGGCAAGTCACTAGTTTATTATAATGAATAAAAACAACATCAGAACAGTATCTTTTACTATAACAATCAAGATATAAAACATTGTAACAGATATAATATCAAGGTACAACAAATTATGAAGAATCAGTGATTATAACATTATCCACATCATCATTTATAAGATATGCCCAATATGCCTAATATAATTTATACTAGCGACTTGCCCGTCAAAAAATGACGGTCTATAAAATTTTAAGCCATGGCAATGCTGTTTGCAACACAATGTGAAGGTTTTTGCACTGTGAGGACCTTCGGCGCTCATTGCAAGCCTCTCCTCTGGTGTACTTTTGCTCCTCTGAGCAGCCTCTGTGCTCATCAGAAAGACAGATACATATGTCTATATTTTTGTAAAAAATAATCAATTAATTAGTTACTTAAAGAATGAATATACTTTACCTAATTATAATTAATATATCCATTAATCAATAGGCTGAAGAGCTAACAATCTTTTTTAATTTTCTCCTCTGAGCAGCCTCTGTGCTCATCACAAAGACAGATACATATGTCTCTACTTTTGTAAATAATAATCAATTAATTAGTTACTTAATGAATTAATATACTTTACCTATTGGTAATTAATATATCCATCAATCAATAGGCTGAAGAGCTAACAATCGTTTTATTTGTTTAAAGCGCTACTGTAGATGCGTAATGTTGTGATGTGCAAGTTCGGTGTGTAAAGTAGCGTTGTTTGTGTGCTACGCGGTTCGCAAGGATTTTGAGTCATTTGTAGTAGTGTATTTTGTACCTTCCTGTGTGCGAAGTGGTACATGGTTGGCGGTGTTTTGCACGGTCCAGGGTCATGTAGCCTTGTTTTCATTTTTTGGGGCCGCCATTTTTTTTCTTGCTTAGCCGATTTCGATTGCCGAAATTCTTTAAAATCTACTTAAATTCTCGTATTTAGTTTTTTCAAGTCCCACGTCTCGTAAATGGGTTTTTTCCTGTTGCGCGTTCGTCAACTGCTTGCAGCCTTATTAAATTGCGAATTGGGCAATTGATTATGGCTCTATATAAGCACATAGGATATATTTTTTCTTTACAGAAGTATTCGTTAGTGAACTCCTATGCAAAAGCAAGGTCTTAAGTAAGTAAAAACATATTTTAAAAAAAGATGCTATGTGCTTATATAGAGCCCTATTCAATTGGGCGAATGGCAATTTAATAAGTCAGGCAATGAGCGCCTTTGGCGCTCATCGGCCAAGTGCTGTGAGCTGTAGTGCCTTAATGGCTTGCCTTGCTATGCGAGGCTCGCAGGCGATGAGCGCATTTGGCGCTCATCGCCTAAGTGCTCCGAATTTACAGCTCGCCGAAAGTCGTACGCACCAGGCAAAGCGTGACGACGTCTCGTGGTTCGACGATTATAATATGTGATGGTAGTTATGATGAGGTTATTATTTTGGTATATTTTACAAATATCTTTATTAAAATACCATACCATTTTGAAATTATGTAAATGTTGTAGTCCAACTGATATCTCAATTTAAAAAAGAAAAATGTTTTTCATTACAAGTAGGTTATAAATAAAAATATATTGGATTGCTATAACATTTATTATTAACTAGCGACTTGCCTGTCAAAAAATTACGGTCAATAAAAGAAAGTGTTGAAATGCTGTTTGTCACACAATGTGAGTGTGCTGTGTGCCTCAACTAACTAAATTCATCAAAAAGCAGAAATCTACATTACATAAAATAAAAAAAAACTAATATCACCAAAAATAAAAAATGTACATTACAGAACCAAAAAAAAACCTGTCACAAAAAATAAAAAAGGAACATTACAGAAAATAAAATACATTACAACCCCCCCACTACATTTTAAAAAAAAATTACACACCTGAAAATGAAATACATATAATACAATACAATACAATTAAATACAATACAATACAATACAATTAAATACAATACAATACACCCCACAATGTAATATACATCCCACTATGTAATATACATCCCACTGTGTAATATACATCCCACTATGTAATATACATCCCACTATGTAATGTAATATACATCCCACTATCTAATATACAATACTATCTAATAATACATCCCCCTATCTATCTATGTAAGATACAATAAATACTATCTATATACTATACATCCCCATATCTATCTAATATACAGTACATACTGTCTCTATGTAGCAACCCTAATTCTAAGCTACAATAAAATAATTAAGACCACTTACCTCTGAGATGTTTCTTCAGATCACCAACCTAGGGTAAAAAAGATTAAAAAATGAATACAACACGTTTACATGAAATAACTACACACTGTAAACATTCTAAATATTCTAAATATTATACTCACCTTTCCAGCATGTCCCGTCCCAGCATGTCACGTCCTCAATCTTTGCTTCTGCGGTGCTGCTCCTGTTAAAAAAAAACATAACATTAGCACACATACATAAACCTAAAACAAAGTGAAATAAACCCAATCTACATTATACTTACCTCCCCGCTATGTCTCCGGCCTCCTGGTGTTCTGCTCCGGAAGCATCCGCGCGTATATAAAAAAAAAAAAAAAAAAAACGACACACATCCGCCCTGGCGGATGTCTCCGACGCTAATGAGCTTCCTATGGAGTGTTCCAGAATAAAATTGGCAATGGCGGCTTCTGATTGGCTGAAAAGGCTGTCTATCAAATTCAGCCAATGAGAAGATGCCAATTGTGAACCAATGAAAAAAGTATACACCCCAAAATACCACGCTGATTGGATAACACACCTGTCAATCTTTATTTGAACCAATCCTAAGGCTTTATTGCCATCTGCCAATCACAATGGAATATACCCCCACGTACTGATTGGTGAAGACATCTGCGCCTTCCCATTGGCTGTAATATTGATTGATATTAACAATAGCCAATGAGAATGCGCAAATCCTTCACCAATCAGTACGTGGGGGTGTATTCCATTGTGATTGACTATTGTCAGTGCAACCAATCAGAATGCGCAGATGCTCCAAGCAATCACCCTGTGGGGGTGTATTCCATTGTGATTGGCTGAAGGCATCTGCGCCTTGTGATTGGTTTAAATAAAGATTGACAGGTGCATTATCCAATCAGAGTGGGATTTTAGGGTGTATCCCTTTCTGATTGGCTCACACATTGGCGCCTCCTGATTGGGTGAATTTGATAGACAGCGTTTTCAACCAATCAGAAGGCGCCATTGCCTATTTTCTTCCGGTAAAGTCTCCGGGAGCCTCATTAGCGTCGTGGATGTCCGTGAGTGCGGATGTAAGTATATATAATTTTTTTTTTTTTTTATACAGGGCGGGGCAGAATCGGATCCGGAGTAGGCCGGAGACATCGCGGGGAGGTAAGTACAATGTAGATTATGTTTATTTTATTTTTATGTATGTGTATTAATGTTATGTTTTTTTTAACAGGTGCCACTCCGAAGAAGGGTAAAAGAATCAGGACGGGACATGCCGGAAAGGTGAGTATAATATTTAGAATGAATAGAATGTTTCTTTATGTACTGTAAACGTGTTGCAATTATTTTATTATTTTTTTTTCCGTAGGTGGCTGATCTGAATGGACATCTGCAAAGGTAAGTGGTCTTAATTATTTTAATTTAGCTTAGAATTAGATTATTGTATATATAGATAGCATTTATTGTAAGTTAGGTAGGGGTATGTGTTTTATATAGATAGCATAGAATGTATTGTATATTAAATTGTGGTATTTATTAATATAGATTGTGGATGTATATTATATAGATGGGATGTATATTAGATTATAATATTTATTTAGATAGATTGTGTGATGTATATTAGATAGGGGTGTATTGTATTGTCTTGTATTTAATTGTATTGTATTGTATTTAATTGTATTGTATTGTATTGTATTATATGTATTTCCTTTTCAGGTGTGTATTTTTTTTTTTTCTGTAGTGGGGGGGGGTTGTAATGTTTTTTTTCTGTAATGTTCCTATTTTTATTTTTTGTGACAGGTTTTTTTATTTTTTGTAATGTAGAATTTTTTTTTGTGTGACTTTAGCCTTTTTTATTTTCTGTAATTAGAGTGGTGGGGGTTATTAGGGGGTAGGTAGGTAGTGTAGGTGTTAATAGGTTAGTGTAGAGGGTGTTTAGTTGAGATGGGTATAGTGCAGTGTAGTGTTTATACTTAGTGTCATGATGGTACTTGAGGACCATCTTGGCACTTATGTGGTTAATGTAGTGTAGTAACAGGCCCATAATGGTCTTAATATACCCTTATGGGACTGATGGGGTTAAATAGAGGCTTATGAGGGTCTGTATGGACCCCAATTAGTGACAGGGTTAATGAAGGGCTTATGGGGGTCTATATTGACCCCCATGAGTGACAGGGTTAATGAGGGGCTTATGGGGGTCTATATTGACCCCCATGAGTGACAGGGTTAATGGGGGTCTGTATTGACCCCCATGATTGACAGGTGATAGTGTATATTTGTTTTCTTTTACAACGGGTCCTTTAAGGACCTGTAACGTAGGAATTTAGAATTTTCATTGCAGCGATGTGGGGTAAATGCAGGTCTCCGAGCTTATCTCGGATCCTCTGGGGTTAATGCGGGTTTCCGAGCTTATCTCTGATCCCATCTTGGGTAAGTTGTACGTGGCTGGGCTGTGAGCCTCGTTTTCATTTTTTTCTGCGGCCATTTTTTCTCTCGCTTAGGGGATTTTCGTGTGTCTGAACTCGGGAATTTGGACTTAAATGGAGGTGTAACTTCACTTTCAGAGGTCCTGGGTGCCCCCCTTGCTATGGGTAAGTGTTTTATGTAGTTTTTGTGAGTATTTGGTGTGTTTTCACTGTTTTTAGTTGCGCGCGGGTCGGCTGTTATAGTTGTATTTTTAGTGCGTGTGAGTGTTTGTTACGTTAAGGTTGGTTCCGAGGTGGGGGGGTTTTCTAAGTCGTGCGAGTGACGTGTTTAACGGCTCACCTCGCTACGCTACGCAAGAAATATAGAGAAAATAAAAACTTATACAATACCCAAATTCAATGTCTTGTGCTTGGTTCCATCAAATGACTAGGCCCAAGCAAGTCTGAACCTTTCCTTTTGTTTCAAAATAATTTCCTGTTCTGGTATGTGAGTGTGTAAATTCTTTTGTGAGTGAGCAGTGAAATTTTCTCTGTAGCTTCTGGAGTATACATTTTAAATATCCGAGTTTTGGCAGTGTCCCAAAAGTGTGTGCTAGGAGTATGAGCAAGTCTCCTAAATGTGTTTCTGAATGTTTGTCCTTAATGGAGTGTGATTATCCAAGGCCGCCTCCAATTTATTTGTCTCTTAATTATAGTCAAGCTTAATTTTCTTATCAGGAATTATAATCAAGTTACATGTATCTAGTAACCAATGGGAAACCATGATTATGTCAGAGCTGTCCAACCAATGATAAAAATGTACTTGTGTCCCATAGAATCATATGAGACAAAACACAATGTCGGTTAATTTCTTGTAACATTAGATGGCACCGGTGTACCTTCAAATTTTAGTCAAAAAGCAAAAATATATTCAGATATAACCCTAACCTCCTTAAATCTTAAATAAAAGCAATTTTGATTCACATTTTGACATTTCAATGTAAAACTACCACGTGTTACATACCATTTATATATTAATTGAAAAGCCAGACACTTCTCTACAGAAAAACACCCTTAGGGCCTCATTCAATTGAGATTTGGCCAATTGAATAAGGCTCTATATAAGCACAGAGCATATTTTTTTTACAGAAGTCTTTAGTTAGTGAACTTCTATCTAAAAGCAAGGTCTTCACTAACTAAAAACTTCTGTAAAAAAATTTGCTCTTTGCTTATATAGAGCCCTATTCAATTGGCCAAATCGCAATTGAACGAGGCTCTTAATCTCTTAAGATTAAGGAAGGCTGAAGAAATGTTTTAACAGAAAATTACAAATTAAAATCTTATTTCAGTAAGAAACTGGAAAATCTTTACACAGAAATTTTCCAAATGTACACACATTAGGCCTCATTCTATTAACGGCCGTAAAATGGCCCGCAAAGCTGCAATTCCTTGCGGCCATATTCCGGCCCCGTGTAGAGCTACAGCTACCTTGCTATTCAAATGGATGGCGCCGCAAGGATATCCCCCTTACGGCCGGCCGCACATCAAGCAAACGGCTGCAAGCATTTTTCCCACGCCCGTAAATCTTGTTTTCCGGCCGCAAAGTCAGAAAACTGTAAATGCAAATATAAATTCAAGATGGCACTGTAAAGCTCCTTAAATGCTAGGCATAAGGATTAATAGCAACACCCTCTCAAGCTTGCACATCGCCCAAATCCGATATATCATTTACGGTTTATTTTCCGTCCCGTAACCCGCAGCTCGTCCTTGTTAAAACCTGTACGGGTTCGGAGGTGGAGGGCCGCAAACAAAGCATTGTAGAAGCCAATATATATTCAATCCAGCATTGCAAAGCACTGTAAATGATGGGGAACATAATGGGGGGGCATGAGGATTAATAGCAAAACATTCTCAAGCTTGCACGTCGCCAAATTGTACTTTGATTTTAAAATCCGTACAAGTCCCACGGACTTCAATGATCAAGCCCGTAGCTCGTTTATTCAAGCCCGTAGCTTATTCAAACCCGTGCGGGCTTGCATGATAGATAAAATACAAAGATTGAACATGAAGTTAAATATCTTTATTTGCGGATTTGAGAGTAGGGGAATGTTGAGCTATTAATTCTAAAACCAAACATCACTTTCACTTTTAATAAAAGTACAGGATGGCTTTTCTATGCTACGACTTGTAAGTAAGCCCTTTACGACACCTCCAATCACTTTATCGTCTCATCAAAGTGCAGGATGGCTTTATTATGTGCTTAATTGGGTGCTAGCGGGACCTTTTTGGTGTAAGTAAGCTGCGGCTCGGTTTTAGATAATTACGGCCATGACGAGAGGGTTCCCGTAGCAATTGAATAGCAACCGTGGCTTTCTTGCGGCCGTGTGAAATCAAAGGCTTTCCTGCTGCGCGTGCGGCCGCAAGGGATAACAGGGCGCCGGCCACAAGCCTGCCTGAGCCCTCGGCCGCAAGGGAATAGAATAGGCAAATAGCCTGCGGCCGGTCCTTGCGGCCACACATCTCCTACGGCCGTTAATAGAATGAGGCCCATTGCGTGTGTGTGTGTATATATATATATATATATATATATATATATATACACACACACACACACATATATATACATACACACACACACCGTATATACTCGAGTATAAGCCAAGCTTTTCAGCCCTTTTTTTAAAGCTGAAAAGGGCCCCCCAACTTACACTCGAGTCACCACCCCCGTGTGTCTCTCTCCCCCCGTGCCTCTTTCCCTCCCCCTCCCTTATCATCCTAAACCCCCCCTCCTCACTTTACCCCTCTAATTACCTCCCCCTCTCCCCTCACTTACCTTCTATCAGCAGCTGCTCCTCCACTCCTCTGCGCTCCTTCCGGGTGCGTCGGGACCCGGCATATGCTAATGACGTGACGTCACATGCGCATAACGTCATTAGCATTGGACGGGTCCCGACACAGCCGGAAGGAGCGCAGAGGAGTGGAGGAGCCGCTGCTAATGGAAGGTAAGTGAGGGGAAAGGGAGAGGGGGGGTAATTAGAGGGGTAAAGTGAGGAGGGGGGTTTAGGATGAGATGGGGGGATTGAGGATGGGGGGGATGAGGATCGTGGGGTTGAGGTTGGGGAGGGGGGGTTGAGGTTGAGGAGGGAGATAAGGGGGGGGAAGAGAGGGAAAGAGACACAAGGAAGGCAGAGGGGGGAGGAAGAGACACAGGGGAGGGAGAGGGGGAAGAGACAGGGGAGGGAGAGGGGGAAGAGACACAGGAGAGGGAGAGGGGGAAGAGACACAGGAGAGGGAGAGACACAGGGGAGGGAGAGGGGGGAAAGAGACACAGGGGAGAGAGAGGGCGTACACAAGAGGGGGACATAGAGGGCGCAAGAGGGACACAGGGGACAGCACATTTCCCTCCCTCGGCTTATACACGAGTCACTAAGTTTTTCCAGTATTTTGTGGTAAAATAGGTGCCTTGGCTTATACTCGGGTTGGCTTATACTCGAGTATATACAGTGTTTATATATATATATATATATATATATATATATATATATATATATTATATATATACACATACAGTCAGGTCCATAAATATTGGGACATCGACACAATTCTAACCTTTTTGGCTCTATACACCACCACAATGTATTTGAAATGAAACTAACAAGATGTGCTTTAACTGCAGACTTTCAGCTTTAATTTGAGGGTATTTACATCCAAATCAGGTGAACGGTGTAGGAATTACAACAGTTTGTATATGTGCCTCCCACTTTTTAAGGGACCAAAAGTAATGGGACAATTGGCTGCTCAGCTGTTCCATGGCCAGGTGTGTGTTATTCCCTCATTATCCCATTTACAAAGAGCAGATACAAGCTCCAGTGTTCATTTCAAGTGTGCTATTTGCATGTGTTGCTGTTAACTCTCAATATAAGATCCAAAGAGCTGTCACTATCAGTGAAGCAAGCCATCATTAGGCTGAAAAAACAAAACAAACCCATCAGAGAGATAGCAAAAACATTAGGTGTGGCCAAATCAACTGTTTGGAACATACTTAAAAAGAAAGAATGCACCGGTGAGCTGAGCAACACCAAAAGACCCGGAAGACCACAGAAAACAACTGTGGTGGATGACCGAAGATTTATTTCCCTGGTGAAGAAAACACCCTTCACAACAGTTGGCCAAATCAAGAACACTCTCCAGGAGGTAGGTGTATGTGTGTCAAAGTCAACAATCAAGAGAAGACTTCACCAGAGTGAATACAGAGGGTTCACCACAAGATGTAAACCATTGGTGAGCCTCAAAAACAGGAAGGCCAGATTAGAGTTTTCCAAACAACACCTAAAAAAGCCTTCACAGTTCTGGAACAACATCCTATGGACAGATGAGACAAAGATCCACTTGTACCAGAGTGATGGGAAGAGAAGAGTATGGAGACGGAAAGGAACTGCTCATGATCCAAAGCATACCACCTCATCAGTGAAGCATGGTGGTGGTAGTGTCATGGCGTGGGCATGTATGGCTGCCAATGGAACTGGTTCTCTTGTATTTATTGATGATGTGACTGCTCACAAAGCAGCAGGATGAATTCTGAAGTGTTTCGGGCAATATTATCTGCTCATATTCAGCCAAATGCTTCAGAACTCATTGGACGGCGCTTCACAGTGCAGATGGACAATGACCCGAAGCATACTGCAAAAGCAACCAAAGAGTTTTTTAAGGGAAAGAAGTGGAATATTGTGTAATGGCCAAGTCAATCACCTGATCTGAATCCGATTGAGCATGCATTTCCCTTGCTGAAGACAAAACTGAAGGGAAAATGCCCCAAGAACAAGCAGGAACTGAAGACAGTTGCA
>JAPZIH010000069.1:0-43411 GCA_027410445.1 Discoglossus pictus | reverse complement strand
AGGGTGAAATATGCCATAAATAGTTGGGGATAAAACTAATCAAACTAGTGTAGCAGTCATTAATTGTACCACAAGGTATTCATGTCAGATGGTATATTAGTATCATTCATCCACACCATCAGAAGCTTTGATAGTAATACCCTTCTCTTCTTTTTGCCATGTGTTGATCATGTATTTTTCTTATACTCAACCCTTGTACAGCGCTACGGAATATGTTGGCGCATTATATCAACTTTACTTTAAAGGAAAAATAATGTTTTATGAAAAAAATATGTGAAGTATCCGACTGTAATGTAAATATATATGGGTAGTCCCTTATATAGATTATTTATCTACTTAAATCATAAATGAAAATGTAAGAAATGCTTTATTTTAATTAAGTCTTTACTTGCAATATCAATGTACTCACAATAAAAATCTATATAAAAATCCTGGTTAAATTGTATTCATACAAATAACCTCCTAAAACATATACTATATTCAGATAACCAAAGAAAATAAAAACACTTACACATTTCCTTATAAATCAGAACATTTTCCTTAAAGGATATTATCAAACTAGCGACTTGCCCGTCAAAAAATGACGGCAATGTGATGTATATGTTTGTCAAGTTGTTTAGTTATTAACATATATTTTTGACACTTGTAAGTATTTTAATATGAACGTGTATTTTTGTAAAATGTTGATGTAATGGTTTTTTAAAATGTAATTTGTATCTGAAGAATTGTTAACTTTAATATACATTGAATGAATAGGAAAGCAAAAAGTAAAAAGCCTTCTTGAAACGTTGCGAATTTTAACATGAAGTTTAAAATATATGTAAGCAATAACCTTCAAAGTATCTATTTTGAAACTTTAACTTTATTTTTTATGTAAGTTTAGAAGTTGACAAAACATTTGTATAATTTTGAACATTATAAACAGGAACATAGCGAATACATTTTGTAACCTAATTTTTTATTAAAAGTATTAACATTTGAATGTAAAAACAATTGACCTTTAAATTAATCAGTATTAACATGCAATTTCTATCACAATAATTGTTAACTTGAATATACATTGAATGTAGAGGAAGGCATACAGTAAAACTCTGCTTAAAACGTACGTAATTAAAGTAATTCATTACTGAGCACATAAACTGGCGATAAACATTAATGTAGTTAGTAATCTTAAGATAACAGACAATATTTACATTGTGACTTAAAAGGTGCTTGACCTCCTAACATCCAGTTTGTAATCTGTTGAATGAAATAACTTGCAAATATATTTTTTAAACTTGTAACATTAGAAACATTAACATAGTGACTTAACATTTTAACATAATTTTTACTAACAATGCAAGGCATGTATTTTGTGAGGCGAATCATTCCTAAACAGTACTTTCATTAATTATGACTGAATTAAACAACCAATTGTTAAGTATTTTGCAATGCTTTTAAAAAATGTTGGCATCTTGAATTTGTATCCTGCAAAGTTATAGTACTTCATAGTAGACAATGTTTTTAGTAAAAATACGTCCATCTTCTAATAAATCACCTTGACTTTCATTGTTTTCAATGTAAACTTTAATAGCCTGTGGATTTTTGCACCGTGACAACGCAACGTACAATTGACCATGTGCAAAAACTGGTTCTTCCAAGTAAATACCCACAGATTTGAAAGTCTGACCTTGTGATTTATTAATGGTCATGGCAAATGCCATAATAATGGGAAATTGTCTTCTTTGAAGTATAAAAGGGAGACTACTTTCACTTGGTGCTAAATCTATTCTTGGTATGAAAACTCTCTCTCCTTTATGGGTCCCAGTTAAAATTTCAGCATCTATAAAATGGTCCTTTAATTGTTGAACAATTAATCTTGTGCCATTGCATAGGCCTTTTTTGGGGTTCATATTTCGCAGTAACATGATAATTGCACCTTTCTTTAGCTGCAAAATATGTGGTGGCATTCCAGAAGGAGTTAAAGAGTTAATGAATTCAGTTGAAAAGTTTGCCTGACTTTCATTGTCATCAGCAAGTACAGAATCAGCACTGTGATAATTTCTTTGTGGTGCATTAATTTTTTTTAAGATTTCATTATTGAGTATTAATGCATCTTTATTTTTACACGTCAGTATGACTTGGTTGGCAAGCTCAGAATATTCTTCGTTATTTATGCTCCCTTCAAATATTGCCGATATAATATCTTGTTGACAAATCATATGAGGTGGTATCTCTACAGTGTCGTCAGGTAAATGTAGTATTTTTTCTGTTCTTCCTTCTCCAATTTTAATAAGCCAATCATTGAAATCAGTTTGGCCTTCTGATCTCATATTTTGTTGCAGTTGAAGATGGGTAAAATGTTTCCATACTGTACTTGACTTTATACATGTTTCAATAATGTCTGTTCGATTTCCATGTACAACGACAGGTAATGTTTGTCTAAAATCGCCACCCAACAAAATTACCTTTCCACCAAATGGAAAAATATTATCCATGACTTCACGAAGCAAACGGTCAATACATTGGAGGGCATAGCATGACATCATTGTGGCCTCATCTATTATAATTAATTTACATTTCTTCAATTTCTTTGCTTGTAAGGATGTCATGCGAATATCTGACACTGAATTTTCCAAAATAGGCACTGGCAGTTTGAATCCACTATGAACAGTTCTTCCACCTTCTAATAAAAGTGCAGCAATTCCAGTAGTGGCAAACGCCATTGCTATTTGTCCTTGTGCTCGTACTGAACTCATTAATAAATTGTACAAATATGTTTTTCCTGATCCGCCAGGTCCATCAAGATAGAAATAACGCTCTGTCACCATGTCATCATCTATAGCATTTTTAATGGCATGAAATGCTTGCAATTGTAGTGTATTTAAAGTTGCAAGTCTTTCTTGTGTTCTTTCTGCTTGTAGTTGAATGTCATAGTCTTCAAAGTTAATGTCATCTATTAGACCTGGATCAGGCAAATTAAAACTTGCACAACTTAATCCATGAGTTAAAAAGACTTCTTGAATTTCCATTAAGGCTTTTAAGTGTGCAATCGGTTCATTGTATCGTCGCATAAAGTCTTCAGCCATATTACTTTTAAAAGTCTCCCACAAAGCTAATGCATTTGGAGCATTTGAGAAGATACAAATAAAAGCAAATTGTTCTCTCATCTGTCGTGGCATTTGACATTGTGCTGCTTCTTCTAAACATCTTTCCCACTCTGTATCATCAGCGAGTAAGTTTCTATTTCTTGCAGCTAAATGGAAGGATTCATATACAATGTCATTAACAGTTTTTAATTGTTCAAAACTTTGTGCTCCTGGAACATTTAAAAGTAATATCCGTAAGCAAAATCGTTCAACATCTCTTGGACTGACTGTGTAAATTCGTGGAATTATTTTATTGCCTCTGGTTTTTCTTGCTCTCCATAATCCATTCACAAAAACATAGTGATATGGAATTTCAATATATAAGTATTGTGTTGCTTGAGCATCAGTGGAATTTAATGCAAACCATGCAGTTAGTGTAGTGTGACGATCTTCACTTTGGGCCAATGCATTCATTTCATTTCCAGAATGGAAATAGACTAAATGTCGTTGTGGCAAATGTACTGCTAACCTATATACTGCATGTGATCTATCATGCATTTCAAATTTTAAAAGCCGCCACATAGCTTCTGGCGCACTGACATAGCGAGCATCTACATGAGATGCAAGTTCATCATGTACTAACTCACTACTTTCAGGGTTGTCTGCACTTTTGACGACTACAGTAGCTGCATCGTAACCTTTGTAAATATATTTGTAGACATATTTAATGGATTTGATTGAAGTGCAGGCTTCTACGTTGATGTGGGCGTTGTACTTCATGAGTAAATGTGGATTGTAGGGTACTACATATCTATTGTCCACTTTTTTTCCACGAATAATGGCACTATCTCCTTCTCTTCTTTTATAAAGTGGATATCCATCACAATTGGCATATGTTTTGTCTCTATAATCTTTTGGGAAATCTTTTGAACATTGATTATTTTCCATACATGGTGATTGTGGATTAAGGTCTCCACAGGGTCCATGAATCATGCGATGAGTAACAATCTCATATAGTCTACCATATAGTTCTGGATCCGGTAGTTCAGCAACTATGACTGCATCCACTTTGTCCGAAGTATCTAATTTATCTTTCTCTTGAAGTATTATGAGAAGATGTGCATGTGGAAGGCCTCTTTTTTGAAATTCAATGGTATATACATAAGCAAGACATTTGCCAAATAACTGATTTATAGTAAAGTCACGTATTAATTCATTTAATTTGATCTTAAAAACTCTGGCTACTAAATCTGGTCGATCTGAAGCACTTTGTCCAAGAAGTAGATTTTGATTAATTTCTGGCCATTGTGGATTACATGTAAATGTCACAAATAAATCTGGTTTTCCAAATTTTGTCACAATAGCCATAGCATCATTGTATCTTTCTCTCATATTTCGAGGAGATCCTTGAAAGGAAGATGGTAAAATGATGGCTTTGCCAGCTGTCATGTCTCTGCTTGTAGCCACGTCAGCAACATAGTCCATGAGTCCACAATATTGTTCTACACGTAGTTTATCTTGTTGATATTTTATAAAGTTTAAATTATTTGCCTCAACTTGCAAATATGAATCAATAATCCATTGTTGTGTTAGTTTTCCACCACATAAAATGGGATTAAATTCATCTCTAATGGCAATTTGAGCAACTTTAAATTCAAGCATAGAAACATTATTTCGGATTCTGGCTTTAGCATTTGGGTAACTGGGAAGTGTTAATTTTGGTTGCCAACCTGCTTCTCCGTGTGGGAAAAAGATGGGATATGTCATTGGATCTAAATTTGGACTTAAGATATTAATATTAATAAATGGTTGGTCCTCATTTCTGGGATATACTCTAATGTCTCTTTGAAATGGTGGTTCTCCTTCATCATTGTGAAAGACCATTGCAACCTCATTTGATGTTGGCAAGTTATAACGACGTTTATGAGGATGTCTGTCTCTTTTAAGCACCATATTAACCTTTGGCATGGGTAATTGATGTCTTTGTGCATGAAGTAGTTGTTCATTTTCTACTTCTGCCAATTTTTTGTAAGCTTTACTGTAGGGATTGTTGTCCATAATGTTATTTAGCTCTATAAAAACACTGGGTAAGCATTTTTTATTTTCTTCCATCTGCATACGTTGGTCAACAGCTTCCATTGTATCTAGGACATATAGTTGAGCGAATTTTCTTTGCTCTCCTTCCTCTGGATGTAAATGTGAAGTCCAATGATAAATTTGTCCTTGGACTTTAAAACAGTAAGGACCATGTCCTGGTACATTAGCAGCCAATGTTGCCCCCATAGATGCAAATGATATGGCACTATTGTAGGATCTTATGTTTGTCTTAAAATTTTTGTAATTTGGAAAAGTAGGTTCAGTCATAATATTTAGTAAATAGGTTGGAAATTGTTTCCTTTGTGGAAGTTTGAACTTTCCTTTTTGACAACAACTAATAAATTGTCCATCTCGGGGTCTCTCCTGTTTAAAATAATAAGCCTCACAAAATTGACATTGAGTAGTCATGTCCCCACAACTATGAACCTCTACTGCTAAAGACTTCATTAAAGGACAATTTGCAACGCATATTGGATGTTGACTTTGATATTCATCAGATGAAAAGTCATGAAATGTTTCAACAACAGGTTCTAAATGTTTAGTTTTTTTCGTAGATTTTCTTGGTATATGTTGGACTTGTTTGGTTGAAATGTCCTGTAAGTTTTTAGTAAGAGTTTGTAAATGCTTTTTTTTTGTAGTTTTTTTTTTTGGTCTGTCTTGACTGGTATGTTGTAAAATGTCATCTGATGTTTTAGGAACAGTTTGTAAATGCTTTATTATTTTTTTATTTATTTTGGTTGTATCTTTCATTTTTGCAGCTGATATTCTTTTATTTGCAAGTCTTTTGCGTTCTTTTTCTCTTCGAATTTCTTTCTCCTCCGGTGTCTGCTGGGCGGCCCATCTCTCTTGTCTTTCTCTAGTTTGACGTCTTTTCTTCTCTTCTTTGGTTTCGTTATCAGCCATATTAATCTGTAAACGGAAACAAATAAATGTAATTGTGTATATTTAAATTTGTAATTCCTGTTAAAGATTATTGTGCACAATTGTTGAAATAAAAGGCAAATCCTGAATGCATCATTGATATTTAGTTAAATTTATAATTCCTGTCTTCAGTGGCTCAGAATTTGTCCAATGGAATACTGCTGTAAATAAGCATGTAACATATTTATTTAAAATAATGGTTTTATTTATTAAAAACTTTGTTTGTGGATAGATATTTACCACTGCAAAACTTCTTTGCTGAAAAAAAAAGTGATGTGGTTATTGAGCTATGTATTGCATAGTAGCAATTTAAATAAAATAAGGGAGATAGTAAATTAATTAATTTATTTTTCTGTTGAGACGGATGCAACTGAAAGCAGTTTCTTTAGTGTTATACTTTAGTAGTTATTATAGTTTACCTTGGTTGAAGTGTGATTTAAATCCGAATGTTTGTTGGTCCTCGTTTCAAAATCGTTGTCCAATGGTGTGGTCCTCTGTCGGAAGTCCTCGTCCGATGGTGTGGTCCTGTGGCGATAGCCCCTGTCCGATATTGTGGTCCTGTGGCGATATCCCTCGTCCGATGTTGTGGTCCGTTGGTGAAAGTCCTCGTCCGATGGTCTGGTCCTGTGTTGAAATTCCTCGTCTGCTGGTCTGGTCCTGTGTTGAAATTCCTCGTCTGCTGGTCTGGTCCGAGTCCTCGTCCGATGGTCCGGTCCTGTGGAAAAAGTCCTCGTCCGATTGTCTTCACGCAGTATCTGTTGTAATGTAAAATAGAAAATGTTGTTTGAGTGAAATGTCTTTTAAATAAGTAAAAAATGTATTAATTTTGCTGTATTGTATCAGTTATGGTTATTTTTTTCAAATATTTTTTTTTAAAATTTCTGTACAATCCCAAGACTTTTGTTATTCTTATTTAAGGTTCTTAGTAAGGCTTGTGGGTTGTGATATATTAAATAAGAATATGAATTTATTTTGCTATGTGTTTATGTTCGTTTTTGTACAATCCTGTTTTGTGCGCACCACTTGTGGTATACTTATTTAACCTTTATTTGGATGGTTATAGTTAGTGAAACATGAAATAATATAATTAATGTAGTTTGCTATGTGTTTGTGTTAGTTTTTGACAATCCTGTTTGGTACGCATCACTTGTGCAAAACTAATTTCTTCTTGATTGTACAGGTTATAGGTTGTTAAACATTAAAGAAGAATGTTAATATAGTTTGCTATGAGTTTGTGTGCTTTTTTATACAATGCTATTAGGTGCACAACACTTTTGTTATTCTTATTTTTGGTTATTTGTAAGGCTTATAGGTTGTTAAAAATGTAATAAGAAATTCTGTTTTGTGTGTAGCAGTTTGTGTGTCATTGAATTGCGATTTGGCTAATTGAATTGTGCCCTAAATAAGCACATAGCATATTAGTTAAAATAATTTTGTAGTCATTGAAAAACTGTATTTTTGATATTTTTTTATTAACTAAAACCTTAGTTTTAAGCAATTGTTATGTTGTTATTTAGAGCCCTATTCAATTGGGCAAATTGCAATTGAATGAGGGCCTTTGTGTGTACCATATGTTGCATAGTTTGGCCCTCATTCAATTGCATTTTTTACAATGTAATAGTACTCTAAGGCCGTAATTGAATTGCAATGTAGAAATTTGAATAGGGTTGTAAATAAGCACATCACATATATTTGTTAAAATAGAGTAAGGGCCTAAAAGTTCTTATTTATAGCCATATTTAATTTTCCAAAATAGCAATTGAATAAGGGCCTTTGGTTACTGCATTTGTTATATTGTGAGCTCCTCATTCAATTGTGTTTTGGCCAATGGAATAGAGCTCAATATCAGCACAGAGCATATTTTTTTACGGAATTTTGTATTTAGTGAACTTGTATCCAAAAGGAACGTGTTCACAAAAGAAAAATTTCCTTTAAAAAATATGCTCTGTGCTTATATAGAGCGCTATTGAAATGGGCAAATCACATTTGAGTGAGGCCCTTGGCCATTAAAGACATATAGGTCCTCATTGAATTGCAATTTTGCCAATTGAAGAGGGCTCTATATAATCACATAACATATTTATTGAGCAAAGTTTTTAGTTATTGAAAACCTTGATTGTGGTTAGAAGTTCAGTAACTAAAAAGTTCTGTTTCAAAAATATGTTATGTGCTTATATAGAGCCCTATTGAAATGGGCAAATCACATTTGAGTGAGGCCCTTGGCCATTAAAGACATATAGGTCCTCATTGAATTGCAATTTTGCCAATTGAAGAGGGCTCTATATAATCACATAACATATTTATTGAGCAAAGTTTTTAGTTATTGAAAACTTTGATTGTGGTTAGAAATTCAGTAACTAAAAAGTTCTGTATAAAAAATATGTTATGTGCTTATATAGAGCCCTATTCAATTGAGGAAGTCGCAATTGAATAAGGCTCATGGTTATTTCTTGTTTATACTTAATACTTTACCTTGATAGAAGTTTTGAATGACAGACGGTCCCCTCCTGCCAATCTTAATCCGCCGGTCTTCTTTTAGTGTCTGTTTGAAAAAGAAAGTGAAATAGTTATTTGTATATTTATAATTTTTCATCTAGCAAAGCATGGCCTTTTGAGCATGTAATGTGTTGTTGTATCTTACCTCTTCAAATTTGTTGGTGTTCTTTAAAAGGGATTGTGCTTCACAGTGCATGGTGCAAATTGTTGAGAGACGCTGTTGATGCAGAGTCTGTTTGAATATGAAAAGAAATAGAAAGATTCAGCTTTATCTGATGTATTGAATTGCAGTAAATTAATTCAATTAACCTTATTTTTTGTTGGGGGCTACACACATATGTCACATACATGAAGCACATTACATAGTTTAATGTAATTATTTTGTGTACGTGTGACATATCAGTATACATGAGTCAAATTTAAATGGTTAAATTAACCTTATATTTTTTTTTTTCCAACACACATAAATGTGTGTGTGTGAGATGTAACTATAGATGATACACATATATGTGCGTGTGACATATCAGTATACATGAGATATAATGTCATTAAAATGTAGTTGTTTACTGATTTTGTTGTAAGCTAATTTTGTTGCATTGGCAATACACATAAATGTGCGTGTCACATGTCACTATACATTATACACATATACGTGCGTGTCACATGTCACTATACATTATAGACATATATGTCGGTGTCAGATGTCACTATAAAGGGGCAATACACAGAAATGTGCGTGTCAGATGTCACTATACATTATAGACATATATGTGCGTGTCACATGTCACTATACATTATAGACATATATGTCGGTGTCAGATGTCACTATGAAGGGGCAATACACAGAAATGTGCGTGTCAGATGTCACTATACATTATAGACATATATGTGCGTGTCACATGTAACTATACATTATAGACATATATGTGCGTGTCAGATGTCACTATACATAAAGCTCTGTTTAATTTTTTTTGTGAGCCTATACACATAAATGTGCCATACATGATGACTACATAAATCCTAGTTTATTTTTTTATTTGTTTGACCTGACCTGATAATAAAATGTAATATATTATAGCTTACCTGTCAGTTGTAATTTGCACAATGTAAAGTAGTAAATTAGTAAAGAATTGTCTTCTCAAGTAAAAGCAGCAGTTATCTCAGAAGTCACTCCGTTGATCACCTGAGGAGAAATGTATTTTTTAGTTGGAAATAGCCAGTATTTATAAACTTGTAGAAAGTTCTGGAAAGTGAGACCGTTAGAACGCAATACGCATGCGCTATTTGCGTTCCAGCTTACAATTTGCGTTCCATCCGCCATTTTAGGCGTATTACTGTTCAAAATGGTGTTTAATATGATTGTGATACGTTCCGCATAGTATGTGTTTCATTATTGCGAGTAAGTGTAGTGTAGTTACGTCTGAAGCCTCGTTTTCGTTTTGTTCGTCGGCCATTTTTTCTCTCGCTTAGCGATGGTATTAGTGTCTAAAGTGTTTATTTTGATTTAAATGTAGGTGTAACTTGTTTTTTTGAGGTGCTGGCTGGTTCCTCTTGCTGTAGGTAAGCTTTTTATGTGTTTGTTGTGTGTCTTTGTTAAGTTTTAAATGTTTGTATGTCGGCGTGTTGCGTCCGATGTTTGCGAAGTCGTAATGTGTGGTAACGTGTCTCGTATGGTGTTTGCGTGTGTAGCCTCGTTTTCGTTTTATTCGTCGGCCATTTTTTTTGTCGCTTAACAAACTATTTAGTGTCGAAACTCTTTTATTTTGAGTGCAATTAAGTTGTAAGTTGCATTTTTGAGGTCCTGGGTGCTTCCTGTTTGTGTAGGTAAGGTTTTTATGTATGTGCTGTGTGTATGTATTGTGTTTGTAATTTTGTAATGTTCGCGAGTTGCGTCCGAGTGTTGCAAGGCCGTAATGTGTGTGAACGTGTGTCGTATGTTGTTTGCGAGTGTCGTAATGTGTTTGAACGTGTGTCGTATGTTGTTTGTGAGTGTCGTAATGTGTTTGGACGTAAAATTTTTTTTCAAGGGTCGCAGTTGCTGCAACTGAAGACCTCGCTTTGCGAGGTCCTCAGGTGCTGGCATGGAGCGCCTGCTTCGCGAGGGTCCTGCGGCGCTCCATGCCAGCAACTGAGGCCCTCGCTTCGCGAGGGTCCTCAGTTGCTGGCAAGGAGCGCCTTCGGCGCTCCATGCCAGCAACTGAGAACCTGGCACAGTGCCCTCGCTACGCGAGGCCCGCGACTCGCTGCGCGAGCCCGCAGCGTTAGCAACAACTCGTACGCTCACAACTATATATGTGATATAAAATGACCACTAGATGTCGCCAACTCTCCCTAAGTCAGACATTCATAATTATAATTTACATACTACAGTTTTAATATTTCTATAAAAAATTACATGACATTAGTATCATCTACAATTATTTTTTACATTTAGTACTTTTAATACTTGTTTCTTTTTTATCATATTTGCTCATTTATTTGTAGAGGATTGTAGCACTCTCTGCAACAAAGCAGCTGAAAATATATATATTTTTATAGGTTTTAGTGCTATCTTATATTTCTTTTTTTTTATAAACTAGAAACAGATCAATGGAAAGTGACTAAAATGGTACCCTGTCGAAAGCTCAGAACATACAAGGAAGATATATATGTATTATGTGATATATATGTGAAACAGGATGTTACATTGGAAAAGTCAGGCAAAAATGGCACTTGTCAATATATTTACACAGGCATTCAACAAGAAAGTACAATGAAGACAAATATTGTACTCCAGTTGGACACCATTTTAGCCAGAATGATCTTCCCATTCTAAAAATCTAAATATTCAGTGGAAATGTTAAAAACATCCAGGATAGATAAGCATTTGAAATAAAGATGAGCACATTCTTCAATGCTAAAAATACCGGACTTAATATGGACTTAGGTTTTCTAACACATTAGGACAATTTCATGTGATTTTTTCTTATTATACCACAACAGGCTTGTCATTCTTAGTGAGGTGAGGATGTATTTTCTTACACATTTTCTCAATTTCTTATTAATTTTTCTTATGTTACTGTAACAGACTTGTCACTCTTATTGAGGTGTTTTTCAGACAGGAAGGATATCACTGTGGACTACAGTGCCCTAGTTTTTCATGTATATAGTGATGTATATGTGTATATAGAATATGCATATTTGTTTATATACTATGTTGTGTTTATTCCCCCTATATATATTTACCTGATGATGTCAGAAGCTGTCTCCACTCTGTTTAATTTCAAACTGAGGTTCCATCTCATGTCAGTATTGTTTCAGACTGATAAAGAGAGAGTGAACCTCTTGAAAGCTCATCTATGTAAAGAAGGTGTTTGTCAAATACAAAACGTATCACAATACTTCAATACTCATTATCATCACATATATAGTTGTGAGTCATACGGGTTGTTGCTAACGCTTGCGGGCTCGCCAAAGGCACTCCTAGGGCTGGTGGAGATGAGCGCCAAAGGCACTCCTCATCTCTACGACTCTGTACGACTTAGGCAGGGAGCACCGAAGGCGCTCACAGCGCTGGTGGAGATGAGCACCGTAGGCGATTCTTCCCTACGACCAGTGGAACTACATATCAACACAAAACTCAATCACACAATTCAGATTGCGAGACCAGTAGCAGTTTATAAAAATCGCCTTAAAGAATTATGGCCCGTAACACTTGCAACAAGGAAAGCGAGACTTACACACAAAAAATATGACCCGCGGCACTTAAAAAAAAAAATACAAGGTCCGAAAAATACGAAGTAAAAGGCCGAACCACGCACATACAAAAACAACAATAACACCACTAAAATTAACAAAAGTACAAAACAAACACCACTCACAGCACGGGGGAGACAGGCACGACGTCTGGGAGTCAGGTTGCACGACAATTTAACCACAATTTGCAGAGTTTCCACACACAAAAGTCGCCTAAGCAAGAGAAAAAAATGGCGGCTGAAAACACGAAAACGAGGCTACACGACCCCTAAACACGCAAAACACCGCCAGGCACAGAAGACTTTTACACAGGCATGTACAAAGTATAAAAAGATACAAAATGCCCAATTACACAGCTAAACAAACGGTTTGCCCTCGCGCACGCAGCCTATTTACACTGCACACTTCACACATTGCTGACACTTAAACCTCAGGTCAGCACCAGTGCAAATGTACATTATATGCTGCAGGAACATCTAATCAGATTGTTACCTCTTCAGGATATTGATTGCTGGATATATTAATTACAAATAGGTAAAGTATATTAAATTATTGTTTCATTAATTACTTAATTAGCATTAAAAAAAAAGGACCAAGGGAGAGTGTAACGGCTACCCCGGTAGTGAGAGGGTACCAGCCGTTGGAGACGTCCTTTTCTGAAGCAAGGTGCTGTGCAGTAATGAAATATTTATTCCCATCCACGATATCCCATTGTATAATCCAGGAGTGCTGTAAAATGCGGCAGAGTAACGGTACCATAAATCCCCCCAAAGAACGAGACGATGCTACGTTTTGAAGGGTCAAGTAGAACTCTCTTTTAGTTGAAACAAAAAAAACATTTTTAAACATTTCACATACACAGTAGGGGCAGTGACTACCTTTGGTCAACCCCTACCCCCATTGTTCATGGTGCCCTCTTGTCTGCTAAAACTCTTTTGTTCTGCTATCTCTTGTGTGTTTTAGCAGATACTATCAAGAGGCAGATGGCAACTTCTGATCAAGTGTATGAGTTGTATGCAATAGTCACATGAACACCAGCCATTCGGTTCTGTTTAACCCCTCCAGCAGTATAGTTGGTTCGGTTCAGGCAAAAAATACAGGCATCATCATAGTTCTGTTACACTGCTCCCCTTTTGTGGAACACTCCGGCAGACCCGGATTGATCTTTTTCGGGTCAACTTGGGGCTGTCCGGTCTGCTGTTAAGTTAAAAGTTCCGTTTGCCTGGACAGTCCATCTGCATTCCCATTGAACCGTCCAGGGCGATACTGGATGGAGAAGTTGTACGGTTGTAGTGCCAGGCTCCATCTTAGTAATCGTCCATTGTCCCCAGCCACTCGGTTCAGCCATACTAGGGGGTTATGGTCCGTGATCAACGTGAATTCCTGCCCGTAGAGGTATGGGGTGAGCTTCTTTAGGGCCCAGACCAGGGCTAGGCATTCCTTTTCCACTGCTGCGTAGCTCACTTCCCTGGGTAATAGTTTTCTACTCAGGTATGCGACAGGGTGTTCCCCTCCATCTTCCCCGACCTGACTCAGCACTGCCCCCAGTCCGTACATGGACGCATCGGTATGGACAACAAATCTTTTGTTAGGGACGGGGGCAGACAAAACTGGTGCGTTGATCAGAGCTTGTTTCAGGGTTTGGAACGCTGTTTCGCAGGCGGGAGACCACAGGACTATCCTAGGTAAATTTTTCTTTGTCAAATCTGTCAGGGGTTTAGCGATGGTGCTGTAGTCAGGGGCGCTGTACGGATACTAGCGTTGCCCTCAATTTGTAACTCCAAACGTTACCGGTGTCTCCGTGCTGCTTTTCCTCTTACTAGGACGCCATCCCACCACTGCCACCAATGTAACGGATCTACTGGCACCCCGACCGGGTACCTCCGTTGATGGATGCGTCCTAGCTTGCGTCGAGGCCTACAAGCACCGCACCGGACACCAACACCACCACAGACTCCAAGGATAGTACATCAGGAACAAGCGTTCAGTAGTTACAGCTCAAGGGAGTATGCAGAAGCATAGCAATCCCCAGTATGATAGCGATCCCATCAAATAACGAGACGAGGCTACGTTTTGAAGGGTCAAGAGGAACTATCTTTTAGTTGAAACAAAAAAAACATTTTTAAACATTTCACATACACAGTAGGGGCAGTGACTACCTTTGGTCAACCCCTACCCCCATTGTTCATGGTGCCCTCTTGTCTGGTAAAACTCTTTTGTTCTGCTATCTCTTGTGTGTTTTAGCAGATACTATCAAGAGGCAGATGGCAACTTCTGACCAAGTGTATGAGTTGTATGCAATAGTCACATGAACACCAGCCATTCGGTTCTGTTTAACCCCTCCAGCAGTATAGTTGGTTCGGTTCAGGCAAAAAATACAGGCATCATCATAGTTCTGTTACAGAGAGGATCACGATGAGCCACAAAGCAAAAGTTCACAAGGGGAGAGGTTCGCATTGAGCACCAAAGCCAATCAGCACGCCCCTTCGCAATGACTGACAAAGGTACTCAGACCAACAAAACTACATGAGAGGAGAGCCTCTCAATGAGCACAGAAGGCGCTTATTGTGACTCATGAGATGAGCGCCAAAGGCTCTCAGAGCGGGGCTCACAATCAACACACAGGGTGCTCAGAGATCCAAAAGTAGAGCAGAGGAAAGGATCGCAATGAGCTCCAAAGGTGTTTAGCATGGTGCTCACAATCAGCGCCGAGAGTGCTCAAAAAGTTCCAAAAGTACAAGTGGGGAGAGGCTCGCCATGAGCGCCAACGGCGATTAGCGCAGCCCTTATAATGAGCGCCAAGGGTGCTAACACAATCAAAATGACACGAGCAGAGAGGCTCGCATTAAGCACAGAAGGTGCTCATTGGGAGCCTTGCGATGAGCGTCAAAGGTACTCAGCGCGGGGCTTGCAATGAGCACCAAAGGTGCTCAGACGACCAAAAACCTTAAATTGTGTGCCGCAACGCATTCCCAGCCTTACAATTTTATTGACCGTTTTTTTTTTTGAATGGCAAATTTCTAGTTCTATTTATAATTGGATAAATAATTACTACTGTATATACTCGAGTATGAGCCGACCCGAGTATAAGGCGAGGCACCTATTTTATCACAAAATACTGGGTAAAATGAGTGACTTGAGTATAAGCCGAGGGTGGAAAATGTGCTGCCCCCCTGTGTCCCTCTTGTGCCCTCTGTGTCCCCCTCTCTCTCCCGTGTCTCTTCTCCCCTCTCCCGTGTCTCTTCTCCCCTCTCCCTGTGTCTCTTCTCCCCTCTCCCTTCCCTGTGTCTCTTACAACCTCTCCCTTCCCTGTGTCTCTTACAACCTCTCCCTTCCCTGTGTCTCTTACAACCTCTCCCTTCCCTGTGTGTCTTCCCCACTCCTCATCCTTCCTCCTCATCCTCAACCTCCCTCCTCATCCTCAACCTCCCTCCTCATCCTCAACCTTCCTCCTCATCCTCAAACTCCCTCCTCATCCGCAACCCCCTCCTCAACCTCCCTCCGCATCCTCAACCTCCCTCCTAATCCTCAACCTCCCTCCTAATCCTCAACCCCCTCCTCAACCTCCCTCTTCATCCTCAATCTCCCTCCTCATCCTCAACCTCCCTCCTCATCCTCAACCCCCTCCTCAAACTCCCTCCTCATCCTCAACCCCCTCCTCAACCTCCCTCCTCATCCTCATCCTCCCTCCTCAACCCCCCATCCTCAACCCCCCTCCTCAAACCCCCTCTTCATCCTCTCTTGCAATACAAAGGGGGTGAATACATAAGAACATGCCAATTTTCTGTTTTTTATTTCTAAAAAATAGTTTTATGTATATGTTTTTCTCATTTCACTTCACTAACTTAGACTATTGTGTTCTGATCCATCACATAAAATTGAGATTAACAAAACATTGAACTTAAGGCTGTAATGTAACAACATAGGTAAAAATGCAAGGGGGTGAATACTTTTGCAAGGCACTGTACTTTGCCATCTTTATCGCTGCTTCTCTGCTCTCTGTTGCCTGACTTTTCTCCTTGATGCACCAATCCCACCACGGCCACAGTTAGTGAAGAGGACTGACTGGCTGAACTGGACAATGATGGATCCCATTGATTAGATACTCTCCACTGTGTGTTCCTGTGTATTGGTGCTAGGGATTCCCTGGCAGGAGGTCTACTTTAGGACCAGAAAATGATGGGAGTTATTAAGTGACTCTGTCCTACACATTGAATAGGTTGGAATGGAAATGGTTTAAATCCATCACATTACCTCTATATGTCTCAAGCATACAGCAATACATAGACAAGAAGTGTTACTCAGACCAACAAAACTACATGAGAGGAGAGCCTCTCAATGAGCACAGAAGGTGCTTATTGTGACTCATGAGATGAGCGCCAAAGGCTCTCAGAGCGGGGCTCACAATCAACACACAGGGTGCTCAGAGATCCAAAAGTAGAGCAGAGGAAAGGATCGCAATGAGCTCCAAAGGTGTTTAGCATGGTGCTCACAATCAGCGCCGAGAGTGCTCAAAAAGTTCCAAAAGTACAAGTGGGGAGAGGCTCGCCATGAGCGCCAACGGCGATTAGCGCAGCCCTTATAATGAGCGCCAAGGGTGCTAACACAATCAAAATGACACGAGCAGAGAGGCTCGCATTAAGCACAGAAGGTGCTCATTGGGAGCCTTGCGATGAGCGTCAAAGGTACTCAGCGCGGGGCTTGCAATGAGCACCAAAGGTGCTCAGACGACCAAAAACCTTAAATTGTGTGCCGCAACGCATTCCCAGCCTTACAATTTTATTGACCGTTTTTTTTTTTGAATGGCAAATTTCTAGTTCTATTTATAATTGGATAAATAATTACTACTGTATATACTCGAGTATGAGCCGACCCGAGTATAAGGCGAGGCACCTATTTTATCACAAAATACTGGGTAAAATGAGTGACTTGAGTATAAGCCGAGGGTGGAAAATGTGCTGCCCCCTGTGTCCCTCTTGTGCCCTCTGTGTCCCCCTCTCTCTCCCGTGTCTCTTCTCCCCTCTCCCGTGTCTCTTCTCCCCTCTCCCTGTGTCTCTTCTCCCCTCTCCCTTCCCTGTGTCTCTTACAACCTCTCCCTTCCCTGTGTCTCTTACAACCTCTCCCTTCCCTGTGTCTCTTACAACCTCTCCCTTCCCTGTGTGTCTTCCCCACTCCTCATCCTTCCTCCTCATCCTCAACCTCCCTCCTCATCCTCAACCTCCCTCCTCATCCTCAACCTTCCTCCTCATCCTCAAACTCCCTCCTCATCCGCAACCCCCCTCCTCAACCTCCCTCCTCATCCTCAACCTCCCTCCTAATCCTCAACCTCCCTCCTAATCCTCAACCCCCTCCTCAACCTCCCTTCTTCATCCACAATCTCCCTCCTCATCCTCAACCTCCCTCCTCATCCTCAACCCCCTCCTCAACCTCCCTCCTCATCCTCAACCCCCTCCTCAACCTCCCTCCTCATCCTCATCCTCCCTCCTCAACCCCCCATCCTCAACCCCCCTCCTCAACCCCCCTCTTCATCCTCTCTTGCAATACAAAGGGGGTGAATACATAAGAACATGCCAATTTTCTGTTTTTTATTTCTAAAAAATAGTTTTATGTATATGTTTTTCTCATTTCACTTCACTAACTTAGACTATTGTGTTCTGATTCATCACATAAAATTGAGATTAACAAAACATTGAACTTAAGGCTGTAATGTAACAACATAGGTAAAAATGCAAGGGGGTGAATACTTTTGCAAGGCACTGTACTTCGCCATCTTTATCGCTGCTTCTCTGCTCTCTGTTGCCTGACTTTTCTCCTTGATGCACCAATCCCACCACGGCCACAGTTAGTGAAGAGGACTGACTGGCTGAACAGGACAATGATGGATCCCATTGATTAGATACTCTCCACTGTGTGTTCCTGTGTATTGGTGCTAGGGATTCCCTGGCAGGAGGTCTACTTTAGGACCAGAAAAGGATGGGAGTTATTAAGTGACTCTGTCCTACACATTGAATAGGTTGGAATGGAAATGGTTTAAATCCATCACATTACCTCTATATGTCTCAAGCATACAGCAATACATAGACAAGAAGTGTTACTCAGACCAACAAAACTACATGAGAGGAGAGCCTCTCAATGAGCACAGAAGGCGCTTATTGTGACTCATGAGATGAGCGCCAAAGGCTCTCAGAGCGGGGCTCACAATCAACACACAGGGTGCTCAGAGATCCAAAAGTAGAGCAGAGGAAAGGATCGCAATGAGCTCCAAAGGTGTTTAGCATGGTGCTCACAATCAGCGCCGAGAGTGCTCAAAAAGTTCCAAAAGTACAAGTGGGGAGAGGCTCGCCATGAGCGCCAACGGCGATTAGCGCAGCCCTTATAATGAGCGCCAAGGGTGCTAACACAATCAAAATGACACGAGCAGAGAGGCTCGCATTAAGCACAGAAGGTGCTCATTGGGAGCCTTGCGATGAGCGTCAAAGGTACTCAGCGCGGGGCTTGCAATGAGCACCAAAGGTGCTCAGACGACCAAAAACCTTAAATTGTGTGCCGCAACGCATTCCCAGCCTTACAATTTTATTGACCGTTTTTTTTTTGAATGGCAAATCTCTAGTTCTATTTATAATTGGATAAATAATTACTACTGTATATACTCGAGTATGAGCCGACCCGAGTATAAGGCGAGGCACCTATTTTATCACAAAATACTGGGTAAAATGAGTGACTTGAGTATAAGCCGAGGGTGGAAAATGTGCTGCCCCCTGTGTCCCTCTTGTGCCCTCTGTGTCCCCCTCTCTCTCCCGTGTCTCTTCTCCCCTCTCCCGTGTCTCTTCTCCCCTCTCCCTGTGTCTCTTCTCCCCTCTCCCTTCCCTGTGTCTCTTACAACCTCTCCCTTCCCTGTGTCTCTTACAACCTCTCCCTTCCCTGTGTCTCTTACAACCTCTCCCTTCCCTGTGTGTCTTCCCCACTCCTCATCCTTCCTCCTCATCCTCAACCTCCCTCCTCATCCTCAACCTCCCTCCTCATCCTCAACCTTCCTCCTCATCCTCAAACTCCCTCCTCATCCGCAACCCCCTCCTCAACCTCCCTCCTCATCCTCAACCTCCCTCCTAATCCTCAACCTCCCTCCTAATCCTCAACCCCCTCCTCAACCTCCCTCTTCATCCTCAATCTCCCTCCTCATCCTCAACCTCCCTCCTCATCCTCAACCCCCTCCTCAACCTCCCTCCTCATCCTCAACCCCCTCCTCAACCTCCCTCCTCATCCTCATCCTCCCTCCTCAACCCCCCATCCTCAACCCCCCTCCTCAACCCCCCTCTTCATCCTCTCTCCTCAACCCCCCATCCTAAACCCGCCTCCTCAACCTCAACCCCCTCCTCCTCATCCTAAACCTCCCTCCTCAACCCCCCCATCCTCAACACCCTCCTCAACCCCCCCTCCTCAACCCCCATCCTCATCCTCAACCCCCATCGTAAACCTCCCTCCTGAACCTCAACCTCCCTCCACAACTTCTCTCCTCAACCTAAACCCCCCTCCTCAACCTAAACCCCCCTAAATACCTCCCCCTCTCCCCTCACTTACCTGCTTCTGCTCCGGCCTCCGCTCCTTGACCCGGCGCGCATGTGACGTCACAGCATTAGCATATACCGGGTGCCAGCACCCGGTATATGCTAATGACGCGGCACGCATGTGACATCGCATGCGCGCCGGGGTCAAGAAGGAGCGGAGGCCGGAGCAGAAGCAGGTAAGTCAGGGGACAGGGGGAGGTATTTAGGGGGGTTAAAATGAGGAGGGGGATTAGGTTGAGGAGGGAGAATGAGGAGGGGGTTTATAATGAGGAGGGGGGTTTATAATGAGTAGGGGGTTGAGGATGAGGATGGGGAGGGAAAGAGACACGAGGGACACAGGTGGGGTAGAGAGACACGGGGGGGTAGAGAGACATGGGGGGTAGAGAGACACGGGGGGTAGAGAGACACGGGGGGAGAGTGACTCGATTATAAGCCGAGGGGGGCCTTTTTAGCCTTAAAAAAAGGGCTGAAAACTCGACTTATACTCAAGTATATACGGTAAATAGTTTTGAACCAGGCGGTGTATTTTATTCAGCACTGACTAACCCATTGTTATGTGATTATTATTGGGATTGTTTGCATTATTATGTACTATTTATGTTTTGTCATTTTATGCGATGGTGCCAGCAGTGCTTTCATTCTTTTCACTACCTCTACAGGGGTGATTTTTTATATGGCTAAATAGACAGTGTATTTAGCTGTGTTTGTGTCTTTTTGCTTGACCCTGGCAAGATCCATTAGGCGTTTAGATAAATAAACACACTGACCCAGCGTTTCTTGAAAAAATGACGGGCCGCAGCTTTATTAAAGCAACCATAATCCAATAACCAATTAACATAATTAACATTGTTACATGACAGCTCAAATAACATCCCGGAGGAGGAGCCTGACCCGGTCAGTACCCTCACGCCCTAGGCCCGCGCCCAGAGCCTCCCAGTGCTTTACTAAGCACGCCCATGAGGCAGGGCAATGCCCACTTAAGCCCGTGGGCCGGGTGCCTCACCTCCCGCCAACCAAAGACATTCCTACTTGCATCCTGACTTAGAATTCACAAAATCCTCACCCTTCAACTCTTTTCCTCCCGCTTTTTTTTTTTTTTACCTAGCTTAAGATTTCTGAACTTTGCTCAACCAACCTCACCCTCTAGACATACCTTACTTCCAAATCTGCTACATTCCTACCTGACCACCAATTCAAGGGGAGGGAGGGAATCAGCTCAATGGCTGGTGAAGAGGAAGCCTGCAAAACGGGCCAAGTCCCTCCTCCTCCTTCCAACCAATCAGCAGTGCCCAGGCTCCGCAGCGCTGCGTCAGACCCGGCATGCCTGGGCTGCCTCCACGCCGGCCAATAATTTGTCTCATTGCAGGGTATTTAACTGTTTTAGGATATTGTTGTCTTTAATAGGATTGCATGTTATATACCTTTATTTTAGGGGCACACCAAAGCCCTCCAGATAGGGGTTGTCATGATGAGACAAAGGACTGTTGGTGACTGATAAAGAGAGGTTGAACTTCTGGAAAGGTCATCAATATAAATAAGGTGTTTGTCCAATACAAAAAGCGTCTATATATATATGATTACCTTATATAAATATATCCCGGGTCAATACAAGGCTTTGCCAAGTGAGCTTTTTGTGCTAAGATGTTTTCAACGGACAAGAGGACATTCTTTGAGATTAGAAGTAAAAGTTATTAAGTGACTCTGTCCTACACATTGAATAGGTTGGAATGGAAATGGTTTAAATCCATCACATTACCTCTATATGTCTCAAGCATACAGCAATACATAGACAAGAAGTTTTATGGTACCCATAATGTTAAGACAATCTTCTGCTGTGACTCCTCTGTGCTCATGAGCTGAAATAGCACTTTCTCTCATGCAGACAATTAATGTTCACTTTGCAACCATCACTGTTGCCATAGGAACCTGCAACACCACAGCAGTTCATTTTAGGATTCTTCCTGAGCAAAGCAGTCTTCACAGGAGGGTAATGTATAATATAGTAGTTCAACAATATAAAACACTGCAATTAAAACCAAGGGTGAAATATGCCATAAATTGTTGGGGATAAAACTAATTCAACCAGTGTAGCAGTCATTAATTGTACCACAAGGTATTCATGTCAGATGGTATATTAGTATCATTCATCCACACCAACAGAAGGTATGATAGTAATACTCTTCCCTTCTTTTTGCCATGTGTTGATATTGTATTTTTCTTATGCTCAACCCTTGTACAGCGCTACGGAATATGTTGACGCATTATATCAACTTTACTTTAAAGGAAAAATAATGTTTTATGAAAAAAATATGTGAAGTATCCGACTGAAATGTAAATATATATGGGTAGTCCCTTATATAGATTATTTAACTACTTAAATCATAAATGAAAATGTAAGAAATACTTTATTTTCATTAAGTCTTTACTTGCAATATCAATGTACTCACAATAAAAATCTATATAAAAATCCTGGTTAACTTGTTTTCATACAAATAACCTCCTAAAACATATACTATATTCAGATAACCAAAGAAAATAAAAACACTTACACATTCCTTATAAATCAGAACAAAATATTCCTTAAAGGATATTATCAAATATAAAATGACCACTAGATGTCTCCAACTCTCCATAAGTCAGACATTCATAATTATAATTATAATGTTATATACTTTAATTAAATGCGCACATAGAAATACTCAAAACAGCCTGAAAAATATACATTCTTAAGAATATCAACAAATGTTGATATTTCTTAAAGGTACCACTACAGTTTTAATATTTCAATAAAAAATGACTTTAGTATCACCTACAATTATTTTTTACATTTAGTACTTTTAATACTTGTTTCTTTTTTATTATGTTTGCTTATTTATTAGTAGAGGATTGTAGCACTCTCTGCAACAAAGCAGCTGAAAATATATATATTTTTATAGGTTTTAGTGCTATCTTATATTTCTTTTTTTTATAAACTAGAAACAGATCAATGGAAAGTGACTAAAATGGTACCCTGTCGAAAGCTCAGAACATACAAGGAAGATATATATGTATTATGTGATATATATGTGAAACAGGAAGTTACATTGAAAAAGTCAGGCAAAAATGGCACTTGTCAATACATTTACACAGACATTCAACAAGAAAGTACAATGAAGACAATTATTATACTCCAGTTGGACACCATTTTAGCCAGAATGATCTCCCCATTCTAAAAATCTAAATATTCAGTGGAAATGTTAAAAACATCCCGGATAGATAAGCATTTGAAATAAAGATGAGCACATTCTTCAATGCTAAAAATACCGGACTTAATATGGACTTAGGTTTTCTAACACATTATGACAATTTCATGTGATTTTTTTCTTATTATACAGGCTTGTCATTCTTAGTGAGGTGAGGATGTATTTTCTAACACATTTTCACAATTTCTTATTAATTTTTCTTTTGTTACAGTAATAGACTTGTCACTCTTATTGAGGTGTATTTCAAACAGGAAGGATATCACTGTGGACTACAGTGCTCTAGTTTTTCATGTATATAGTGATGTATATGTGTATATAGAATATGCATATTTGTTTATATACTATGTTGTGTTTATTCCCCCTATATGTTTTTATCTGATGATGTCAGAAGCTGTCTCCACTCTTTCTGTTTAATTTCAAACTGAGGTTCCATCTCATGTCAGTATTGCTTCAGACTGATAAAGAGAGAGTGAACCTCTTGAAAGCTCGTCTATGTAAAGAAGGTGTTTGTCTAATACAAAAGGTATCACAATACTGCAATACTCATTATCATCACATATATAGTTGTGAGCCATACGGGTTGTTGCTAACGCTTGCTGGCTCTCCAAAGGCGCTCCTAGGGCTGGTGGAGATGAGCGCCATAGGTGCTCATCCCTCAGCCCTGTACGACTTAGGCAGGGAGCTCCGAAGGTGCTCACAGGGCTGGTGGAGATGAGCACTGTATGCGATGCTCCCCTACGACCAGTGGAACTACATATCAACACAAAACTCAATCACACAATTCAGATTGCGAGACCCGTAGCAGTTTGAAAAAATCGCCTTAAAGAATTTTGGCCAGTAACACTTGCAACAAGAAAAGCGAGACTTACACACAAAAAAATATGACCCGCGGCACTTACAAAATACGAGGTCCAGAAAATACGAAGTTAACGGCCGAACCTCGCACATACAAAAAGAACAATAACACCACCAAAATAAACAAAAATACAAAACAAACACCACTCACAGCCCGGGGGGACAGGCACGACGTCTGGGAGTCAGGTTGCACGACAATTTAACCACAATTTGCAGAGTTTCCACACACGAAAATCGCCCAAGCAAGAGAAAAATATGGCGGTCGAAAAAAATGAAGACGAGGCTACCTGACCCCTAAACACGCAAAACACCGCCAGGCACAGAAGACTTTTACACAGGCACGTACAAGGTATAAAAAGATACAAAATGCCCAATTACACAGCTAAACAAACGGTTTGCCCTCGTGAACGCAGCCTATTTACACTGCACACTTCACACATTGCTGACACTTACACCTCAGGTCAGCACCAGTGCAAATGTACATTGTATGCTGCAGGAACATCAGATCAGATTGTTAGCTCTTCAGGATATTGATTGCTGGATATATTAATTACAAATAGGTAAAGTATATTCATTTATTGTTTCATTAATTACTTAATTAGCATTTTTTTAGAAAGGACCAGGGGAGAGGATCACGATGAGCCACAATGGCATTCACTGTGGGGCTCACAATGAGCGCCAAGGTGCTCAGAGGAGCAAAAGTGCACGAGGGGAGAGGTTCACAATGAGCGCCAAAGCCAATCAGCATACCCCTTGCAATGACTGACAAAGGTACTCAGACCACCAAAACTACATGAGCGGAGAGCCTCGCAATGAGCACAGAAGGCGCTTATTGTGAGCCATGAGATGAGCGCCAAAGGGTCTCAGCGCGGGGCTCACAATCAACACACAGGGTGCTCAGAGATCCAAAAGTAGAGCAAAGGAAAGGATCGCAATAAGCGCCAAAGGTGTTCAGCATGGGGCTCACAATGAGCACCGAGATTGCTCAGAGGAGCAAAAGTACAAGAGGGGAGAGGCTCGCAATGAGCGCCAACGGCGATTAGCAAGGCCCTTACAATGAGCGTCAAGGGTGCTAACACCACCAAAATAACACCAGCGGAGAGGCTCGCATTGAGCACAGAAGGTGCTGATTGGGAGCCTTTGCGATGAGCGCCAAAGGTGCTCAGATGACCAAAAACCTTAAATTGTGTACCGCACAGCATTCCCAGCCTTACAGTTTTATTGACCAACGTTTTTTGACGGGCAAGTCTCTAGTTCTATATCGTTGGATAAATAATTACTGAATAGTTTTGAACCAGGCGGTGTATTTTATTCAGCACTGACTAACCCATTATTACAGGGAGTGCAGAATTATTAGGCAAGTTGTATTTTTGAGGATTAATTTTATTATTGAACAACAACCATGTTCTCAATGAACCCAAAAAACTCATTAATATCAAAGCTGAATATTTTTGGAAGTAGTTTTTAGTTTGTTTTTAGTTTTAGCTATTTTAGGGGGATATCTGTGTGTGCAGGTGACTATTACTGTGCATAATTATTAGGCAACTTAACAAAAAACAAATATATACCCATTTCAATTATTTATTTTTACCAGTGAAACCAATATAACATCTCAAAATTCACAAATATAAATTTCTGACATTCAAAAACAAAACAAAAACAAATCAGTGACCAATATAGCCACCTTTCTTTGCAAGGACACTCAAAAGCCTGCCATCCATGGATTCTGTCAGTGTTTTGATCTGTTCACCATCAACATTGCGTGCAGCAGCAACCACAGCCTCCCAGACATTGTTCAGAGAGGTGTACTGTTTTCCCTCCTTGTAAATCTCACATTTGATGATGGACCACAGGTTCTCAATGGGGTTCAGATCAGGTGAACAAGGGGGCCATGTCATTAGATTTTCTTCTTTTATACCCTTTCTTGTCAGCCACGCTGTCGAGTACTTGGACGCGTATGATGGAGCATTGTCCTGCATGAAAATCATGTTTTTCTTGAAGGATGCAGACTTCTTCCTGTACCACTGCTTGAAGAAGGTGTCTTCCAGGAACTGGCAGTAGGACTGGGAGTTGAGCTTGACTCCATCCTCAACCCGAAAAGGCCCCACAAGCTCATCTTTGATGATATTAGCCCAAACCAGTACTCCACCTCCACCTTGCTGGCGTCTGAGTCGGACTGGAGCTCTCTGCCCTTTACCAATCCAGCCACGGGCCCATCCATCTGGCCCATCAAGACTCACTCTCATTTCATCAGTCCATAAAACCTTAGAAAAATCAGTCTTGAGATATTTCTTGGCCCAGTCTTGACGTTTCAGCTTGTGTGTCTTGTTCAGTGGTGGTCGTCTTTCAGCCTTTCTTACCTTGGCCATGTCTCTGAGTATTGCACACCTTGTGCTTTTGGGCACTCCAGTGATGTTGCAGCTCTGAAATATGGCCAAACTGGTGGCAAGTGGCATCGTGGCAGCTGCACGCTTGACTTTTCTCAGTTCATGGGCAGTTATTTTGCGCCTTGGTTTTTCCACACGCTTCTTTCGACCCTGTTGACTAATTTGAATGAAACGCTTGATTGTTCGATGATCACGCTTCAGAAGCTTTGCAATTTTAAGAGTGCTGCATCCCTCTGCAAGATATCTCACTATTTTTGACTTTTCTGAGCCTGTCAAGTCCTTCTTTTGAACCATTTTGCCACAGGAAAGGAAGTTGCCTAATAATTATGCACACCTGATATAGGGTGTTGATGTCATTAGACCACACCCCTTCTCATTACAGAGATGCACATCACCTAATATGCTTAATTGGTAGTAGGCTTTCGAGCCTATACAGCTTGGAGTAAGACAACATGCATAAAGAGGATGATGTGGTCAAAATACTCATTTGCCTAATAATTCTGCACTCCCTGTATATGCATTTATGTTTTGTCATTTTATGCGATGATGCCAGCAGTGCTTTCATTCTGTTCACTACCTCTACAGGGGTGATCTCTTATTAGGCTAAATAGACCTCTTTATGTTCATGTTAATTAGGGTATTATAGCCTTACACATAGACCGTCTTAGGATCCTTCTTGTACTCCCATCCAAGCAACTTTGAACATACATTATATTCAATCTGTATTTTTGGCAATTGGATCATTATTGTCCTGCAATATGAGGTTTTCTATGGTCATTTTGTCACTCCTGAGTAATTCAATTCGGTTTTTGGGGCGTATTATTAAATTGTGTAAATAAAATTATTTTAAAAAAATAATATTTTGAATATAAAACTTTCTCTACATTAAAAGCCTCCTCCCATCTGCAGAAGTAGATCACTGGAAACTATAGCTTACTCATCAATAAGATCCTTACATAAGAGATAAATAAATGACAGGCTTTATTATTATGCTTTTTATTTTCTAAAAACATGTCTATGTTCAAATGAAGTTATTCAAGTTATTTGAGTAGTTGTGACTTAATTTATCTTATTTGCTTTATTATGATTTCTTCCTTTTCTTACACTTTTGTTGTATTTAATATTTATATATTTTCTTGGATGCTTCAAAAACTTAGTTAATGTAGATGAAATATCCTAAACACAAGACAATGCGAGGGATGAACACATAAAACAGGCAATGTTTCTAAGCAGGATGCCTTATGGGTAACCTAGCAAAGGCCCACAGCAAATAACATTACATAGTTACATAGTAATTGAGGTTAAAAAAAAGACTTTTAGTCCATCAAGTTCAAACTTTTTACATCTATGATCTGCAATATGCGGATTAATTGTTAATTGATAATTCACCATTGTCTCCATTCCACACTGCTGAGTTTGCCTGAAGATAACCACAACTTTAAAGGAAAAATAATGTTTTATGAAAAAAATATGTGAAGTATAAAAACTGAAATGTAAATATATATGGGTAGTCCCTTATAGATTATTTAACTACATAAATCATAATTTGAAATGTAAGAAATGCTTTATTTTAATTTAGTCTTTACTTGCAATATCAATGTACTCACAATAAAAATCTATATAAAAATCCTGGTTAACTTGTATTCATACAAATAACCTCCTAAAACATATACTATATTCAGATAACCAAAGAAAATAAAAACACTTACACATTCCTTATAAATCAGAACATTTTCCTTAAAGGATATTATCAAATATAAAATGACCACTAGATGTCGCCAACTCTCCTTAAGTCAGACATTCATAATTATAATTATAATGTTATATACTTTTAATAAATATCCACATAGAAATACTCAAAACAGCCTGAAAAATATACATTCTTAAGAATATCAACAAATGTTGATATTTCTTAAAGGTACCACTACAGTTTTAATATTTCAATAAAAAATGACTTTAGTATCACCTACAATTATTTTTTACATTTAGTACTTTTAATACTTGTTTCTTTTTTATTATGTTTGCTTATTTATTAGTAGAGGATTGTAGCACTCTCTGCAACAAAGCAGCGGAAAATATTTTTTTATAGGTTTTATTGCTATCTTATATTTCTTTTTTTTATATAAATTAGAAACAGATCAATGGAAAGTGGCTAAAATAGTAAAAAGCTCAGAACATACAAGGAAGATATATATGTATTACATATGTATAGGAAGGCCTGTGATCTTAACCTTTTCCACATAGGAAATAATCCATCGTAAATAAAGGGATGCACATTTGAGCCACTTGAGATGCTTAGTAATTTCCCTCCAAGAGGTCAGGATGTGACATAGGAGGGCAGTAGATTTATGGCCTCATTAAATTAAGTTTGCGTTTGAATACGTAGCTCGCACATGTGCTCTTACATTCCTTGCGTCCGACTTTGCGTAATGAGGCTGAGATTAGGCTCTGTGGAGTACAACATAGTAAGTCACGAACGCAAATTCATGGCGTGTAAGCTCGTACATCAGAAATCAAGTGAAAACCTTTATGGGCTTTAAAAAGCACCCACAAACGGTTTACTTACTACGTAGAGACAATGTAAAGTGTAAAATTACACCACGGTGCAGTTTAACATATAGAGAAAGCATGGAAGGCCATTACAATTACTTGCACAATAACCCCGCCCACCTCCAAATCAAATACATTATAAAAACAATTAGTATTTATCATATCTTGGAATGGTCATGCACATGTCAATATGAAAAGCCATACTGCGACATACATAAAGCAATTAAAACACGACCTGATTAAATAGCAACACAAAAAAATCAAAATGATGCCATATTAACCTTTTATTACTCCCAGAGGCTCTATTGTTGCCCCTAAAATATCAATATAATTGAATCTAAATTTTGCTCATCACATCTACAATTGGGAACACATAATATGGGGCAAATTACACTATATCCCATTGTGATTGGTTCAAAAAAGATTGACAGATCTTCAGCCAATCAGAATAGGATATAGGGGTGTATCCCATTCGGATTGACTCACACCTTGGCACCTTCTGATTGGCTGACATTTGAATGACGGTTTTTTCAGCCAATCAGAATGCGCCATTGCCAAATTCCTACCGGAAAAGGCTCTGGAGGCCTCCTTAGCGTCGGGGACCTCCGCAAGTGCGAGGCTCTGTTAGTTTTTTTTTATTTATTTTTTAGAGCGTGGATTCATTAAGGGCCCAGCCGGGCAGAAGAGGAGAAGGCCGGGGACATCGCAGACAGGTAAGTTTTACATTTCTGATGTTTATTGTTTATTTATGTTTTGTGTTAACTTGTGACTAATGTGATGCATCTTTTTTTCCAGGGGCCTGAGCTGGAGAACAGAAGAAGATGGATGGGGACATGCTGGAAAGGTAAGTTTAATACTGTATTTTTAATATTTATTCATTATGTGTAATGTTTGATTCTGTACTAATCTTAATTTTATTTTTGGTAACAATTTTTTTTAATTTTGGTAACATAGTGATTTTTTATTTTGTGTAATTAGTGGGGTAGGGGGTTTAATAGGGGGTTAGGTAGGTAGTGTTAGATAGGTAGGGGTTAATAGGTATATGTAGAGGGGTTAGTTTAGATTTAGTGGTTTATTGGGGGATAGTGTAGTACTTGTAGGGTTAACCTAGGGGTTAATAGTGTCCTATAGGGGTCTATATAGACTATATACACTTATGAGGTTAATAACGGGACTGATTAGGTCAACTAGAGGATTACATGGGTCTGTATAGATCCCCATAATGGATGGGATTAAATAGTGCTAGATGGGGTTAAATAAGCCCAGTTAGAGTAATTAGATCCAGATAGTTTTAAATAGGCCCAATTAGGGTTAGATTGGCCCAGTAAGAGTTAGATAGGCCCAGTTAGGGTTAGATAGGGTTTAGTATGGGTTAATGGGGTATAGTTAAGGTTAATAGTGTAGTGTAGTGCTTAGGCTTTGTCATGAGGGTCCTGGAGGACCCTCATGGTACATGTAGGGTTAACCTAGGGGTTAATAGTGTCCTATAGGTGTCTATATAGACACCTATTGGACTGAGGTGGTTAATTTTAGTCTCATGGGGCTCTGTATAGAGCCCGAGGAGTTATAGGATTAGTTAAGTGCTCATGGGACTCTGTATAGAGCCCGGTGAGTTATAGGATTAGTTAAGTGCTCATGGGACTCTGTATAGAGCCCGGTGAGTTATAGGATTAGTTAAGTGCTCATGGGACTCTGTATAGAGCCCGGTGAGTTATAGGATTAGTTAAATGCTCATGGGACTCTGTATACAGCCCTGTGAGTTATAAGGTTAATTAAGTGCTCATTCTTGAATGACCTTCTGTTTCTTAACTCCAGAATTGCTCACTCTACCCGCAGGATGTCCCTCACGTCTCACATATATAAAGTAAAAAGAACATACATATTTGACAGAAAAAAAAATCCTAAAAACATACATAAATAACAATTAACAAAGATATTTTCATTCTTTCGATTTTTGGTCTCAACGGAACTGTGTTGACCAATATAGTCCTAACCAAGATCTTATTCTACTGCAACCAACTTCCCCCTTTCCTCTCCTTTCCTTTCTGAATTCCCCTTATTCCTCCATTCTTTCATTTCTCTGTTTATTTATTTATTTATATATATATTTATTTAACTGTAGTTTTTTTACGGTGTTGACATATCCTAGAAGCGTATCACTTCTCACCCTAACACACTCTCAAATCTCTCTCCCTCCTTTCCCTCACACAATACCTTTAGGATGTAAGTCTGCGAGTTTCAATCCCACAAGGTGTTTTAGGGAAAGCACCATGGACACTGGATTCCAAACTCAAAGACAGGGCCCTCCTTGTTTTACTATGTTAACTTGTATGTATCTTTGTCTTGAACTTATCTTATGTACAGCGCTACGGAATATGTTGGCACGTTATAAATAAACGATAATAATAATAATATCCTACCGTGTACATTTTAATTATCCTACTTATGTGTGAATTCCAGAGGGTACCTGGAGTCAGTATGGGGGAAGGGGCATTTGACCGGGCAATGTGTTGGGAGTGTAAAATTGTGTTATATAAGGGGGAGGAGCTTACAGTGACTCACCAGGCTGGAGTTTTTCCTGCTCTGGGCAGTTGTTTCAGGGTACTTCATGGTGAAGGTCCTCACCAGCATGGCACAACCCAGCATGGCAGACCTTGTGGCCCTGATCAGTGAACACACAGCGGGGCTGCCTGGCTGCAACAACTCATGCAGTCCATGAGTGGCACTACACAAGATGCGGCAGGGGGGGAGCTCTGGCCTCCCGGTGAGGCAGTCCAGACCCCCAGTCAGACCCAGCAGGAGAAGCAGCACAGTGGGACCCAACCCTCCCAAAGAGACTGCACCAGTGAGGGAGAAGTGGAGGAAGAGAGCTGAACAGGAGGGCTGTCAAGGGGCCAAGGAGCAGCGTGGACGAGAGGCACATGTGGACGTGAGACGTAGGACGCAGGAAGGGGAGACTGAAGGAAGACATAGGCAACCATGGTTGGGACACAGCGCAGGGACGTGGCACTCCAGGTGCATGGACGTGGGGGCACCGGTGCAGGGAGGAGGCAGACATGGTCGTGGGACATGGGCTGCAAGCCAGGACGGTGGAGACAGCGGTGGGACGAGTAGCAGTGCAGGGAGGGTGGCAGGCCCAAGGCAGAAGGAAGTGGACCTGGATCCAGGAAAAGGGACCTGCGGTGCTGGGGAGGAGTTGAGGCAGCCCTTTACCTGCAGGGGCCTGGGGTTTGGGGTTTCAGCTATGGGGGAGGACCGGTGGGGGCAGACACTAGGGGGCAGCCGGGGTGGGGCAGTATTTCTGGGGAGCAAAAGGGGGGGTTGCTTCTCTCCCATCCGCTCTTCCCTTTTTCCGCCTTCTTCCTGCGTACCCCCTCTTTTTTATTTAATTGCCCGCCTCCCCCTCCTCTCTCTCCACTTTTCGCTGTTATGGGTCTCAGCTAGCAGGTAGAGCGGATAGGATTAGAGGGAGGTGGGGGATTAGACAGTGAATTTTTTGTTTTCTGTAGTGCAGGGGGGGGGGTTGTAATGTATTTTTTTATTTTCTGTAATGTAGATTTTTTTTTTTTCTGAGTTAGGTTTTTTCTTTTCTGTCATTAGAATGGTGGGGGGTTTATTAGGGGTAGGCAGGGTAGGTAGGCAGTATAGGTGTTAATAGATTAGTGTAGAGGGGGGTTAGTTTATATTTAATGGTTTATTGGGGTATAGTGCAGTGTAGTGTTTGTAGTTAGTTTCATGATGGTCCTTGAGGACCGTCATGGCACTTATGTGGTTATTGTTAGGGTTGTAACAGTCCCATAAAGTTCATAATTTAATCGTAGGGGACTGATGGGGTTAAATAAAGGCTTATTAGGGTCTGTATTGACCTCCATGAGTGACAGGATTAATTAAGTGCTTATGAGGGTCTGTATTGACCTTCATAAGTTATAGGGTTAAATAAGTGCTTATGGGGGTCTGTATTAAGCCCCATGTGTTATGGGGTTAATTAAGTTCTTATGGGGGTCTGTATTGACCTCCATGAGTGACAGGATTAATTAAGTGCTTATGAGGGTCTGTATTGACCTTCATAAATTATAGGGTTAAATAAGGGCTTATGGGGGTCTGTATTAAGCCCCATGTGTTATGGGGTTAATTAAGTGCTTATGGGGGTCTGTATTGACCCCCATGAGTTATGGAGTTAATTAAGTGGTTATGGGGGTCTGTATTGACTGTAGTGTTTGTAGTTAGTTTCATGATGGTCCTTGAGGACCATCATGGCACTTATGTGGTTAATGTTAGGGTTGTAACAGTCCCATAAAGTTCATAATTTAATCGTAGGGGACTGATGGGGTTAAATAAAGGCTTATTAGGGTCTGTATTGACCTCCATGAGTGACAGGATTAATTAAGTGCTTATGAGGGTCTGTATTGACCTTCATAAGTTATAGGGTTAAATAAGTGCTTATGGGGGTCTGTATTAAGCCCCATGTGTTATGGGGTTAATTAAGTTCTTATGGGGGTCTGTATTGACCTCCATGAGTGACAGGATTAATTAAGTGCTTATGAGGGTCTGTATTGACCTTCATAAGTTATAGGGTTAAATAAGGGCTTATGGGGGTCTGTATTAAGCCCCATGTGTTATGGGGTTAATTAAGTGCTTATGGGGGTCTGTATTGACCCCCATGAGTTATGGAGTTAATTAAGTGGTTATGGGGGTCTGTATTGACCCTCATGAGTTATAGGGTTAATTAAGTGCTTATGGGTTGTAAGTTTGCGAGTTTTTAATCTTGTGTCAGTGCCTTGGAAACAAGCTCTATGTACATTTGATTTTATGCTCAAAAACAGGGCCCTCCATTCTTTACAAGGTGTTTAATTTGTTTTCTGCTATGTACTCAACCCCTGTACAGCGCTACGGAATATGTTGGCGCAATATAAATAAAGATAATAATAATAATAATAATGGGGGTCTGTATTGACCTCCATGAGTGTCAGGGTTAATTAGGTGCTTATGGGGGTCTGTATTGACCCCCGTGAGTTATGGAGTTAATTAAGTGATTATGGGGGTCTGCATTGACCCCCATGAGTTACTGGGTTAATTAGGTGCTTATGGGGGTCTGTATTGACCCTCATGAGTGACAGGGTTAATTAAGTGATTATGGGGGTCTGTATTGACCCCCATGAGTTAGGGGGTTAATTAGAGATTATGGGGGTCTGTATTGACCCCCATTAGTTACAGGGTTAATTAAGTGTTTATGGGGTCTGTATTGACCCTCATGAGTGACAGGGTTAATTAAGTGATTATGGGGGTCTATATTGACCCTCATGAGTGACAGGGTTAATTAAGTGATTATGGGGGTCTGTATTGAACCCCATCCATGAGTTATTAGGTTAATTTTAGTTGCCCTGGGTTAATATTTTTTAGCTCGAGTCCTTTCAGGACCTTTACGGTCCTTTAAGGACCCGCGAGGCGGGAAATTAAAAAATTTAAATGCAGCAGGGTCACAAACGGTGCCGATCGGGGACCCCTGCTGCAAGGGGTTAATGTAAGGGCTGCGGGGGGCCCTATGGACCCCTGCAGCAAGGGGTTAATGTGGGGACAATTGAGTGGTCCGATGGGGACCCCCAGCATAGAGGGGGGTTCATTTTAGGTGCCGCGGCCTGGGATTGCTAATAGTGTGCTGCGGGCCCTTTAAGGAGCCGCGGCGGGGAATTTAAAAGTTTTAGATGCAGTGGGGGCCTGATCTATGCCGATCTTGGACCCCTGCTGCAAGGGGTTAATGTGGGGGGCTGCGGGGGTCCTTATGGACCCCTGCAGCATGGGGTTAATGTGGGGACACTTCAGGGGTCCAGATGGGGACCCCCGCCTAGAAAGGGGTTAATTTTAGGTGCCGGGGGGGGTAGTTGGAGTACCTCCCACGGCAGGGCTTAGGTGTGGGACTGCCGTGGAGGTCCCGTTCAGGACCCTCGCAGCAATTGCTGAGGTGTGGGAGCCTGTGAGATCATCTCGCAGGCTGTCACTCCTCATGTACATTTTTGCAGTGTTGATACGGACGGCCCTGCTGTGTAGCTCACACGTAGCTCGCAGCAGGGCTAATTTAAAAGCGTCGTAACTTTGAGAAATTTGCAGTACGTAGTATTTAAGTAGAAGCCTCTTATCAAGGGGGCTGGAATTTAATAAGGCTGCAAATTTTAAAAACATTTTTTTATGTCCACACCTTACACAGCTGCTAAACTTATTCATTTAGTACATACTGGATCTGCAATGGTCCTTTAAGATGCTGTAATAAAACCTGATATATGACTGATGGTCACTGTAGCTAGAGGTGCAGCCATTCCATTTAAGTCCAAATTCCCGAGTTCAGACACACGAAAATCCCCTAAGCGAGAGAAAAAATGGCAGCCGAAAAAAACGAGGCTCAAAGACCCAGGACCGCCCAGCCACGTACAACTTACCCAAGAAGGGATCCGAGATAAGCTCGCAAACCCGCATTAACCCCACGGGATCCAAGATAAGCTTCTACACCGTAAACCCCCTGTTAATGGGCTGCAATAAAATTAGAATCAAAAATAAAAAAAGGGTATCCTTTTATATGGTAGTGCGCACCCTCTGCCTAATGAACAATATAGAGGCAAAACAAATATTAAAACTTAACATTTAATAATGAAATTTAAAAGAACTGGTTTAAAATCCTGGATTTCTGACATCATACAAAGAGTATTGGGAAGTGGACCAGACTTCAAAGCTACCATATAATTATAAATCCTTGTAATATTAGATTCTATAAGTCCAAAAAGTATACGTAATATAAAAAAAAAGTTAATGGATATTAGGTATGAGATTAAAAAGAACTTTTATAATTATATCCACTTCAACCTCTCATCAGAAGGAGCCTCAGCAAATGTTGCCCTATCCCGAATATCACATATAATAGTTGTCAAACTACAAATCGTCGTCATGCTTTGCGAGGTTCGCGAGGGATGCAGTTTGGTCCGCAAATCGCGAGGGGCTGCATTTACGGAAGGTGGAGGCTCCAATGTCGGCTGCCGACGGCTCATTGCTTCGCGAGGGTCCGCATTTGTAGAGGAGGAGGCTCAAAGGCGCCTCACACGCAGTTACAAACACCCACAGAAGCAGCACCATTACGACCTCGCGCACCTAAAAACAGTCAAAACACAATAAATACCCACAAAAAATACATAAAAAGCTTACCCACAGCAAGGGGGGCACCCAGGACCTCTGAAAGCGAAGTTACACCTCCATTTAAGTCCAAATTCCTGAGTTCAGACACACGAAAATCCCCTGAGCGAGAGAAAAATGGCAGCAGAAAAAAAAATTAAAACGAGGCTCAAAGACCCAGGACCGCCCAGCCACGTACAACTTACCCAAGAAGGGATTCGAGATTAGTACGCAAACCCGCATTAAGCCCACGGGATCCAAGATAAGCTCGGAGACCCGCATTAACCACAAATCATCGCAGTGGGGGTCCCGATCGCACACGAACAGGGACCCCCGCTGCAATGAAAATTCTAAATTCTCGCGTTACGGGTCCTTAAAGGACCGTAAAGGTCCTTAAAGGACCCGTTATAAAAAATAAAAAAAAATACACTATCACACATGGGGCTCTATACAGAGCCCCATCAATCATTAATTAACCCTGTCACTCATGGGGGTCAATATAGACCCCCATAAACCCTTCATTAACCCTGTCACTCATGGGGGTCAATACAGACCCCCATAAGCACTTAATTAATCCCCTCACTCATGGGGGTCAATGTAGACCCCCATAACCCCCTAATTAACCCTGTCACTCATGGGGGTAAATATAGACCCCCATAAGCCCTTCATTAACCCTGTCACTCATGGTAGTCAATACAGATCCCCATAAGCACGTCATTAACCCTGTCACTCATGGGGGTCAATACAGACCCCCATAAGCCCTTCATTAACCCTGTCACTCATGGGGGTCAATACAGACCCCCATAAGCACTTAATTAACACCCTCACTCATGGGGGTCAATACAGACCCCGATAAACCCCTAATTAACCCTGTCACTCATGGGGGTCAATAAAGACCCACATAAGCCCATAAATAACCCTGGCATTAATGGGGGTCAATACAGACCCCCATAAGCCCTTAATTAACCCCCTCACTCATGGGGGTCAATACAGACCCCCATAAACCCCCAATTAACCCTGTCACTCTTCGGGGTCCATACAGACCCTAATAAGCCTCTATTTAGCCCCATCAGTCCCATATTAAGACCATTATGGGCCTGTTACAACCTAACATTAACCACACAAGTGCCATGACAGTCCTCAAGGAGCATCATGACACCAAGTATAAACACTACACTGCACTATACCCCCCCAATAAAACAGTAAATATCAACTAAACCCCCTCTACACTAACCTATTAACACCTACACTACCTACCTATACTACTAACCTACCCCCTAATAACCCCCCTACCACTCTAATTACAGAAAATAAAAAAAAATAAAGTCATTAAAAATAAAAAATCTACATCTTCTTGCCAGCAACTGTGACCCTCGCAAACTTTACGTCGTAACGCAAACAACATACGAGACATGTTACCACCCATTACGACCTCGCAAAAATCGTCCGCAACCCGCGGACATGAAAAAATGAAAAAACACAATAAATACACACAACACATACATAAAAAGCTTACCTACAGCAAGAGGGGGCATCCAGGACCTCAAAAAATGAAGTTACACCTTAATTTAACTAAAAATAAAAGAGTTTAGACACTAAATAATTCTGTAAGCGAGAGAAAAAATGGCCGCCGAACAAAACGAAAACGAGGCTACAGGACTCTAACCACGCAAAACACCACAAGAAATATGTAAAACACCACAAAGCAGCTACGGATATTCCACTACAGACGCATACCACATATTACCCGCCATAATATATATATATAATCTCAGTAATATTTTAAATTCGCTTCATTTATAATAGCTTGAGTTGGCTTTATATTTATGCATAATATAACATTGCTTTTAGGGATGTAATTACATAGTATTGGTAGCCAACCAATTAAGGATCCGTCCTGCATGAGAGGAACTTACCCCTGAGAAACCTATTATTCAGGCATTATTAGATCAGTATAGTTAGGTTCATCTCGATTAGCCAGAAGGGCATTAGCAGGTCCTAGTCCAAATCTAACAGCACAGGGATCCGGTGACACCATCAATCACTCTATCCTCAGAGGTATACACACATTTTTTATGACGGATTTTATTAGTACATTATTATGTGTTAATAAAGTTTTTTTTTACATTTCATATTTGCGGCCTTTATTCAGTACGGTAGATTCCTTTTGCTTGACTTATGTCTTGGTTATCTTTGTATGCTTTTTCTTCTATTTGATTTATATGTTATATATTACATAGTTACATAGTAATTAAGGTAGAAAAAAGACTTTCAGTCCATCAAGTTCAACCTGTTAAGATCTCCTCTGATCTGCAATATGCCGATTAGTTATTAATTAATTTGTTAAATAATTATTAATAGTATAGTATTGGAGGATGAATAAAGAGTTAGTCCATCAAGTTCAACCTTTTTAGATCTGTATTGATCTTTTTAATGTGAACTATTTATTATTAATTGTTAAATGATCCAGAGGAAGGCAAACAGAAAAAAAAAAAAACATTGAAACTTTCCAATTGTCTCATAAGGGGAAAAAAAGCAAAATTCCTTCCTGACCCCAGAAACTGGCGATCAGATCTCTCCTGGATCAATACTCCTTCGCTAGGTATCTAGGATAACCTTGAATGCCCTCTTTATTCAAAAATATATCTAACCCCTTTTTGAAGTTATCGAAATGTTTTTTCCTCTAATTCTCAAGGGAATGTCCTAATCCAAGGATGTCCTCTTGTCAGTTGGAAATCTCTTGCTACAAAAAGTTCACGTGACAAAGCCTTATACTGACCCTGGATGTATTTATATAAGGTAATCATATCCCCTCATAGACGCCTTTTTTCTAGCGAAAATAAGTTTAATTTGGTTAGTCTTTCTTCTATCAATCTCTTTTTAAATGTCCTTTTTATGAAGTGGTGCCCAAAATTGTACTCCATATTCCAAATGAGGGCGTACATAGGTTTTATTATATTTGATAATTTAGGCTACTATTATTTTTTGGCACTTCATGGGTTAATGTTAGGTTACCATGTGGTTTATATAGACCCCCATTGTAGTTAGGGGGTTTATTCAATCATCATGGAGCATTTAAGAACCCCACAGTACTTAAGGGTTAATTGTACTTAGGGGTTAACATTTAACTCCTCTGTGTCTCTTATTATTATTCAGTATTATTATTATTATTATTATTATTATTATTATTATTCAGTATTATTCAGTATTATTATTCAGTATTATTCAGTATTATTATTATTATTATTATTATTATTATTCAGTATTTCTCCATCTTAGTTCTTAACAATTGCCTTCCCTGAAGTTTGAAACTTGCAACTGCTTTCCAAAGGTATATACAGCCACTTAAAGATTCATCACTACATTACAACTAATACTGTAAATTCAATGATTATTTGTCACATTTTAAAACCTTAACAGGTGCACGGAATAAGGAAATACCAAGATGAAGAAGATTAATATTTGCGGTGCGTTCTGTATTTGTTTTCCTTCACGTGTTTGGCAGAGACGCACCCAGAAAGCCGTTCCTTCTAAGACATATAACCGCTCCAACGAGAATAAAATCTACATGCAGCCAAAATCATGAATGAGAACAATATGGAAATTGGTTTGAATTACTAAGAAATGACGTATAACCTGGCAGACCCCGAATGGGCAGCACCCATAATGCATCCTGCTTAGGAACATTACCTGGTTTATGGGTTCATTCCTCACATTTTCTTGTGTTTAAGATATTTTATCTTCATTTAACTAAGATTTTCATGCATCCAAGAAAATATATAAATATGAAATAAAAATGTAAGAAAAGGAATAAATTATAATAAAGCAAATAAGATAAAATAAGTCACAACTACTCACAATGTAGGAGAACCAAAACTACAACATTCCCTCAGAACCACTGTAATTAAGCAATTAAATATGTTTTTTAATAACTTCACTTGAAAACAGACAACATGTTTTTTTTTAAATAAAGCCTATAATTTATTACTTTATGTAAGGATGCTATTGATGAGTACTCCATAGTTTCCGGTGATCTACTTCTGCAGATGGGAGGAGACTTTTAATGTAGAGGACATTTTATATTCAAGATATCACAAAACATAAAAAGAACATTTTATTTTTACACAATTTAATAATACACCACAAAAAATGCAGGATCACAGAATATAATTACTCAAGAGTGAAAAAAGGACCCAAGAAAATGTCAAAATACAGGATAATAATGATCTGATTGAATATAATGTATGTTCAAATGTGCTTGAATGGGAGTACAAGAAGGACCCTAAGAGGGTCTATGTGTAAGGCTATAATACCCTAATTACCAAAAACTGCAACATGAACATGTATTCAAAATAACAGCAAGGGGGGAAACATGAATATAGTCACCAACAGTCCTATGTCTCATTGTGGAGACCCCCTATCTGGACGGCTATGGTGTGCCCCTAAAGTAAAGGTATATATAGGCAATCCTATTAAAGGCTAAAAAATCCCAAAACAGTGAAAGACCCTGCAATGAGACAGAGTTAAAACAAAAAGCCACACACAGCTAAATCCAATGTCTATTTAGTCTAACAAGAGATCCCCCCTGTCGGGGTAGTGAATGAAAGCACTGCTGGCATCATCGCATAAAATGACAAACTACGTACATAATAATGCAAACAATCACAATAATAATCATATTATAATGGAAAAAAATAAAGTGCACTCTCTAAAAGGACGACTAGTAGCATTGGGTCACATTAAATGGTGAGGGAGAGGGAGGGGGGGGGAGAGAAGGAGAGGGAGGGGGGGGAGAAAAGGAGAGGGAGGGGGGGAGAGAAGGAGTGGGAGGGGAGAGGAGAGGGAGGGGAGAGAGAAGGAGAGGGGGGAAAGAAGGAGAGGGAGGGGGGGAGAGAAGGAGAGGGAGGGGGGGAGAAAAGGAGAGGGAGGGGGGGAGAGAAGGAGAGGGAGGGGGGAGAGAGAAGGAGAGGGAGGGGGGGGGAAGGAGAGGGAGGGGGGGAGAGAAGGAGAGGGAGGGGGGGAGAGAAGGAGAGGGAGGGGGGGAGAGAAGGAGAGGGAGGGGGGGAGAAAAGGAGAGGGAGGGGGGGAGAAAAGGAGAGGGAGGGGGGAGAGAAGGAGAGGGAGGGGGGGAGAGAGAAGGAGAGGGAGGGGGGAGAGAGAAGGAGAGGGAGGGGGGAAGAGAAGGAGAGGAAGAGGGGGGAAAGAAGGAGAGGGAGGGGGGAGAGAAGGAGAGAGGGGGGGGGAGAGAAGAAGAGGGAGGGAGAGGGGTCCTTGGTTATAATAATAATAATAATAATAATAATAATAATAATAATACAATATACTTTTATGGTAAATGTCTAATAATATATATATACTAGCGAATTGCCCGTCAAAAAATGACGGCAATGAAATTGTTAGTGAGCTAATGCTATTTGGCGTATAATAATAAAATAACTAATAGATTAATAAATTAATATACTTTACCTATTTTAAAGCATTGTGTTGAAGACCTGCCATCTATTTTGATGTTACTGGAGCATTAGTGCTGTGGAGCTGCTGTGTAAGCGTCCTGAATGTGTGCAGTGTAATAGTGTGCTTGCGCGAGACAAAACCGTTATATATATAAACACATATATTATATATATATATAACAATATACATATATACAACACACACACATATTATATAATACGGAGCACTTTGCCAATCAGCGTTAATACGCAGAACAAAAAATACGGCCGCAACTCGCGAACAGGAAAAAAAAATACAAACACAATAAATACACACTGCACATACATAAAAAGCTTACCGACAGCAAGAGGGAGCATCCACGACCTCAATAAAACAAGTTACACATTCATTTTATTAAAAATAAAACAGTTTAGACACTAAAAAGTTATCGAAGCGAGAGAAAAAATGGCGGCCGAAAAAAAACGAAAACGAGGCTACAGCCCTATAACCACGGAAAACACGTACGGATAATCCGCTAAGACGCATAACACACATTACCCGCCATTTTACGATAATGCGGAACTAAAGTACTACGCTAACGGTTTCAGCTCACCACGCACACTATTACAATGCACACGTTCTAAACGCTTACACAGCACCTCCACACCACCAATGCTGCTGCAACATCACTACAGATTGCCAGCTCTTAAACACAATGCATACAAATTGGTAAAGTATAGTCATTCATTAATTATGTATTAGTTTAACTTATATATTTCAGTAGGACACACAAAACACCATTAGCTACCTTACAATTCCATATGTATATTAATAATATACAACTTTCCAAACATACACATCTCATTCCGTCATTTTTTGACGGGCAATACGCTAGTATATATATATAAAGATACTGAGGTAGATATCTTAGTAATACAGTGTTCTAGTAAGATGTGGAATGTGATGCACAATTAATAAACTAACAGAAGTACACATGGTGTCAGATGCCTTCCAGCAGCCCCCCACGGCCCACTCACCCACAGTGAGATGTAGGAGGGGGTACACACACACACACACACAAACACACAGTGAATGCAGAGCACACATAGACTGCATAACACACACAAACACAATGACTGCAGAGCACACACAAAACAGTGCAGAATACACACAGAAACACAGAATTAATGCAGAACACACACACACACACTGCAGAGCACACACACTGACTGCACAGCACACACACTGACTGCACAGCACACACACAGACTGCACAGCACACACACTCTCACTGCACAGCACACACTCTCACTGCACAGCACACACACTGACTGCACAGCACACACTCTCACTGCACAGCACACACACTGACTGCACAGCACACACACAGACTGCACAGCACACACTCTCACTGCACAGCACACACACTGACTGCACAGCACACACAACAGACTGCACAGAACACACACTGACTGCACAGCACACACACAGACTGCACAGCACACACACAGACTGCACGCACACACTCTCACTGCACAGCACACACACAGACTGCACAGCACACACTCTCACTGCACAGCACACACACAGACTGCACAGCACACACAGACTGCACAGCACACACAAAGACTGCACAGCACACACTGCACAGTACACACTCTCACTGCACAACACACACACAGCTGCACAGCACACACTCTCACTGCACAGCACACCACAGCTGCACAGCACACACACAGACTGCACAGCACACACTCTTCACTGCACAGCACACACACTGGACTGCACAGCACACACTCTCACTGCACGCACACACACTGACTGCACAGCACACACACAGACTGCACAGCACACACTCTCACTGCACAGCACACACACTGACTGCACAGCACACACTCTCACTGCCC
>JAPZIH010000068.1:29135-43513 GCA_027410445.1 Discoglossus pictus | reverse complement strand
AGGGGTGTACAGCACCTCTCACTCTGGACCTGAGAGGCGCTGATGAAACACGCTAGATCAATACTTTCATAAACAATGTGGAAGGGTCAGTTACAGTTTGCATATATACAAGGCATGCGGCTATTTACTGTGTGCTTCTATCATGTGTGGGGAGTGGACCATGTCTGAGGCCAATAATATCCTATCTGCATTATATTCTGCACATATTCATGGGCATGGTACCTATCCTGAAGCCATCCTCTGTACCAGAGGTAGTAGGAACTACATGGTCCTGCTGTTCTAGGCTAAAAAAAGGTTCTTGTCAAGCCCCATTGAAGAAGCAGTTTGGAACACCTATGTGTATTGCAAATATGTGTAGAAATCTCACTGAAACTCAATCTCAAACTCAATCTCAAACTCAATCTCAAACTCAATCTCAAACTCAATCTCAAACTCAATCTCAAACTCAATCTCAAACTCAATCTCAAACTCAATCTCAAACTCAATCTCAAACTCAATCTCAATCTCAAACTCAATCTCAATCTCAAACTCAAACTCAATCTCAATCTCAAACTCAATCTCAATCTCAAACTCAATCTCAATCTCACACTCAATCTCAATCTCACACTCAATCTCAATCACACTCAATCTCAATCACACTCAATCTCAATCACACTCAATCTCAATCACACTCAATCTCAATCACACTCAATCTCAATCACACTCAATCTCAATCACACTCAATCTCAATCACACTCAATCTCAATCACACTCAATCTCAATCACACTCAATCTCAATCACACTCAGAATCAATCTCAATCTCAAACTCAGAATCAATCTCAATCTCAAACTCAGAATCAATCTCAATCTCAAACTCAGAATCAATCTCAATCTCAAACTCAGAATCAATCTCAATCTCAAACTCAGAATCAATCTCAATCTCAAACTCAGAATCAATCTCAATCTCAAACTCAGAATCAATCTCAATCTCAAACTCAGAATCAATCTCAATCTCAAACTCAGAATCAATCTCAATCTCAAACTCAGAATCAATCTCAATCTCAAACTCAGAATCAATCTCAATCTCAAACTCAGAATCAATCTCAATCTCAAACTCAGAATCAATCTCAATCTCAAACTCAGAATCAATCTCAATCTCAAACTCAGAATCAATCTCAATCTCAAACTCAGAATCAATCTCAATCTCAAACTCAGAATCAATCTCAATCTCAAACTCAGAATCAATCTCTCTCTCTATATATATATATATATAGAGAGAGAGAGATAGAGAGAGATTTTGAGAGAGAGAGCCAGATCTAATATTACACAGAAAAATATAAATAACTTACCTCCCTCCAGAAAACTCCTCTCCCCACAAAAACAAACTCGCCAAACCTATAGGCCAACAGCAAAAAAAAACACAATTGTACTTCTCGCCAGTGCATTCAGTAAATATAGAAGTTGGCAAAACATACAAATAAAAGACAGCTTGATAGGATGAAAAGCATGTACAATGCAACTTACCTCCCTCCAAACCCCTAAGGGCCGGATCAAAGATCCAAAATCCTCCAAACACCTATAAACAAGCAAAGAAATCAATTTTACTTCTCGCCAGTGTATTCAGTAAATATAGAAATTGGCAAAACATACAAATAAAAGACAGATTTATAGGATGAAAATCATGTACAATGCAACTTACCTCCCTCCAAACTCCTATGGGCCGGATCCAAACTCCCACACAACCAAAAATACTCAAAACACCTATAAAGAAGCAAAAAACACAATTGTACCTCTCACCAGTGTATTCAGTAAATATAGAAATTGGCCAAACATACAAATAAAAGACAGCTTTATAGGATGAAAAGCATGTACAATGCAACTTACCTCCCTCCAAACTCCTATGGGCCGGATATAAACTCCCAAACTCTCCAAACTACCACCTATAAACAAGCCAAAAACACTATTGTACTTCTTTACATCGGCATCCGTAAATGTAGTAACGGATTCCCGTAAAAGGAACTTAAACCGCGACTTGATAATAAAGCAACTTACCTACTCTCAACCACCTAGCTCCTGGAACCGCGTGCTACTTCGTCCGAAATCACAACACAGTCGAGGCGTGGGTGCGTGTCATTCCTATTTATTCACTCCCACTGTCAATCAAATGCTCTATCCCGTAAGTGATTGGCTGTGCGACCTGTGGCGCGATGCGTGATTCCGCTATTGGATGGTTCGTGCCGAGGGGGGTTGGTCCGTCCCCCTTGCGTTCGCGCCTAAACGTCACGGCCTTCCTACATTCGGAAGGCCGCGATTCACGCCTGGCTAGATTTAATTTACGGCCGCAGCCGCATCCGTTGAAGTCCACACGATGCACTTACGGCATTGTAATGAAACAGGGCTGAAAGGGCCCTAAAAGTGTAAAGGAAGCAATAAAAGGCATTGGAATTACTGTAAAAACAATCCACAATGATCAAATATGTTAATAAAAGAGATTGTTTTGGTGTCATGTACATCCTCAAAATGGCAGCCAAATTAACCCTTTAGCACTCAGAAAGGATAGAATGTGTCCCCTAAACATATCAACATTATCTGATGTACATCTCTTTTATCACATCTAGATGTTTGAACACAAATATTGTATATATTTTCACGCCACATTACATAGATCATGGAGCATGGGCCCAAATTCAAATGTGGTCCAGAATATTAGGGGTTACTAATTAAAATGGCTCAACAAATCCATAATCAGGGAACTTCATAACATGATGACGCTTAGATACACCAGTGAGCTTTTCCATTTGTGAAATCAACCCGGATAATCACAGCTGGGGTAATTAGCAAGCTATATAACCACACCATCATCCATGAATTAGCAAGTTTGAACCATCATGGATAGCAGCAACCTGAGTACAGCGTATAGGTATGTGAGGAGAGTGCAGCGTCGTAGGAATGGATATTTGTTTCGAATGTTGCAGAGTGGAAACCGGGATGTCAGGCGTGCGACTGTGGAGTGGCTGAGGCGTGACAGAGAGGGGAGGCTGGGAGTGAATGTGGGTGAGCGTGCTGATGCAATCCATGGTGGTCCGGAACCAAGCCAGGCAAGTGGCTCATCCCAGGATATGCCTAGGGTCATGGTGGGGGGTCAGTTAGGGGAGAGAGCTCCAGTGGCACAGGGACATGGGGATATGAGGGCACCTGCAGACAGGGAGGAGGACCTTGATGTGGGTGATCAGCTGATGGGGGGGCCAGATGAGAGACCCCTAGAGGGTGTGGCATATGAAGTGGGGGCTCCTGCACAGCCAGACCCACAGGGGGGTGAGCAGGCCCAGGAGCCTGCCAGGAGGCTTCGTGCACCCAGGGTGTACAGGGAGAGAGTCACATTAGAGGGGTTAACTGATGTGGAAGTGTATGAGCGTTTTAGGCTAACCCGTGCCAGCCTGGAGGAGCTCTATGCGGTCCTGAGGGAGGACATGGAGCCTTCCTCACGGACCAATAGAGCCATCCCAGGCATGACACGGATGTTAGCCGCCATACACATCCTATCATCTGGTAGTTTTCAGAACACTGCTAGCATAGTAGGAGGAATGTCTCAAGCAAGCCTTTCAAGGTGCCTGAGCACATTCCTCCATGCTATCGTTCCGAAAGCTGCCAGATACATCAGTTTTCCCCACACTGGGGAAGAGATCTTGAAGGTGAAAGCAGATTTCTTTCGAATGGGAGGTATCCCCAATGTGCTCGGTGCTATAGATTGTACACATGTAGCATTGATACCTCCTAGAGAGCAAGAAGCCATGTTCCGAAATCGCAAACACTATCATTCCATCAATGTACAGGCTGTTTGTGATGCAGACATGCGCATACAAAATGTGGTTGCAGGCTTCCCGGGAAGTACTCATGATGCCCATATCCTGCGTCAGTCATCCACCCATCGTTATTTTGAGTCTGGAGAAGCTCCACCTGGGTGGCTACTGGGTGAGTACCCATAAAGGATCCCCTAAAATATACATAATGTTCCACTGTAATGTTATTCCATTGTTGCGCCATAAAGAATGTGTGCCGACTGAGCCATTGCATCGTGGCTTGTTGCTGTGCCTAACCCGATGTGACGTGGTCATAGGAGTATGAAGTTCCAAGCCAGAGATCCCTAAACTAACGTCACATTAATCATTGCGTATATTTACAGATGCTTTAACGAGCAGCACAAACTCCCATTCATATCTACATCTCCCATTTTTGTTTCCTTCAGGTGATGCAGGATATAGGTGTTTGCCGTGGTTGTTGACCCCTGTGCACAATCCACGCACAGAGGGGGAGGAGAGGTACAATGCGGCCCATGCCAGAACCCGGAATGTAATAGAGCGCACCTTTGGACTCCTGAAGATGCGCTTCAGATGTTTACATTCCACTGGCGGGGCGCTACAGTATACACCAGGGAAGGTTTGTCACATCATCATGGCCTGCTGTATTCTGCACAATATAGCAGTACAGGCAAACTGTCTGGGGAACATTGATGATGCTCCGCTTGAACCGGCGGAGCGTCCAGTACCTCCCGATGGTGGAGATAATGTTCAGGGGTCACAACTACGTGCCCACGTCATTCGTAAGTACTTCCCATGTAAGTCTGAAACTAATTACAACCAACTCAAATGTACATGGCTTATGGTTACTAATACATCTCTTTTCTCCTTCCCCATTGTCTTCCAGAATATCCAACAGTCCACAGTAGAGGATAGCTTTGTGATGTAACATATGTCTTGTGACGCATTCTTAATACTGGATCAAATACAGCCTGCTCTGATATCCGTTACTGGTAAGTATGCGCACATTCCCATACACATCATATATATTGATATCTGCCAACCTCAAGAAGCTAAGCTAAAGTATGGTCTGATGTATTCCACAATGTCAATGTATATAGGCCTCACAATCGTATTTGAAAACATCTGCCCAGAACAGTAATGTTCACATTGTCTGATCATGCTATTCCACATCCCATGGAGGTCAATGCAATTCCTAGCAATCTGGATATATGAACATAACAGCATACTGTAAACCATAAGAAATGTACCTCATGTGAGGCAAAGAGGGGATGTCCCCTGTTCTTTGTCAGCGAATGCTGGTAAAAGCATTCTCAGTCAGATAACAGGAATAGTCTCAAGGATGTGTTAACTAGGAATCATTGTGCAATATATCATATGGATTGTGTGACTCATCTCATCATATTGCCATTACAGAACTGTTGCCGTGTGTCAACACATTGTTTACCCACACAGACATGGGAAACGACCTGTCCAGCAACAGAACATCAGCTACATCAATGTCGTCTACATTGTAAGTGAGTATTTGCGGGAAACATGTGCATGTATGCATGAGAGGAAATGACTAATAACTCCATTAATGTAGGCCTAACTTTCTTTTCCCCAAGACATCCCCTATGTATTGCTGAAGCGGTCCGAAATGTTTATCGGACCATGCAGACGTGTCCTGGGGGAACAGATCTCTTCGTTGAATACTCCACTTGATCTATCCAAGGTAGAGAACCACATGTAGATGTCCGAACATGTATCAATGTGTGATAGTTGTGATCTTCCCTTTCTATTACAGGATGCACTGGTGTCTCTCTCTCTCTCTCTCTCTCTCTCTCTCTCTCTCCACCCCTATTTACCCTTAATTTATTGAGTCACACAAGTCTTCTGCTAACTATCCCAATTAACCCTTTCCACTATGTTTTCTCTTGTCTTCTTCCTCACATCCCCTGCCTTTTCCTCAGACTCTTCTTTACTTCTCCCCTTTTTGTCTGCATCATTTTCATTTCAACTCTCATGCCCACCTCTCTCCTTTTATTCGCCCATCACCTAATCCTACTCAAGCTGTGGTTAAACTATGTGTCTCCTGACTGTCCCATCTGCAGATTACATTATCTGTCCACATGATACATGATATTATCACATAATAGTGCATCGCACTTTACATCTGATACCTTTCCTCTCCGACTAATGCATATCTTTCTACTTGACACAACTTCCTACCTATGTATCTCTCACTTACTTATTAACCTTGCTATTCCTTATCTACTCTTCCCCATGTCCATTACCTTTAGCTTGGAAGTGGTGATTTTCTAATCTTGTGTGGGCCTTTGTGAACAAATCATTTATCAACAGACTTTACGCTCCAAACAGGGCCCTCCATTTTCTTGCGTTGTCAATATTACATACTGTATCTGTCCGGGTTCTTCTCTCCTGTACAGCGTTACGGAATATGTTTGCACAATACAAATAAATGAGAATTCGACTAATCCTAATATTCCCACATCAGGACAAATTAGTCTGGGCCATCATTATCATCGTACAGATGGTTAGCTTGTACGAGATCCCAATGCCTAACGTGTGCCGACATACCTACATCTGTTGGTGGCTGCTCATATGGCATATGTAAGGTTTCCACTAATATATTATTTGTGTGTTTGTATTCCAGATCCCGGTCAGAACAAGGCATGACGATAAACATCCTGACATTCCGTGGCCATGTCAATGTCCTCATGTATGTGCATGTGTCCGTTTCATTGCTTTGTTGGATCCAGTTTGATATCTGATGACCTTGACTGAATAGCCGATATGTGTCACGAGACAATTTCAATATACAATGCAGATGTGATGTGACATCTGTCAGCTGATGTTCCTGGTATATCCACAGCATGTGTATGCTCATATAGTCTATCTCGATTCACAGGTACCTATTGGTTTAGACATTCTATCCTCTCCTCTACTTGGACTGTTGTGAAACCTGCAGCACCAACCCTTCAAGATCTTTTCTTCAGTGCTGATGTGACCCTCCCTGTGCATATGGGGAAGAGTAAATCCAGGCTTGGGACTTAACAGTTAAGGAGGTTACGTTAATCTTCAGTTATGCATATTCAACAACATTGAGTATAGATGCTCAATCAGAGAACAAACTATCACTGATATTGCCTGGTTTGTTGGGAGTTCTCTGCAATAAGTAACATCTGACTGATATGGTCCTGGTCAGGTCCCCATCTTTTTGACCAAGGTTATCTATGTGCTGCTTATTGTTGCGTGAGAACTGACGTTATGGGCTCATAGCATTCACTGATTGAACACTTATACTTCTGATGTGGCATCAGAGTGTCCGTTTAACACCCAAGCATACATTTTGCTCTCCCCATATGTATATCACCTTATTCTGGATTATTATGGTGTTTCCTTATTGACTGTTATATATATGTCGGAACAATAATGAGATCTATTATATTGCCTAATGTTGGTTGATATACTGTACATCCCCTGATCATCCATATCAATGTAATTTTCCATGCCTGCATTCTGCTCTCATATCCCTATTTCCCTGTGTTACTTTGATTTTGTATCCTACCCCCCTTCACCATGATCCTTTGCATACCTGTGTTGATTAGTCAACCTGTGGCTTTGTGGCAAGCTTGCCTTGTTAATTTCGTGAAATATTAAATATGATTTCTCTGCGATGTTGTTTGTGTCTGCCTCGTCAATGTTGATACCATAGCATTTCCGGAACATCAATAAAAGGACCTTCAGACTCCACATCTGTGCTCTGCACCATCAGTTAGGGGTGTCAATAGAATTCTCACAGTGTGTTTGCATTACTGATTTCAAACATAAGGGAAGGTTGGTATTAACAATCTATATTACGCAGAAACAGACAAATGAGACAGGTTTCTGTAAGTGGCTCACATCCTAATAGTGAACATACAGGGCCTCATTCAATTGCGATTTTGCCAATTGAATGGGGCTCAAAATAAGCACAGAACATATATTGTGTCAAACAGATTTTAGTTAGTGAAAACCTTGATTTGGTAGAGATGTTTACTAACTCAACCATTTTTCAGAGAATATATGTTATGTGCTTATTTCAAGCCCTATTCAATTGGCCAAATTGCAATTAAATGAGGGCCACAGTATGTAACATAAGGGAGTACACCCGTCACATTGTTGTTAACATTTTAGTATATCTTTTCATGTGACAACACTGAAGAAATGACACTCTGCTACAATGTAAATTAATTTTTCGGACCCATCAATAACTCAATACCCAGCCATTAATGTCTAAACCATTGTCACCAAAAGTGAGTACACCCTTAATTTGAAATGTCAAAATTGACATGAAATGTCAATTATGTGTGGCCACCATTATTTGCCAGAACTGCATTAACCCTCATGGCCAGTTCACCCGAGCTTCCCAGGTTGCCACTGGAGTCCTCTTCCACTCCTTAATGATACATCAGAGCTGGTTGATGCTAGAGACCTTGCACTCCCCCACCGTCAGTTTGAGGATGCCCCACAGATGCTCAATATGGTTTTGGTCTGTCGACAAGCTTGGCCAGTCCATCACCTTTACCTTCTTTAGCAAGGCAGTGTCGTCTTAGCGGTGTGTTTAGGGTCGTTATGTTATGTTGCCCTGCAGCCCAGTCTCCCAAGGGAGGGGATCATGTTCTGCTTCAGTATGTCACAGTACATGTTTTCATTCATGGTTCCCTCAATGGACTGTAGCTCCCCAGTGCCAGAGATAAATGGATAAGTCACAACGAACACAAAAACATTGATCTGAGATGAACCCATCATTTTGAACCAAAAAAGTGATGCAGAGAGAGGGGAGGCAGCATCTGACATCATTAGGTAAATGCATATAGTGGGAATCCACACAACATATTAGCGAAAACATCTATACACATGCATATATGTTTGGTCTGGGCCTGCATGCATGCTGCCAGCACTGAGGAGCTACAGTTCTTTGAGGCAACCCATGAATGCCAACATGTACTGTGACAAACTGAGAAAGAGCATGATCCCTCAGATAGGAGAACAGGCCGCAGGGCAGTATTCCAACATGCTAACGACCACAAACACACCTCCAAGCCGACCACTGCCTGGCTAAAGAAGCTGAAGGTCAAAAGTTGATGAACTGGCCAAGTAGGTCACCAGACCTAAACCCTATTGAGCATCTGTGGGGAACTCCTCAAATGGAAGGTGTGGAGTGTAACGGAACCCATCACTGTTTTACCCTGTTTTATGGTTATGGTTAAAATATGATCATACTGTTATACTGTATGTATGTTGGTTTCTGCTCGGCAAAATCTTAGCCCAGACTATTGCAGACCTTGGCATAATAGATAATCCTAGTACAGAGACTCATCATAGGATAAGGAAGTCTATTGTATAAAGTGTTTTCATTATCAGACATAACAAAGAAGGATGATCTAAGCAATGTCTGATTGTATCAAAGTAGCCAGGTAGTCTCCGGGAGGTGTGACCCACCTGTTGTCCCTCAATGTGTATTGTGTGGCCAACTATGGGGGATGTGTGTATTGCCTGTGGGAAGAGATGTGAATATATATATTTCTGCCCAACAAAATAAAGTCCGTATTCATTTGACTCCCAATTGAGTGTGGGCAAATATTGCAGGTTGGGAATGGTGAGACTGTAGTGCTTCTTGGATATTGTACCGTATACCAGCGGAGATATTGGACTGCGTGTTCCAACTCCGTTACACGGAGTGCAAGGTCTCTAACATCCACCAGCTCCATGATATCATCATGAAGGAGTGGAAGAGGACTCCAGTGGCAACCTGTGAAACTCTGGGGAACTCCATCCCCATGAGGGTTAAGTCAGTGCAGGAAAATAATGGTGGCCACACAAAATAATCGCCAATTTCACTTAGGGGTGGACTCACTTTTGATATTTCCCCTGAATTAATCTATCCATGTGTCATGAACATGAATATCATGCATCACCGTTACTGTAATCAAACTCATGAATATTACCTCCACCCTCAGCTGCACTAGTGGCTGTTACCCCAACCCTACATTAACACAGGGCTGGTATATTGAAGGAAGATGTATGTACTAATCCAATAACGTTGGTGTGTAGCATTCATGTGGTGTTTACCAATCATGGTACAGTACAAACGAAACAAACAATGATAATGTGAGCAATACATAATGTTTAATCTTATGTTGCTTTCCCAAATATTTACAAAAAAAAAAACGGGAGGCAGAAATCCATGGACATCAATAAAATGGAACCTAAAGAGATAAGAACAAGACATCAATTAGAACAATATACGCATTGACTGCAACACCTCAACGTCAATAGATCTGGGACATCAATTGCTTCTATATGCAACATGAACATGTTCTCACCTATTTCCGCTTTCGCTTGGGTTTTTCCTGGCTCTCCTGGCCTTTGGAAGATGGTCCTCTAGGCCGGCCCCGACCTCTTCAGGTGTTTGGAGGCTCTTCCGGCCTGGATGCTGGGGACAGGGTGTGGGATGTTGACGGAGGCGAGTTTGAAGGAGTAGCCCGGTCTTGGTGCTGGCCTTCTCGGGCCATTTCAGGCCTTCGGGCGTACTCCTCCATTAACTGATTATGACGCCTCGCCTCCTGGAACATCCGCTGATTTTGAAGGGTCATTTGAGCAAAGACTCTGTCATTATGGCGTCTCCTCTCCTGTAAGTTGCGGGCGTTATTGCGTCTCGTCTCCTCGAGCTTCCTGGCATCATGGCGTCTCATCTCCAGCATGAACTGTTGATTTTGCTCACGCTCATGCTGGAGATGAGCCAGGAAATCCGGGCACTGGGCCGCTGACAGCGCAGGACTAACTGCCAGCAACCCAGACCACTGTGTCCTCTGGGTGGAGGCACTACTGACTGGTGTGTCCTGCCTGGGAGACGCCTGCTGGGCCTGCGGGGCCGGAGTGGCTGGCTGGGCCTGCTGGTCCTGCGGGGCCTGTCGGTCCGGAGTGGCCACAGTGGTTGTCTGTGCCTGCGGGGCCTGTTCGTCCTGAGTGGCCACAGTGGCTGTCTGTGCCTGTGGGGCCTGTGGGACCTGTGGGGCCTGTGGGGCCAGAGTGGATGGCTGGGCCTGCTGGTCCTGCGGGGCCTGGGGGGCCGGAGTGGCTGTATGGGCCGGCTGGTCCTGCGGGGCCTGTGGGGCCTGTGGGGCCTGTGGGACCTGTGGGGCCTGTGGGGCCAGAGTGGATGGCTGGGCCTGCTGGTCCTGCGGGGCCTGGGGGGCCGGAGTGGCTGTATGGGCCGGCTGGTCCTGCGGGGCCTGTGGGGCCTGTGGGGCCTGTGGGACCTGTGGGGCCTGTGGGGCCAGAGTGGATGGCTGGGCCTGCTGGTCCTGCGGGACCTGTGGGGCCTGTGGGGCCGGAGTGGCTGTATGGGCCGGCTGGTCCTGCTGGTCTTGCGGGGCCTGTGGGGCCTGAGTGGCCAGAGTGGCCTGCTGGTGCTGGGGGGGCCACATGCCCTGCCGGGGGCCCATGCTCCAGGGCACCATTGATGCTGGATCCATACCTTGAGCCCAAATTGGATGGGACCACATTGGGTGGCCCCACATTTGTCCAGCCCACATTGGCTGGGAGTCAGGCGGTGCCATTATCCTGGCTGGAGGCAATGGATGGCACCTCGTGGATGGCCCAGGTGGGCTTTGGTACGATGGGCCTGCTGCAGGGGATGTGGCTGCAGGTGGTCCTGCATCTTGACATGTTGCAGGTCCCTGAGGAGGCAGGGGACGCCTGGCTGGTACTGAAATGAGACAAGATTTTGATTTGAGTATTGTTGTTTCCATATCTCTGAGATCAGAGTGACTTGTAATTGGCTGTGAATGTTTGACGCTAATCAAAATTGATCAGCATCATTAGTATTGTGGATCCTGGCTGGGATCTTTCCTGTTATGTGACAGCGACTGCTGGCAGCAGCAGTTGGACCAAGGGGCTGATAGATGGCGCTGCCGCTGTTATATACATCATTTTCAGCTTACACAGAAGCCCAAAAGCACTAGCCCTCACACTTATCCAAACCCCTTACCTTAACAACACCATAACCCACTAAATATGCATGATTATATAATCTCCATGAAAATGCTGTGACATGTAGAGGCTGCTCACTGCTGCTACCAGCAGTCATGGTCAGATAACAGGAAAGGGCCCATGGCTCATATGACTATATGTAATGCTGGTGCGGTGTGCCAACTGCAGTTAATTAGGACACGTGCTCATCTGAATCTGTTGGCCAGTGTGTGAGACAGACCAATCTGTGACCAATCCTCAGCAATGTGAGTTAACATGTTAATGTAACATGGTCCAGATTATGCTGTTACACGACACAAACTTGCAGTCCATCAGAGTCTGTATCCGCATATGCTGCAGTGTGCACATCCATACATGTAGTCTCATAGGGATGTACCAGCTATACCGGACCTATCCTGGTGTATGTGCGCATCTCTGGAAGTGCCCCGCCAACGACTCTAGCTACGCCAGCCCAGCAGGCCAGGTGAGTGGTTTGGGTTTCAGGTTCTGGCTACAGTTAGGGGGGATGGGTTAGAGTTAGAAAGTGGGGTTTAGGGGGTTAGGGTTAGAGGGTTAGGGGCTTTGGGTGTACCAACTATTTTTGACGGCTACATGGGGACGCAAGCGCAGCCGCATCCCTATAGTCAGCGGCGGCACTCTTCCAGCACATACTGAAATGCCCACATAAAACAGGATACATCCGCTATACCTATAATCAAAATGTACATGAATTCTAAGCAGTAGGAGGGTTAAGCCAAACAGCTAGGGATGGGCCAGTTTAACATGGAGTAGAGTGTGACAGGGGAACTCATGACAATATACAAACAATTGCAATGGAGTTGTCATGTATGCTTTATATGCACTGGGAACCAACAGCAAACATAACAGTAACATCAATAGATTTGCAAAACGGTATCATAATCAGTTGTGGGAGGAGGTATTGGACATATATTTCATTGCTAACAATTCTGAAAGGTATATTTCTTTACACTGGATTTACATGATTTTCGCAGCCTCATATATCTGTAGTCACAACCAGATATCTTACAGTGCAATTCAACGTCAGTTATCTATCTGTGTGGGGTACATGTGCGTACATAGGAGGGTGTTAAGGTGTACATGGTACTCACATTGCAGGCTTTCAGAATCACCAGAGTCCACCAGGCTAGGGAGGCCCAAGACTGACGCTGGCCGGATCATGTCGCGGACTGTGGCCTCCCAACCGGGGTATGTGAAGGTTTGTGGCGGCCCACCACCGGTTCCACGTGCTGCTTTGGCCTCATCGGCCATCTTCTTTTTTACATCGATGCGGCAGTCTTGGAACCGGTGCTGGACAGACTGCCAGGTACGATTCGCATACCCCAGCGAGGAGACCTCAGCCGCGATCTCCTTCCAGGCATCTGTCCTCTGCCTGGGCCTCACTTCACTCCCACCGGTTAGGATGGAGTGTCGGGCTTGCACTCCTCTAACCAGTGTTTCGATCTCCTGGCTGGTAAAGTTTGCTGCCCTTTTGCGGGCCGCAGCAGCTTGCTGGCCAGCCTGTGGCTGGGGGCCCTGCTCTCCCTGACCTCTCCCTTCACTGCCTTCTCCCTCCATCTCTCCTCCTCTCTCTCTCTTGCTCTCACAAAACCTCCAACTCCAAGACCTGTGTGTCCACTTGCACAGCATACAACACAGTCACAGATTTACGAATTTCACTCCCTTTTAAACTATTTGTGCCCTTGATTGTCATCTTCCTATTGGTTAATTGATTTCAGGTTTGATTTTAGGATTACGGGCTTGAGACTTGGCCGTAGCTTCTTAGTGAAGCACGTACGGGTTTGGCGGATGATTGCCCTCCAAGCCCGTAGCTCGTTATTCAAACCCGTGCGGGCTTGCATGATAGATGAAGTTAAATATCTTTATTTGCAGATTTGAGAGTAGGGGAATGTTGAGCTATTAATTCTGAAACCAAACATCACTTTCACTTTTAATAAAAGTACAGGATGGCTTTTCTATGCTACGACTTGTAAGTTAGCCCTTTACGACCCGTAGGTCTATTTTACCCATTTCCGGACTTGACGGAGGCTAATCCCGCAGCCTTTGCGGGTCTGAGGTGCTCCAAGCCCTCGGGACTTTGTCCACGGATATTTGACAAGAATTTGAAAATACAAAAATTACGGATTTGAGTATAGGGGAATGTTGTGCTATTTTTGCTAACACCTACAATCACTTTATTGTCTCATCAGAGTGCAGGATGGCTTTATTTGGGCTTTATTATGTGCTTAATTGGTGCTAGCGGGACCTGTTTGCTGCAAGTAAGCTGCGGCTCGCTTTTAGCCTTGCAGAGAGGTTTCCCGTAGCAATTGAATAGCAACCGGGGCTTTCTTACGGCCGATTTCCTTGCGGCCGTTTTAGATCAAAGGCTTTCCTCCGGTGCGAGCTGCCGCAAGGCGCCGGCCGCAAGCCTGCCGGAGCCCCCGGCCGTAAGGGAATAGAATAGCCGAATAGCTTGCGGCCGGTCCTTGCGGCCCCGCAACGGCTGCGGCCGCTAATAGAATGAGGCCCCTAGTAATTTGCTG
>JAPZIH010000068.1:0-29114 GCA_027410445.1 Discoglossus pictus | reverse complement strand
ACTGCGCCTAGCTTTGCCAACCTATACATTTGCCCCTAGCTTTGCCAACCTATACATGGAACTGTGGAAGGATCTTTATGTTTGAAAAAATAATTTATACCTTTAACCAAATTCCAGTATTGAATCCTCTACAGGTTTCCTATCACAAAATTGGAACCAAGAAAGTTGGTTAAATGAAGCTAAAACTATTTTTAATAAAGATTTGAACCTGGGTCATCGCAATGAGCCTAACTTAAGAAATCCGGTCTTTGAACTTAATAAGTTATACAAAAATACAATATAGAGTTTGGTGGGAAATAGCGAGCTTGGAGAATTACTTGTCGAATAATCTAGTACCTAGGGGCCTACAAATTAATTTATTCCCCACTATTCAAGGCCTATCTGAGGATTTTGTTAAAAAAAAATGGGATACTGTATTATTAAGATGTTCAAAAGAACTCATGACATTAATTTTAGAATGGGAACAAAAACAATTTAAGGAAATTGATCCAATACTTAAAAGAGAAGTGGAAAAAATAAAAGAACATAATAAAGATCCAAACTTTACAGAACTTGAAAACAAACTCCAAAAGGATATAGAAAATTTAAAAAAATGTTTAGATAGGAAACATAAGACATTTAAGAGAGATCTCAATGATTTTCAAAGTGGAAACATATTTAGAAGATCCAATGCACTTACCTCTGAATCAGATTGGTCTGATATGGAACCAATTGATCCATTGAGGACAGTTAGCCCTTTAAGAGATACAAGATCCAATATGACTTTTTTAGATTCAAGATCAGGACCAGGATGGGTAAGAAGAAAAAGCCAAAATATATACAAACCCCAGAAGAGAACACCAAAACCTGGATTCCCTACAAATCTTTAATCTTTTAGTCTTCAAGTAAACATCTATCAGTCCTTAAAAAATGTTTAAATGTTTCACCCACAGGGGATTTTAACCTTTTTGAAAGGGTTAAGGACACTAACATGATTGCTAGAAAACTGGCCTTGAAAAAGTATTTCTCCTAAAAAGGAAATAGAAATCCATCAGAACCTTTAAATTCCAAAGTATTTAGAGTTCTTGAAAGTTTATTGACCGAAAATGAGGAATTTCAATCCAAAGGCCCTTTCTCCTCTTTCAAACCAAATAATAAATACACACCACCATTAAGTATTAGCCCCAACATTAAACTTTTTGTAAACAATGTGACTCGGGACATGGGAAAATTATCAGACACTGCAAATATGTCTCACAATTTAACTAAACCTGAGAAAATGGCTTTAAGACAATTACAAGAAAATAATTTTATAGGGCCTCATTCTATTAGCGGCCGCAGTCGTTGCGGGGCCGCAAGGACCTGCAGCAAGCTATTCGGCTATTCTATTCCCTTACGGCCGGGGACTCCGGCAGGCTTGCGGCCGGTGCCTTGCTATCTCTTGCGGCCGCTCGCGCCAGAGGAAAGCCTGTGATCTAAAACGTCCGCAAGAGTTTCGGCCGTAAGAAATTCCTATTTGCAATTCAATTGCTCCGGGAACCCTCTCTGCAAGGCTAAAAACTAACCGCAGCTTACTTGCAGGAAAGAGGTCCCGCTAGCACCAATTAAGCACATAAAATAGCTCAAATAAAGCCATCCTGCACTTTGAGAAGACTATAAAGGGATTTTAGGTGTTAGAAAAAATAGCACATAATTATCCTATACTCAAATCCGTAAAATATTTTATTTTTAATTCCCGTAAAATATCCATGTAAAAAGTCCAGAGTGCTTGGAGCACTTCAGACCCGCCCACGCCGCAGCCGGAAAATAAACAGTTAATTTGAACTCGGGTTTGGGCTGATGTGCAAGCTTGAGAGTGGGTTTCTTTTAATCCTCATGTCCCCCAATATGATCCCTAGCATTTACAGAGCTGTACAGTGCAGGCTTGAATTTATTTTTGTGTTTTTAGATTTCTGAGATTACGGCCGGTTCCAAGATATGCGGCCGGCCGTAAAAGGCGGGGCCGTATAATAGAATCGCGAGTTAACTGAACCCCCGCAAGGAATCGCAGCCTTACGGCCGATTTACGGACAATAATAGAATGAGGCCCATAGTCATCAAAAATTCAGAGAAAGGTGGCAATATAGTCATATTAGACAAAAGTGACTATATTATGGAATATGAAAGACTTTTAAAATACAAAAAAGCTGAAAAAGACTAGGAAAAGATCCTACAGATGACTTTATTGAAGAATTGAGAGACATTTTAAATGGAGGCATTGCAACAAAGGTTATCAATAAATCAGAGTTTGATTTTTTGACAAATCAAAGTCCCAAAATTGCCACATTTTATTGCATTCCTAAAATACATAAAAACTCAAAAAACCACCAGGCAGATCGACAAATTAATATTTAGGCTGGTGGGAGGAAACATTGGTAATTATCGAGAAATGGACAAATATACTCAACATATTGAATCGTGGGTCTGTTTCATCGATGATATCTTACTAGTTTGGAGTGGTATTTCCAAGGAATTGGAAGAGTTAATTGGTGTATTAAATAGGAATGACATAAGGCTATATTTGACATCAGAGATGAATGAATCTATTATTACTTTTTTGGATTTGAAAATCAACAAGTTGGATGATGGTCAACTTCAAACTACCACCTACCACCTATCGATAATCTACAGCCACAGATAGTTTGTTACAAGCAAATAGCAGTCATCCTAAAGCCTTAACCTCTGGAATACCTGTGGGACAATATTTACGAATAAAAATAATTTGTTCAAGTCCAACTGACTTTGAAAAATAAGCCAGAGAGCTTTAACACCGTTTTAAAGAAAGGGGATATAATAACAAAACCCTTAAGAATGCATATCAGAGAGCAAAAGATGTTGATAGAGATCTGTTATTGATGGCGAAAAATAAACAATCTAATGATATAGTGAGGTGCATATGACACTTGCAATGGAAAGTGGCATGAAATTAAAAGAATATTCAACAATCATTGGAATATCTTATTGGATGATGATGACTTGAGGCCTTTCCTAAGTAATCAGGCACAGATCACAGATTCACTAATCTAAGAGACTAGAGAATTGCCCGTCAAAAAATGACGGCAATGAAATTGTGAGGTAGCTAATGCTGTTTGGTGTATAATAATGAAAGATGTAATACATTAATAAATGAATCTGTAATGCTGTTTGGTGTGTAATAATGAAATATATAATACATTAATAAATGAATATACTTTACCTATTTTGAAGCATTGTGTTGAAGAGCTGTCAATGTGTTTTGAGGTTGCTGAAGTATTAGTGGTGTGGAGCTGCTGTGTAAGCGTGCTGAATGTGTGCAGTGTAATACTGTGCGTGCGCTAGACGAAACCGTTAGCGTAGTGGTGTACTTCCGCTTTCCGTCGGTGCTTCGTGGTGTTTTTCGAGTTTCGTGTGGTGTTTTGCGACTGTGTTGTGGTGTTTTACGTGTTGAGAGTTCTGTAGCCTCGTTTTCGTTTTTTTCGTCGGCCATTTTTTCTTTCGCTTAGCGATTTTATTAGTGTCTAAAGTGTTTTATTTTTATTTAAATGAAGGTGTAGCTTGTTTTTTTGAGGTGCTGGATGGTTCCTCTTGCTGTAGGTAAGCTTTTTATGTGTGTGTTGTGTGTATTTATTGTGTTTTAAATGTTTGTATGTCGGCATGTTGCGTCCGATGTTTGCGAGGTCGTAATGTCTGGTAACATGTCTCGTGTGGTGTTTGCGTGTGTAGCCTCGTTTTCGTTTTGTTCGGTGGCCATTTTTCACTTGCTTAGCAAATTTTTTAGTGTCTAAACTCTTTTATTTTGAGTTAAATGAAGGTTTAAGTTGCATTTTTGAGGTACTGGATGCTACCTCTTGCTGTAGGTAAGCTTTTTATGTATGTGCTGTGTGTATGTATTGTGTTTTGAATTTTGTAATGTTCGCGAGTTGCGTCCGAGTGTTGCGAGGCCGTAATGTGTGTCAACGTGTGTCGTATGTTGTTTGCGTTGCTCGTAAAATGTAGCGAGTGTCGTAATTTGTGTGTCGTGTTATTTGCCTTGCGACGTGAAGTTTGCGAGGGTCACAGTTGCTGGCATGGAGCGCCTTCGGCGCTCCATGCCAGCAACTGAGGCCCTCGCCCACAACCCTCGCTGTGCGAGCCTGCAAGCATTAGCAACAACTCGCATGCTCACAACTATATATGTGATATGCTATCTAAAAGTCACTTGGAAATTGACAAAAGTAAAAACTGGCTAAACAAAACTAAAGGCTGCTTCAAATGTTTATCATGCAAAGCTTGTAAATTTGTAAATACCACCAAAATATTCTCTTCTAGAGATGGAACTACACATTTTAAAATCAAACAATTACTGACGTGTAAGTCAGTAGGGGTTGTGGTAACTTGTCTTCCTTGCATGGTAATTCTGGGTGGGAGGGCTGGGAGTCTTTGCTTCCCTCCCACAATTGCTGGAGGAAGTGATGCAACTAAGGGTATATCCAGGCAGGAAACTGCTGTTACTTCCTGTTTTACTTCCTGGATGGTGAGGGTGATGGTGGTGATGAATGGCAAAGGTCTAACCGTGGGTAAGATAAAGCGTTTGGGAAAGGGGATTACTATATAGGTAGATAGATTTAAAAAAGGGGTTTTGCTCCGTGGGTCTGGGCTGTGTGTTTGTAATACATTTATAGTATTGTGTTGTTGCCTTTTAATAAATACCTTTTAATGTAGACGAACCTTGTGTAATATTTATATATATTAATTTGGTGATACACCACATTTGGCGACCACGAATTTTAGACTTCTACAAAGGTTATTTATGAGGTAATATCACATTAATAGATAGTCAGATTTATTTATTTTTTTGGGGGGAAGAAAAAAAAAGTACTTTGTCTAATTATCCTCTGCATGGGAAATCAAGTGCTGATTGTGTGTGGAGTCTAGGTTAAGCCTCCATTTTTAATATACAAGCTTGGGCATCAGGCTTCAATTATTATTTTTAATCCATTATATCGTACTAGCTTCTGAGTTGAGTTTTGTTCTTACTAGCTTATTTTGATACATAAAACAAATATATATCATACAGGTTGTTTTTGTGGGTTTATCTGAGTTAAGTTTTGTTGTGCTTTTGAGTACAGGCCTAGCCCTGCATTTGAATACAATTTAATAGGCTCCATGCGGCTTCTTTGTGTATTTGAATGCTAATTCAAGCCTCCATTTTTAATATACAAGCTTGGGCATCAGGCCACAATTAGTTTGTTGTGTGTTTCAAATACCTGAGTTTGTTAATACTATTATTTTTGTTTTGTTTTTGTTTTTTCTTTAAAAAAGAAAAAAATATTTTTTTCTCTTCTTTCTTTTTCTTTCTCTAGTCCTTTATCATAGTACAGGCCTGGAGAAAAATAAATAAATAAACCATTTTAAATCTTATATATATATATATATATTATTTCAGGCGTGCATTTTTTATACACTATAGGATTCCATACCTTATACTTTTTGGGTGTCTTGCATATCCTAGTTCAGGTATATCTCCTACCCTGCAGGCCTTGCTATTATATTTTAAGTTAATTAGCAAGTATTACCTTCACCATACTAAGGTAAGTATAATTTGCATTGTGGGTACTAGTCTATTTTTCTACATATTATACCTGGCCTACTGAATAGTCATCAACTATTGTTGGCTACTCAGAAGCATGCTACTTTAGTCGCAAATTGATTTGGATTCTTACTTGGGTGAGTAAAAGAGTAGGAATGACTTTTCAAGGGGCCAAATACTTTCCCACAGAAGTGCGTGAGTACTTTAGGAAACATATTCAAAAACATGATGGTCCATATGAGCTTCCAGAGCCAGCAAACCCAGACAGTGAAAAAGAGAAGAGATTAATGGATGTTCTAACACAAATTGTAAATAACAAAAAGTATAGAACAAAAAAGAGAAAAAGTTTGGTCACACAAGCTGTTGTAGCCACAATAGGAGGCCTAATAGACTTAGTTGTAGAATTACGGCAGCATAATTTGGAAACAACAAATAAAATGGAGGAAGCAATGGACAAAAGGGATTGTTTAAAAATTGCAGCTTTGAGAACAACTACAATTGTGGGGGTGGGGAACTAGAAAGGGAGTTAAGGGAAATAGAAGAGCAGAGGGATGCTTATGGAGTAAAAATAACAGAACTTCAAAACATAATAATGGACTATAAAAATAAAACAAAGTTAGAAGGGATAAAAGGAGTCCGAGACATTGCCAAAAAATATCCAGATCTGGATATGTTCGTGGCACAAAATAAAGAACCAGTGCCGAAAATGAACCAAGATAGAAAAGATTTCTTATGTTATTCTGTTCCACAAGTAGATACCATACCACAAGCACCAGTTATTGTTTCAGAATTATTTAATGCAAGGCAAACACCTACAGGATTTTCTATGCAGACTCGACCGATGTCTATGGCAGATAAAGACAATTTCTTGGTGGGGAAGTATGCCAACTAACAACTTTAATACGTTTACACATTGGTTTATGAGGGGAGCAGATAGAGCTAAAAAAGGAGGTCTTAACTTAGAGGAATGGACAGAACTGTTAGAATACGCTATGGGTCCTTTGGCTAGTAGACTATTGGGATTTAATAACAGTGTGTCTGATAAGGCAGGTGGAATTGCTGCAACTAATTTCTATCTACTTAGCATAGAGAAAGAAATAGCAAATATTACCATGAGGCCAACAGATGGTCCTAGAGAGGTAGCTCAAAGGATATTTTTTTGGTATACTCTACGACAACCTCAACAGCCTCTAGTGCTGGGCTCACCAGAACATATAGCAAAAGTAATGGAAGCCCTTCCCCGGGAGTGTCAAGAATTTGTGGGGCTTTTTGATCCAACACCAACAGACTTGGAAATGGTACTTACTAGAGCTGATAAGTGGTGGATCAAGCATCCTTTCACAGAACAGGCCTGCTCTGTTTCAGCTGTAAGAACATTTAAGGTCGAGTCTGGTAGAGATATAGATGGTAAATGGAGAAACCAGACGTGGGATGTACCCCAGAACAAGAAGGATGATCAAAACTGGAGACCAAAACAGAACCTTGACAAAAGATGGAGAGATCCACCTAGGGACTATAGGAATAGGGATGTCAGCAACTGGAGGGCTAATCAGGAGGGAGAGAGAAACGGTAACATGGGCTATTGGGAAGTCAGGAGACAGAAGGATAGGATAGAAGAGGAAAATCATATACTTAAAAACAAGGTAGTAAGGTAGTCAGAGAGGAAATTGAAGGAAAGTGAGGCAAAGATGCAATATAGTGTTATAAAAGAGGGACGGAGTAGAAGTGAGTCACAATGACAAATCCCAACCCCTGCGCCTCAGCATCTCATTCACTCCGGCTAATTTAACCATGGATGAGGCAGGTCGGCCTACCATTTATACAGTCATCGCAGGGGTAGGGGAAAATATGTTGGTAGATACAGGAGCAGCAGTTACAATGACCAACAGGGTCAAAAATGGGGATTCTTCAGTAAGTATTATGGGAGTTACTGGGAATCCACAGGAGGTTAGAGCAGGTCTAATTGAGGTAGCAGTTGGAGGAAAAACAATAGAAGTGGAAGCAATAGTGGGTTGGCTAGAGGAAATATTGGGAATAGAAGCTTTAAAAAAAAGAAATTTCATTGTAGATCTTGCCAATTTTTGTTTGTGGAAGACAGAAAAGGTGAATCAGGTAAGTACAGAGTTGACGAAAGGGGTTGTGCTCCCAATGGCATATATTGTCTCTCCGATAAAAAGTCTGGAAAAAAACAAACTGAAACTAGACGGACAACCAGAATGGCTGCAGAAGCTAATCCAAGACATACCTGTTTGGGCTACAGATAAATTAGACTGTGGAAGAATGAAAGGAATGGTCTTGTTGGAAGGAGGAGACCCACAATGGCAAAAGCAATATCCAGTCCCAAGAGAATCAGTGGCATCAATCACCGAGATGATAGAAATGCTGGAGAGACGTGGAATAATTAAATCTGGAAATGGGTATGCATGTAACTCACCATGTTGGCCTGTGAGAAAAGCTGTGTTGAAAGGGAATGGAGATGAAAAAGCAGCCTCATCATGGAGACTTACCATTGATTACAGGGCCGTGAACAAACTTGCAAAAAGAATGGCCCCTGTTGTTTCTGTTTATTGTGAAATGATGTCCAAAATTTCACCAGAAATGAAAGTATTCAGTGTAATAGATGTGGCCAATGGATTTTGGTCAATTCCCTTAGCTGAAGAATGTCACTACCGGACGGCGTTCAACTGGGAGGGCCGACAATATGCTTTCACAGTATTACCACAGGGATATTGTGACTCCCCAGCTATTTTTCACACATACATGAAAAATGCATTGACAGCTTTCCCACGTCCAGATCGTATCATTCAATATGTTGACGATGTCCTCTTACAATCCCCGAACATGGAAGAACACAAAGAAGACCTGGCAATATTATTACAATGCATACTGGAAGCTGGACTTAAGCTAAATGGGGCAAAGGCACAATTGGCATGCCAGAAAGTCAACTTCTTAGGAGTAACCATATCAGGAGATGGACGATCAATTGATCAAGACAGGGCCAAAGTTATTGCTCAGTTACCCATTCCTACATACCGTACAGCGCTCCAATCATTGCTTGGAATAATGGGATTTTGTCGTGAATTTACCCCACGATATGCTCAACTTGCACAACCCCTTTATGAACTCCTGAGAGCACAGAATTGGGATTGGATAGAGGAACACACATTGCAGTACAAAAATTGAAGGCTGAACTAGGGAGTGCACCAACTCTGGCATCTCCAGACCATGAAAAAGAATATAGACTATATCTGATTACAATGCCAGATTCACAAGGAGCAGTCATCACTCAACTGTGGGGACATGCAGAACGTCCAGTGGCTTTTGGATCTCAGATGCTGTCTGCCGTAGAGCTGAAATTTGGATGGTGTGAGAGATTGATCTTAGCAGCATACTGGGCAATTAGAAGATTTAAATACCTATTTGGCACACAGACAATAATAATCTGTACACATCATACTCCATTGCAGATCCTCAGACAAGGCAGCCTCGCAAACAGCCACATCAACAATGCCCGCATTCAGAAATGGACTATGGCACTGCTCGCTGATAACATTTCAACTCATGCCTTAAGAGAACCAAAAGAATGGGTGGCTGGAATTTGCATAAAGGGAGAAGCTCATGAATGCCAGATCTATCCTGAATCAACATGCCACGCGGTGTTCAAAGATGCCACTCATCTTGTGATGACCTCAGATCCTGTATGGTGTACTGATGGCAGCTGTCACTATGCACAAGGAAAAAGAATATCAGGAATGGCCGGAGTAAAAATGTTGGGTAAAGATATCATAAAAGAATTTGGATTTAGAATCAAAGCATATTCAGCACAATATGCAGAACTGGCTGCAGTCATTGAAGTACTTCAGCAAGAGTCTGGAAGAAGTGACATATTGACAATTGTTTTGGATAGTGACTGGGTGTTCCGAGGCACATGCCTTCTGCTAAAATGGTGGGATAGTAACCAATTCCTTGCCACAGATGGATCCCCTGTTAAGTTCCAAGATCTATGGCAGATGGTAGAAAAGTTATCACAAAATTTCAAAATAATTAACATGATCAAAGTACGGGCACATAAAAAGACAGGGCCACACCAAGAGGGAAACTACCTTGCTGACCGGTATGCAAAAGAGGCAGCTGTCCAAGCGGAAGACGGGAAACCACCCACAAAAAACACATTACAAATAGCTTCTACTACAAGGAGCAAATCTACATTTATTTCAATTAAGATGAAGCAACTGCAGGAATTACAAGATCAAGATAAGGAACTAAAAGATATTCGGGAGAAATTACAAAAGGGAGAAGAAGTGATATACGGGGGCAAAAAAGTGATGGAGGAGCAAGGGCTAATATGTATATCAGAAACCGGGGAACCGATTTGGATTGTACCACAACAAGTGAGAAAAGACTTACTCCGATGGATACATGGATCACAAGCAGGAGGACATCCAAAGATCAGAGAAGCAAAAGAGAGGATTCGACATTTGGGATGGTGGATCGGGCAAAACAAGGATCTTGAAGAATTTGTGGATAGTTGTATTATATGTGCAAGATTTGACCAGTCCAACAGGAAAAGAAGGGGAGAATTAATGAGACAGACACTTGTAGGCCCATGGGAAAGAATTCAAATTGATTACACCGGACCATTGCCAACAACCACAAGAGGAAATAAATATATTCTCATGATAGTAGATAGCTTCTCAAGATGGATGATCGCAATCCCAACAAGAAACTGTACAGCACTAACCACAGCCAGGAAATTAGTAAGCGATGTACTGACAGTGTGGGGAATTCCAAAAGTCCTTGATTGCAACAATGGAGCGGCATTCATAGGAAATATAATGAAGGAACTTTGTAAGATGGTGGGTATTGAACTGAAACACCATATCCCATACCATCCACAGGCAGCAGGTCAAGTTGAGCGAATGAATGGCACCATAAAAAGAGAGCTGAAAAAGCTGGTGGCAGAACATGGGCAAGCTTGGGACATATACATACCTTTAGTATGTGCCCGACTTAGATCAAGGCCCTGTAGATCAACAGGATTTTCACCGTATGAAATTTTAATGGGTAGACCAATGCCCTCCTGGAAAAACTGGATGACAATACCTCCACCTGTAGCTTTACAAACCGCTGCAATCACAGATCAATGGGTAAAGGAGTTGGCCACACACTTGGAAATTGTTCATAAATCTGTGGCTGTGGAAGATGAAGAACAATACCAACATCGAAAGCGATGGTATGATGCAGCAGGGGATCTGACGTCATATGACGCAGGGGACAGAGTTATGGTGCAGAATCAAGATGAACACCTTCCTTGGGGAAGAGCAAAATGGAAGGGACCATATACTGTAGTAGATAAATTAGGGACCTCTGTATACTTGATTGATCACGCAGAGAAAGGAGAAGTCTGGCTGCATGCATCACAGCTTAAAAGATTTAGGAAGGACAAAATATGGAATAGAGGTTAAGTACAAATTGAATAAATACATACACATTGTTTTTTTATTTTATTTATTTTTTATTTATTTATTTATTTATTTATTTTCTGTTTGTGTAGGTATATGTCTCTAATGCTGTTTTTATTTTTTATGTATATGTTTCTAATGATGGAATCTAGTGTTCCCACAGAGCAAGGCTGTATAAGAATGAAGATGCGTGTCAAAGAAGATTGTGGTGGATCCTTGTTACAGGATGGATAAGTATAAGCTGTATCACAGTAGGAATGGGGAGACAGGCAATAAGGTCAGAAGATACCGCAAATAAGGGAAAGAGTTTGAAAAGATTGGAGTTACATTATGTTCAAGCAGATAGATTTATTTGGCCCAGGGAATTGGAAGTAAAAGAGGGTGGAGGGTTACAAGTAAACATTATTTTGCCACATAATAGTACCAGGGGATTAGCTCTTAGAGCTCCAATAAAAAGTATAGAGGGACATAACTGGGAATGGGTTATAAGATATGGACAGATAATGAATACAGGAAACTTTAAAGGAAGGACTAAAATAACAACAAAGGTACAAGGGAGGGTTACAAATATTACAGTAGTAGTGAGTAACTTAACATTAGAAGAAGGTGGAGAATGGGACGCTGCAGTTATAGCTGCCCAGCCTGACCTAGAGGAATTCTGCAATTTTGATACTGGAAAGGGGTGTATTCTAACAATAGATGAAGTATTTGTCTCTGTAAAGGAGCTGCAACGTTGTAAAGATCAGAAGAAGGTACCATGGCCAATAGGCGGATTGGTGGTGGTACCAACACATGAAACAGTTGTGCAAGGGGTTGGGTGGACTTACTACCCAATAATTGTAAATTTTAATGATTTTTCTATTCCTCCAAAGTGCCCGGAATCATAGCGGCAGTGGTTTAAGCAAAGTATATAAGAGACCATCATTGAGTGGACCGGAGCAGGGAGTCGAGAAAAACGGGACACACTTGCAGCCCTTTTAGGAGGAGTCGGAACTGGATTGGGAGTATGGAATTCAGCAGACATCATTGGACTGAACAGCAGGATAAACTCCCTTACTGATGACATGGGACATGCTATGAAAACAGGTGGAGTAGCTGACTCCCTTATAGTGAGTAGACTGACAGACAATGTTGATGACATACACACCATTGCCAACAACCTGCATCTAGTTGAGGAAAATATTGCTTCCATTGCTAACAGCATTAAGAATGAAATAGTGGGAACTGCCATTTTCTGTTCTATGATTGGAGGAAAGCTGTTGGCAGATTTAAAGGAAACTATTAAAGACATCCAGGAAAACAAGTGGGCAAGACAAATCAATGCAACAAGGATTATCACGTCATTGAAAAGAAAAGGAGTGGACATCACTGAGGACAATCTTAAATACAGCTATATTGAAGGCCCAGATCAATGGATGCCACATGGACTACAATATGGGACAATAGGACTAATCCTGGCAATTCCCCGTTGGGAGGGGCAGGCAGAGCAACTGAACTTTATACATAGCATTGGCACTTTAAGTGATGGAATCTACAAGCAACACTTCCCATCAAAAAGACTGGCCACTATTACAGGATTGGAGATGGATGAAAGCTGTTGCAGGAAATCTCAACACCGATGGCTGTGCAGTTGTGTTTGGGACAAAGGAGCTGAGGAGGATGGCTGGATGCAGTTGATAAAAGAAAACCTGGTGCAAGAGGTGATCCGCATAGGGGACATTGCATGCTTTATCGGCCACTCTGAATATAGGACAGTTGATGAAATATGTTTGGTGGAAGAAGGGTCTTGTATCATGGTAACCACTACTATACATGTAGGAACTCATACACTATTTCCATCAAGAAACCTTACCACTGAAATGATCAATTTTACTGCAAATGCAGATTGGACAAATTTGACAATGAAGCTTTTTCCCCCAATTCCAAAGCTTACCTTGGAACTTCATGAGTTAGTAAAACGTACCAAACAACAACTACCCCCCATCAGCTTACTGCTGGAACAACAGAAAAAGGAAATAGAAATTACTACAAAAAACGTTGAGCATCCCTGGTGGGGAATTCTTACCAATGCAGAGACACATCCAGTCCTATGAACACTGTCGCTGGTACTCATGTTCATTCAAGTATTAACGACAATTATAATAATATACTTTTGTGTGGCAATGAAACAAATGAGGAAGAAACTTGCAAGGAGGATATATAATAATGAAATTTAAATGTTTTTTTTTTTTTTTTGTCTTTTTCCTCTTCTTTCTCTCTCTCATACATTCTTCAATAAAGTTTTACATTGCACATACATAAACATTTATCACACACTCTCACCTAAATTCTATAAGTTCTGTTTCTGTGTAATATGTGGATTGACAGCCATAGGAAAGTACAGGAGAACTTATGTCGCTGAGGGAACTATTCCGGAGGGATGGTGGGTTGAATTTCTCCTGTAGATCAGGTTTTTGCTCCCACTAGGTTCTCCTGTACTAGAGGGATAACTAGGAAACTGAGCAACATAGAAGAAGAAAAAGTGAGGGAATGTGGTAACTTGTCTTCCTTGCATGGTAATTCTAGGTGGGAGGGCTGGGAGTCTTTGCTTCCCTCCCACAATTGCTGGAGGAAGTGATGCAACTAAGGGTATATCCAGGCAGGAAACTGCTGTTACTTCCTGTTTTACTTCCTGGATAGTGAGGGTGATGGTGGTGATGAATGGCGATGGTCTAACCGTGGGTAAGATAAAGCGTTTGGGAAAGGGGATTACTATATAGGTAGATAGATTTAAAAAAGGGTTTTTGCTCCGTGGGTCTGGGCTGTGTGTTTGTAATACATTTATAGTATTGTGTTGTTGCCTTTTAATAAATACCTTTTAATGTAGACGAACCTTGTGTAATATTTATATATATTAATTTGGTGATACACCACAGGGGTCATATATCTTATGCTTTGCAAATGTGGCATGAGGTATTTAGGTAAAACCTGTAGAGAATTCAGACGCAGGGTTCTGGAACATATATATAGTATTACAAAAGAATATGACACACCTGTAGCTAACCATGTAAATTTAAAACATAATGGGGATCTTAATAACATCTCATTTATAGCCATTGATAGTATCCAACAAACTATTAGAAGAGGTAATACTAACAATGAGCTTTTGAAAAGAGAAGCTCAATGGATATACACATTGAAAACTAAAAAACCTTGGGGATTAAATGAAGGTTTCACCTTCACACCATTCATTTAATAACTCTATGGTCTGTGTATTTCTGTATTTATCCTTTCAATTCAATCTGAACATTTATATATTCACCTTGTCAGTCTGATAACTTCTGATATATAAAAGCTATCATAACCCCATTTTTTTTAACATCTGTGGCCCAATATATTGATGGACATCATTTGTTGGCATACTTCATAGATAATATCATTATAATATGGACATCAGATATACTTAACGAGAGAGAAGAATTCTTGCAATATGTGAATTCCAATACTATAAATTTGAAATTTACTATGAATACAAACTAACAGCCTTATTAAACTGCGATTCAGTAAATTTAAAAGGGCTCTATTTAAGCACATAGCATATTTTATTTACAGAAGTTTTTAGTTAGTGAAGACCTTGCTTTTGGATAGAAGTTCACTAACTAAAAACTTCTGTAAACATAATATGCTGTGTGCTTATATAGAGCCCTTTTTAATTTAACGAATCGCAATTTAATAAGGCTGTAAGTGTCTAATCCATTCCTTGATGTCATTCTATCCGGAAATGAAGACATGATAAGTTGACGACAATGTACTAAGCCAATGGACCTCCACGCCTAAAGTGGACATGATAGAATATAGATTTATAATATTCCATATGGACAGTTCCAAAGAGGCCGCATGAAGATACAATTAAAAAACACTTCTATGAACATCTGTACAATGTTAAGAAAGGCATACTTACCAATGGCTTTTCGACGCACATGATTCAGGAACATAATAAGGATATTAAAGGAGTGGTGATACAAGCATCGATCACATCCAAAATAACAGACAAAGGGCTAACCGTGGTCTAGGACTACTAAGCAGGGAAACACATTGATACACAAACTAGGAACTTTGGAACTTCTAAACTTGAATAGGGATAACAACCTTGCAGCATTTTTTGAAAAATTAGACTTATAAGGAATCATATATGTAAAAAATGTTTAAATAATATTAGTTTCTAGTATATTTTATGGATAAAATATGGGGCATAGTATCTTTGTTCAACGTACAAGTTCTTTATTGTATGTACAAGTATCCTCTGCATGAAACGTTAAAAATATATAAAAACATAAAAAGATGGATAAAGATATAAAAATAAAAACTATACACTTATATGTCCTTCACTAGGTCCTGTAGATTTGATAAAAATATTAAGTTGAAGCTCCACCACCATGTGATCATGTTTCCAGGGATTTCAGGATATATATCCATAGTAGAAAATCTTTATTTAAAATTAAAAAGATCTAGGTTGAACACAAGGAAGCTGGCCCCACAACAAAAGGGTAAATATAGTGTTCCATTACAAAATTTGGAATAGGAGAATTTACCAACAATAGTTTGAATTCTTATTGTCTTTAAATCATATAGTAAGATAGAGGTATTTTATATATTGTTTTGGCTGGACCTGACACATATAGAGGATCTAATCTGGAAAAGAGTTATACTCTTATCTGACTATTAATGTGTCAGCTGTTGAAACCTTATTATTTCTTGGGTTTTATCAAAAATCTATATTATTTAATTCAGAATGTTATTTTTTATTATTATGGTATATTTTATTGTGGAAAAGCAGGATACGATTGCTACAATTCCCCAAGCCTGCAAATGTTCCTATGAGTATGAGAGAGGACCCGCAAGGGGGTTTAATCCCTATCCGTATCACTGTAGATGCAAATAAAAAATCGATACTGCACTGTAATTTGACAGGGAAATCAATGTAAGGAATTAGAATTAATTGCACAACAGTCTCACAACAGTCTCAAGCTAGCAAATCGGCAGTAAAAAAATATTTTTTTATTTGTCATTTCGGAGTTATATCAATCTCTGGAATCAATGAGTTAATACATATCAGGCCACCCACATGGACTAGAACAGTATTGACATTCATTTTTATTATTTTGAGTTTTTGCGAGTCTGATCGCATATTGGAACTCTAAATGCTACTTGTTTTACTTCCGTAATGATGGTGGTCTCATTTTCTATGGGCTGTTTCGAAATGGGTAGTTACGGCCTTGCTTAATTGATCATATTTCCCATCTTTACCAGCTCTGTACGAGTGCATGGTGTACGGTTTTAGAGTTTGGCACGTAGTTTGGGGGCTTGTTCAATTGAATAGCACCGGAATTGAAGCAGAGTTCAGCAGGCATACGGCTTGTATACCGCGAGATGCGGGCTTGCAATTGAATCGGGCTCTTAATGTATATTTTAGTGTAGATAAATTAGATATATTGTGTGACATCTGTTGACAACATTTTACGGAATCAAATCAATATAAACTACACACTGAAATTGACACATGTCAGGATCTATCTATGATCATGTGGAGATGTTATTTGGGATTCAACAGTAACCTATTTTGTGATATCTATAGCTTTAAATAAACAAGGTACTGCTAGTGAGGTATACATTCCAAGCTCATTTCCACATAACAGCACTAGAATGAGCGTCGCCGATGCCGAAAGGTGAGAATTGGCTGGCCTGTTAACTAGCAACAAAATGCATTCACATTGCATTGTGTACTTCCCTCCAAAAACTATCAAGGAGACATGGAGGTCATAAACAATTTTTAACTACTTTTATATGTTTTACACCGTTTTCTGGGATTATTGTAAAATAGTAACATAGTAATTATGGTTGAAAAAAGACTTTAAGTTCATCAAGTTTAACCATTTAAGATCCCCTCTGATCTGCAATATGCAGATCAGTTGTTAATTGTTAATTGATCCAGAGGAAGGCAAACCAAGAGAAACGTAGCCAATCATCTCAAAACGGAAAAAAAAATTCCTTCCTGACCCCAGATACTGGTGATCGGAATCCTCCCTGGATCAATACTGTCTCTCTAATTAACCAGGATAACCCTAAATGCCCTTTCATTAAAAATATATTTAGTCCCTTTTTGAAGTTATCTATCAAATCCACTGTCATCACCTCCTTTGGTAGAGAATTCCACAGATTAACCACCCGTACTGTGAAGAACCCTTTTCGTTCTTTAAGGTGGAATATTTTTACTTCTAACCTCAAAGGATGTCCTCGTGTCAGTTGAAAACCTCTTGGCACAAAAACGTACTTGACAAATATTTATACTGACCCTGGATGTATCTATATAATGTAATTATATCTTCTCCTGTTCAAATAGACATATTCTTGTATATAATCCCTTATTAACCCTTCTAAAAGCTTTCCCACTGCAGTGAGGCATCCTGGTCTATAATTCCCTCAAGCTGCACTCTGCAAGCAAGCTCTCCCCTGGGTCTATTTCACCTCTGCTTCCCCTGAATACAGACCAGCAAGCTGCACTCTGCAAGCAAGCTCTCCCCTGGGTCTATTTCACCTCTGCTTCCCCTGAATACAGACCAGCAAGCTGCACTCTGCAAGCAAGCTCTCCCCTGGGTCTATTTCACCTCTGCTTCCCCTGAATACAGACCAGCAAGCTGCACTCTGCAAGCAAGGTATCTACAAGCAATCATCTCTTCGTATCTGCTGCTACCTTCTCTTCATATAGATTATTATATTAATTTTTCTGATATTATATTTAAGCACATTGTTTTTTACTTCCAGTTTTGTGAATGTAAACCTTCTTTGATATATAGTCTTACTCTGATGCACATCCTGTGACTTCCTTTGCCTAATTACTCCTCCCCACCTAATTTAAACATCTCTGTCTTGTCCAGCTCTCCCCTGGGTCTATTTCACCTCTGCTTCCCCTGAATACAGACCAGCAAGCTGCACTCTGCAAGCAAGCTCTCCCCTGGGTCTATTTCACCTCTGCTTCCCCTGAATACAGACCAGCAAGCTGCACTCTGCAAGCAAGCTCTCCCCTGGGTCTATTTCACCTCTGCTTCCCCTGAATACAGACCAGCAAGCTGCACTCTGCAAGCAAGCTCTCCCCTGGGTCTATTTCACCTCTGCTTCCCCTGAATAGAGACCAGCAAGCTGCACTCTGCAAGCAAGCTCTCCCCATGGTCTATTTCACCTCTGCTTCCCCTTAATACAGACCAGCAAGCTGCACTCTGCAAGCAAGCTCTCCCCTGGGTCTATTTCACCTCTGCTTCCCCTGAATACAGACCAGCAAGCTGCACTCTGCAAGCAAGCTCTCCCCTGGGTCTATTATACCTCTGCTTCCCCTGAATACAGACCAGCAAGCTGCACTCTGCAAGCAAGCTCTCCCCTGGGTCTATTTCACCTCTGCTTCCCCTGAATACAGACCAGCAAGCTGCACTCTGCAAGAAAGCTCTCCCCTGGGTCTATTTCACCTCTGCTTCCCCTGAATACAGACCAGCAAGTTGCACTCTGCAAGCAAGCTCTCCCCTGGGTCTATTTCACCTCTGCTTCCCCTGAATACAGACCAGCAAACTGCACTCTGTAAGCAAGCTCTCCCCTGGGTCTATTTCACCTCTGTTTCCCCTGAATACAGACCAGCAAGCTGTACTCTGCAAGCAAGCTCTCCCCTGGGTCTATTTCACCTCTGCTTCCCCTGAATACAGACCAGCAAGCTGCACTCTGCAAGCAAGCTCTCCCCTGGGTCTATTTCACCTCTGCTTCCCCTGAATACAGACCAGCAAGCTGCACTCTGCAAGCAAGCTCTCCCCTGGGTCTATTTCACCTCTGCTTCCCCTGAATACAGACCAGCAAGCTGCACTCTGCAAGCAAGCTCTCCCCTGGGTCTATTTCACCTCTGCTTCCCCTGAATACAGACCAGCAAGCTGCACTCTGCAAGCAAGGTATCTACAAGCAATCATCTATTCGTATCTGCTGCTACCTTGTCTTCATATAGATTATTATATAAATTTTTCTGATATTATATTTAAGCACATTGTTTTTTACTTCCAGTTTTGTGAATGTAAACCTTCTTTGATATATAGTCTTACTCTGATGCACATCCTGTGACTTCCTTTGCCTAATTACTCCTCCCCACCTAATTTAAACATCTCTGTCTTGTCCAGCTCTCCCCTGGGTCTATTTCACCTCTGCTTCCCCTGAATACAGACCAGCAAGCTGCACTCTGCAAGCAAGCTCTCCCCTGGGTCTATGTCACCTCTGCTTCCCCTGAATACAGACCAGCAAGCTTCACTCTGCAAGCAAGCTCTCCCCTGGGTCTATTTCACCTCTGCTTCCCCTGAATACAGACCAGCAAGCTGCACTCTGCAAGCAAGGTATCTACAAGCAATCATCTCTTCGTATCTGCTGCTACCTTCTCTTCATATAGATTATTATATTAATTTTTCTGATATTATATTTAAGCACATTGTTTTTTACTTCCAGTTTTGTGAATGTAAACCTTCTTTGATATATAGTCTTACTCTGATGCACATCCTGTGACTTCCTTTGCCTAATTACTCCTCCCCACCTAATTTAAACATCTCTGTCTTGTCCAGCTCTCCCCTGGGTCTATTTCACCTCTGCTTCCCCTGAATACAGACCAGCAAGCTGCACTCTGCAAGCAAGCTCTCCCCTGGGTCTATTTCACCTCTGCTTCCCCTGAATACAGACCAGCAAGCTGCACTCTGCAAGCAAGCTCTCCCCTGGGTCTATTTCACCTCTGCTTCCCCTGAATACAGACCAGCAAGCTGCACTCTGCAAGCAAGCTCTCCCCTGGGTCTATTTCACCTCTGCTTCCCCTGAATACAGACCAGCAAGCTGCACTCTGCAATCAAGCTCTCCCCTGGGTCTATTTCACCTCTGCTTCCCCTGAATACAGACCAGCAAGCTGCACTCTGCAAGCAAGCTCTCCCCTGGGTCTATTTCACCTCTGCTTCCCCTGAATACAGACCAGCAAGCTGCACTCTGCAAGCAAGCTCTCCCCTGGGTCTATTTCACCTCTGCTTCCCCTGAATACAGACCAGCATTCCCCTCCCACCCACCTGTGGTTTACTTTATTTATTGAATCACTAAAATTGCTTGCACCTGATCAATCAGCTGCACATGATTACTATCCCTACTTCCTCCTATTAGATCACTCTCCTAGCCACTATGTTCCCTTTCACTTTCTTCTTCACCTTAAGCTCTAGTGTTATTCTCAGACTATCCTCCTCATTTGCTCCACATTATGTCTCCAACACCATTAATATCTCTCCTTCCCTATTTTCCTCCCCTCCCCTCTGCTCCCACGAGCTCCTCTCCTTTTTTCAATCACTGTTTCTTTCATGTTCTAAAGACCATAAGCAGAAATGCTTCTGCAAGTCATACACTCATCTCCTCTCCCTGCTTATTCTGCGGCTGGAGTTCTATCTCCTAACCCTGACCCCTCACTCAGTTCCACCTCTCATCTACTCATTTCAGCAACAAGGTTATTAACTCTGTCCTTAATCCATGTATTTCGATTTGCTCCTCCATGTCTAAAATGTATCCTCCACCACTTATTTCCAAGTTCTTACATCTTCCCACCTAAGCAAACTTTCACACATCCCTCCTGACCCTGCTATTCCTTACTTTTCTTCCCCAGACTTCTGCCTCCTCCATTCCCTTTAGATTGTAAGTAGCGAGTTTTCAGTCTTCCAGGGTGCTTTGGGAAAAACTTTCTAGAAAGACTCTAAGCTCAAAACAGGGCCCTCCATTTTTCACTTGTTAATATTGTATTTTTCCCTGTTCTCTCCCCTTGTACAGCGCTACGGAATATGTCGGCGCGTTACAAATAAACGATAATAATCATAATAATAATTAACTGCTAATAATTCTAACTCTCACATTTTTCCTGGCACGCTTCTGGCATTAGTAAGCATACACTTTATGTTCTGAGTTTGTAGTTTTGAAGTGCCTGCCTCTGTATTTAAGTTACTTGGCAATACCTCCCTATTGACTGTACTAACCCTAATCCATGGGTAGTTAATTCATCCCTTATCCCCTCTACACTTTCTACCCCATTACTTATATCTAGTCCCTCCCCCAACCTACTAGTTTAAAAACTCTTTCAGCCTTTTTACCATCCTATCTCTTAGCACACAAGCTCCCTCATCATTAAGGTGCAATCCATCCCTGATATATAGAGTTTGTACCTAAGGGAAAAGTCAGCCCAGTGCTCTAAAAACCCAAACCCCTGCTTAATGCACCACATCTTTAGCCACACATAAACCTCCCTAAGCTCCATCTGTCTCCCTGGGCTAGCACATGGCACAGCTAGTATGTCAGAAAATACTACCTTGGAGGTCCTTCCCTTAATCTTATTCCCTCTAAAATAATTCTTTAGGATACTCCTGCAGTGTGTTAAAATTGCTATTCATCTTGAACTTATCCATGTATAATGCTACGGAATATGTTGGAGCGTTACAAATGAACAATAATATTAATAGTAGGAAGAGGTGTGGCGCTTTCTTTCTCCTAAGGGAGGAGGTTTGCCATGTTTAAAAACAAAATTAAAGCAAAAAAGACTTGAGGAGAAAAGAAATCTCAGAAAGAAACCAAGAAAGAAGGTTTTGAGTGCTAGTGAATATATTGGCACATTACAAATAAAGGATAATAAATTATAACTGCAATGAAGGCTGTGAGCCGCAATTAACTAGTTTGCAGTAAGAACTGTTGTTTTACAAAATCAAATTGCACATATATGTTCTGTGTTTGAAAGTACTAACTACAAGTATTGACTACAAGTAGTGATATCCCGAACAGTTCGCCAGAGAACTATTTGCGGCGATTTTCGCATGTTTGCGTTCGCAACGAACGGCGAACACATGCGCTTTTCGGTCTGCCCCCTATTCTTTATCATTGAGGAAACTTTGACCCTGCACCTTACAGTCAGCAGACACATTCCAGCCAATCAGCAGCATACACTCCCTTCCAGGGCCTTCCATCTGAAGGACAGCATCCATTTTATAATCATTCTGAAGCTATATTCGTTGAGAGAGGACATATATTCTAGCTGCTGCTGATTTAATAGGGAAATAGATAGCCAGGCTGTGTATTTAGCTTGCACTACACACCTGAAGGACTCATCTTATATCTGCTGCAAGAAGAGCAACCCAAAAAGCCCTTTTTAGGAGCTAGAACATCATTTATTTTATTTTATTATTTTTTTCTTTGTAATCGAATTGCATATGCCTACCTGCTAGCGTGTGTGTGAGGCCTATTGCATCTACTCTGCCAACTTTTGCAAGTGCACAGTGACACTCATATCTGGTGCAACCTAATGTACAGTGAAATAAAAGAACCCTTTTTTTTCTGTAATCTATTGAATATCAGTTGCCTGCCTACAGGCATGTGTGTGAAGCCTATTGCATCTACTCTGCCAACTTTTGCCAGTGCACCGTGACACTCATATCTGGTGCAACCGTAGTGTACAGTGACATAAAACAACCCTTTTTTGACTGTAATCGATTGAATATCAGTTGCTTGCCTACAGGCGTGTGTGTGAGGCCTATTGCATCTACTCTGCCAACTTCTGCCAGTGCACTGTGACACTCATATCTGGTGCAACCTAGTGTACAGTGAAATAAAAGAACCTTTTTTTTCTGTAATTGATTGAATATCAGTTGCCTGCCTACAGGCGTGTGTGTGAAGCCTATTGCATCTACTCTGCCAACTTTTGCCATTGCACAGTGACACTCATATCTGGTGTCACAGTAGCTTGCACGCATAGTACCACTAATCGGAAAAAAAAAGACAGGCAAAGGCAGGCCACCCCGCAGGGACCGTCATGGTCGTGGTGCTGTGATTCCCTTTGGCCCTAGAATAATGCCCAGTTTTCAGAGGCAACGTACCCTGAACTTGAAAAGTTCTGAGGACATGGTTGCTTGGCTAACACAGGACACCCAATCTTCTATAGCTTCTGCTCAGAACTTAGACGCACCATCCTCCTCCAGCTTAGCTTTGGGCACCTCTCCAGTTACCACTCGCCCACCTGCCGCCACCACCAACACTAGCACCACAGCCGCTTCACTTGATCCACCAGCAGAGTTATTTACACATCAGTTGGAAGAAATGAGTGATGCACAAACAGAGGATGTAGATAACAGGGATATGTCCCAGTCAGGCAGCATTACACACATGGACGTACGGTCTGATGATGAAGATGATGTTGTACCCGCTGCTGCTTCCTTTGTTGAGTTGTCAGATACATACAAGTGAAGCGGTTGATGATGACGATGCGTCCGTGGATGTCACGTGGGTGCCCGCTATAAAAGAAGAACAGGAGGAAAGTTCAGATGGGGAGACAGAGAGGAGGAGGAGACGAGTTGGAAGCAAGGGTTGGTCGTCGAAAGTAGCTAGTGGCACAGTCGGACAGCATGCATCGGCACATGGGGTCAGCCAGACAGCACGCCAGTCAACGCAAGCTGTTGCCACCACCAGAATGCCGTCATTGGAGAGCTCAGCAGTGTGGCAATTTTTTCGTGTGTCTGCCTGTGACAACAGCGATGCCATTTGCAACCTGTGCGAAAAGAAAATGAGTCGTGGGAAGTCCAACACCCACCTAGGTACAACTTCTTTGCGAAGGCACATGATGTCACATCACAAACGCCTATGTGATCAACACATGAGTACAAGCAGCACACAAAGTCAAAGCCGCCATCCTCCTCCTGGTCCAGCATCTTCAGCCACGTCAACCACTGCTGCCCTGCTTGCCCCCTCTCAACCATCCGCCACTCTGTGTCTTGCCCTGAGCAGTCCCTGCTCATCTGCCCACAGTCAGGTGTCTGTCAAGGACATGTTTGTCTGCCCACAGTCAGGTGCCTGTCAAGAAAATGTTTGAGCGTAAGAAGCCAATGTCACAAAGTCATCCCCTTGCCCGGCAACTGACAGCTAGCTTTTGTCTGAACTCTTAGCCCGCCAGCTTTTACCATACAAGCTGGTGGAGTCTGAGACGTTCAAAAATTGTTTAGCTATTGGGACACCGCAGTGGAAGGTACCCGGCCGAAATTTCTTTGCACAAAAGGCAATCCCCAACCTGTACTCGATTGTGCAAAAGGAAGTAATGGCATCTCTGGCACACAGTGTTGGGGCAAGGGTCCATCTGACCACGGATACCTGGTCTGCAAAGCATGGTCAGGGCAGGTATATCACCTACACTGCGCATTGGGTAAATCTGGTGATGGCTGCCAAGAATAGAATACGTGGCTCTGAAAGCAGAGAGTCACACCGGACCAGCACTCCTGTCCGCCCTGAACGCACAGGTGGGTCAGTGGCTGACTCTGCACCAACTGGAGATCGGCAAAGTGGTTTGTGACATTATAAGAAATTTGTCGGCGGTATTGAATTTGGGCAAGTTGACACATGTGCCGTGCATGGCACATGTGTGTAATCTGATTGTACAACGCTATGTGCATAAGCACCCAGGCTTACGGTACGTCCTGAAGCAGGCCAGGAAAGTGTGGGCCCATTTCTGGCATTCCTACACGGCCATGGCAAACTTTACAGATATCCAGCGGCGAAACAACATGCCAGCGATGCACTTGATTTTAGAATCCTAATGTTCGACCGCCTGCTCCAACAAGAAAAGGCCGTTAACGAGTATTTGTATGACCGGGGTGCTAGAACAGCCTCTGCGGAGCTGGGGATTTTTTTGGCAACATTACTGAACGCTCATGCGCAATGCCTGTAGGCTTATGCGTCCTTTTGAGGAGGTGACAAACCTGGTCAGTCGCACCCAGGGCACCATCAGCGACATTATACCATTTGTTTTCTTCCTGGAGAGTGCTGGATCAGGCCGTAGATGAGCGTGAAGAGGAAGAGTTGTGGACCCTATCACCACCAGAAACAGCCTTATCAGCATCGCTTGCTGTAACTGCGGCAACGCTGGAAGAGGATTGTGAGGAAGAGGAGGAGGAGGAGGAGGAGGAAGACAAACCACAACAGGTATCCCAGGGTGTCGTTGTCACCTATCTGGTACCCGTGGTGTTGTACGTGGCTGGGGGGGAAGAACATACCTTCAGTGAGATCACTGAGGACGAGGAACGGGACATGACTAGCTCGGCATCCAACCTTGTGCAAATGGGGTCTTTCATGCTGTCGTGCCTGTTGAGTGACCCTCGTATAAAAAGGATGAAGGAGAACGACCTTTACTGGGTGTCCATGGTACTAGACCCCCAGTATAAGCAGAAAGCTCCTGAAATGTTACCGAATTACCACAAGTCGGAAAGGATGCAGCACTTCCAAAATAAATTAAAAAGTATGCTTTACACAGCGTTTAAGGGTGATGTCACAGCCCAACGGCAATCTAACAGCGGAAGAGGTGAACATAATCCTCCTCCTCCCACGACCACGCCGGCAAGGAGAGGACGCTTTACAGAAGTGTTGTTGATGGAGGACATGCAGAGCTTTTTAAGTCCTATGCATCGCCACAGCGGGGTCCACCCTCAGAGAACGACTCTACCGTCAGACTACCTCGCCATAACTACAGATATCGACACTATGAGGAGCGATGAACCCCTTGACTACTGGGTGTGCATGCTTGCCCTGTGGCCTGAGCTATCCCAATTTGCCATAGAACTTCTGTCCTGCCCGCTTCAAGTGTCCTGTCAGAAAGGACCTTCAGTGCAGCAGGAGGTTTTGTCACTGATAAGAGGTCGCCTAGGTCAAAAAAGTCTAAATTACCTCACCTTTATTAAGATGAATGAGGGATGGATCCCGAAGAGACTGACAGTGGGCGATACATTCGATTAAAAAAGGCCTGATAGATGAGCTGTCTTGAGCTAATAATGGTCCACAAACTAACATCAATTTTTCTGGTCACTGCAACAATACCTAATTTTTGCATTTAAATTATTTTATTGTCAGAAGGCGTACAGCATGTAATGAAAAATAAAGCATTTTTGAACAGTCTTGCATAACGGTTGTGCAAAAATACATATTTACAATAAAGACATTTTGTGAAAGTTAGCTGGCTATTCCTTCTTATTTTTACTTTTTAGGTTAATAATTTTTCTTATTTTTTACTATGATTGCAATTTAAGAGATACCTAAAACATGGTAAAACAGACAATAGTAAAGAGTATATCTGCAGGAAACACCAAAGTCCTATTAGCTATCATCCCTCCAGCAGTATTAGCTTATTATTTACAATATCTAACCTGGGCAATCAACCTTGGGTTACCCTAGGGCATGCTTCAGTAAGCGACCTCTCCTTTCCTGGGATGATTTTGCCACCGGTTGCTTCTGAAGGGTCTCCAGGGCTCCCCCACCCCGGTCCTTCCCCCAGTGTCGCTTCAACCAATAACAATTGTTTTATATTTGTAAAGCGACCCAATGATCTCCCTTGATAGAGGTTTATCTTTAAAAATTTTGGAGAACCAATTTAAGACCGGTGTCCCCTGTTTCTGGGTCAGGGAGTGTGTGAAATGCCTCAGCCTACAGTAATTGTAATGTTCTGACAGCGGTAGCTCATGCTTGTCCCTCAGTTCCTCAAAGGTGAGCATATGGCCCTTTACTAACCAGTCTCACAGTCTATCTAGTTTCCTTGACCTCCACAAGTGTTGTGATGTTGTGCTCATGTGTTTCGGGGCCTGAGGGTGGTCAAGAATTGGGGTCATTTGGGTGGACCCAGGGAACAAACCTGTGTGTTTCTTGGCCCATTTCCAGTATGATAGTGAGTGTCTGATTAGGGTGTTTGGTGAGTTTTTAAGGCTCTGAGGCAATTCCTTGTCCCAGGTTAAGGGTCTTAAAGTGTGGTTCTCTAAATACACCCAGGCCGGTTGATGACATATAGAATGTGCTATTGGGAGGAAAGATAGGTGACGTAACAGGTATTAAACTGATAGGAATAAATAGTACAACTGAACACACCACTCCTATCTGGTGGCTCATTACAGTGCATTTGCAGTGCCCCAAATTCGAAATAGGAGGTCCGACCAAGCATCTTTTTCCATCTCCATGTTCCAAAAATCCATGCCATAAACACGTCCCCTGATAGGTGATGTAACAGGTATTCAACTGATAGGAATAAATAGTACAACTGAACACACCACTCCTATCTGGTGGCACCTTAGATTGCACGAGCAGTTCCCCATATTCGAAGTGGGAGGACCGACCAAGCATCTTTTTCCATCTCCCTGTTTCAAAAATCCATGCCATATACACGTCCCCTGATAGGTGACGTAACAGGTATTAAACTGATAGGAATAAATAGTACAACTGAACACACCACTCCTATCTGGTGGCACCTTAGATTGCATGCGCAGTGCCCCAAATTCGAAGTGGGAGGACCGACCAAGCATCTTTTTTCATCTCCCTGTTCCAAAAATACATGCCATATACACGTCCCCTGATAGGTGACGGAACAGGTATTAAACTGATAGAAATAAATAGTACAACTTAATACACCACTCCTATCTGGTGGCACATTTACATTGCACGCGCAGTACCCCAAATTCGAAGTAGGAGGTCCGACCAAGATTCTTTTTCCATCTCCCTGTTCCAAAAATCAATGCCATATACACGTCCCCTAATAGTGGACCTAACAGGGATTAAACCAATAGGAATAGTACTACTTAACAGTACACACCTTATAATAATGCAGACAGACGCAACACAGAGAGAGGAGTCTGAAGAAGAGGAGTCAGAGGAGGAAGGTGGCTTTGAGGTGGTGGAAGACCAAACACAGCAGGCGTCCCAGGGGGCTTGTTGTCACCTTTCGGGGACCCTTGGTGGCTAGGTGGAGGAAGAGACCTTCAATGACATCAGTGAGGACAAGGAACGGGACATGGCTAGCTTGGTATCCAACCTTGTGCAAATGGGGAGTTTGCGGTTGTGCAAAGGGACTGTTTTTGGTTGTTTGGGGTGCATTAAACGGGGAGATTGGTCTGTTACTGTGAAGCGGGTTAACCCTTACACTATCTGACCGATACAACATCATACCTGATGTTTTACAGCATGTTATTCCAAACAATTTAGGAATGTTAGTTTATTTATGCCTTTTATGGCTTAAAACCAGACTCTGCATCAACTATGTAATTTTCCGTGGGAGTTTTGCTATGGATCACCCTCCGGCATGCCACAGTCCAGGTGTTAGTCCCCTTGAAACAACTTTCCCATCACTATTGTGGCCAGAAAGAGTCCCTGTGGGTTTTTTGAAAGTCGCCTGCCCATTGAAGTCTATGGCGGTTCGCCAGGTTCGCCCGTTCGCGAACATTTGATGAAATTCGCGTCCCCTGTTCGCGAACCGAAAATTTGATGTTTGCGACATCACTAACTATAAGTAAAATCCAATGAGTTCAGAAGTGTGGGCATGGAGTTCTAGTTGGATTTGGTCATGGGGCATGAAAATCTTACAGTGGGTATTATTAATTTTTGGTATTAAAATATAGATTATAGTGTGTTTTCATTTTTCACTCTGCTACTGAGGTGTTGTCTAAGGCACCAATGCAGCTTTTGAGAAAATGGTAAAACCTACTAAAATAAAAAATAAATAAATACTGTCATTGATGAAACTTTGCCAAGAGAGATTTCAGACAAAATTGAAAAAGAATGAAAGCAAAGACCACTTAAGTGACTTAGACGTCTATTATATCTGAGTACCTACCTACCTATTTTTGTAATGTGTCAGCATCAAACTGGGAGTGAGGTTCTTTTTTTTGGCACTGTGCCATTATCTCCAATGAATTTAGGAATTATTTTTTATTGACTCGCTTCTAGTGTTAATAATTAAAGAAGAGCAGGAAGACCAAAAAGTGATCAATGAATAAGAACTCCATTTTATGTTTGTGTGTCAGAATCAACAGAGCAAATGGATTTGGAGAAACCGCTTGGCTGGCACCCTAGATTCCACTATTTAATTTTTGTTATTCTACTCTGGCCTCAGTTTAATTCCAAGCCCGTAATTAACTTCATACAGCCCATTTGTCTGTGGATTAGAAATTTTATACAATTACAAATGGATTTAATTGACTAAAAACAATATGGTAATAATGTTTCTGTATATT
>JAPZIH010000067.1:0-40000 GCA_027410445.1 Discoglossus pictus | reverse complement strand
TGCTAATATATTTTTTAATAATGATTTGTCTAAACTATGTAATATAGACAAATCAGAAGTTAGAAATTGAAGTATGTGAGAAATTGGATGACTCTGGCAGAGATTATTTAATAGAGTTAAATGGGATGGAGTCAAACTATGAAGAATAGTGGAGCACTGTGATAAGTTTTGGTGTATAAAATAGCTTGTAATTTCTAAGGAAAGTGGATTAGTATGATACCAGAGGTTAATTTGATGAAGGTAATAGAAGAGGGGGACATAATAGAGAACAGAGTAGAGTTTGAAGGAGAGGGTCTCACCTGTGAGGGAAGATATGTTCTATGAGGCAGTGTTACAATATGGAGGGCTCTAAAGAAATTATGTAACTCATGAGGGAAAATGGCGCTGGATAAAGGTTAGTGTTTAATATGAATGGAAATAAATAAGAATAGTATTAGATTTAGAAAATGGAAGGTGAGCTATGAAAGCATGGTGTGTACTATAAGGAAGGAAATGGAAGTGCTGCTTTATTTGTGACTGAATTTACCTGTGACGTAGACCAACACTGTTATGGAGGCTGATAGATGAAGTAGGCATGTTTATTATGGAGAGGGTTTGGGGTATAAGGCTGCAAACTGTACTATGTGACAGGCAATGCTGCTTTAACAGCTGGACAGTTTCCAAGGACCTGTAACCATATTAAGAAATTCTGATTGTTCAGCCACTTACAGTCTCATACCCCTCCGTCCTACAGAAGGCACCAAGTGCTGCTTTCTTCCCCGGGGAACAGAAGAGGGAAACACATTGCAAGTCTCTGTGCTTCTTCTGTACAGCTCCATTGAAGAGTGATCCTCCCACTGCTTTGTGGTACACTATTTGACAGAGATATAGTCATTGGTACAGGAGTGCAGCCTCCATGCCTGCCTGCTCTCCGGCTGCATTGTGGGAGTCTGACTCGCCGACACACAGCGGCAGCGGCGTAATGGGAGCAGTCACAGATGGTAAGCTGGCTGGGACAGGCCTCTCAACATGGGGGTATAGAGACACCACAGCCCGCTTCGCGAGGGCCACAGTTGCTGGCAAGGAGCTCCAGGCTCCACTCACCTGTCCAGCCCGGGCAGGCCTGTCTGTGCTCGGGGGAGGCTTCGCGAGGGCCGCAGTTGCTGGCATGGAGCGCCTTTGGCGCTCCATGCCAGCAACTGAGGCCCTCGCTACGCGAGCCCGCAAGCGTTAGCAACAGCTTGAGCGGGCTCGCATGCTCACAACTATATATGTGATTATTCTATTGGAGGTGTCATACAGAGTTAACGTTTTGCATTGTTAATTTATGTCCGATTCTCCATTACAGCAACACACCATGCTGATCCACTTGGTATTCACGGCAGAGATACTGGAACGTGTTGCCAGTTCCTTCTCCAGTGGGCCACAGCATACAGCTCCTGGAATTCCTAAGTGGTCTCCCATCTAAGTACTGACTAGGCCCAACCCTGCTTGGCTTCAGGTTGGTGTGACCTCTTGGTTCCTTAACTGGAATTGAATCCAGGTCGCAGGGGTGAAAGCACTGAATCCTAAGCAGACTGGGTGGGTACATGCATAAGAGGATGTCACCCCTCAGTCTCGAGGGGTTCAGCACAATGACTGTATTTCTGGGAAACCTGAGCAGGAAATTTTTGTTTTTAGACTTTCAAAAGAGCTTACAAATGTACTATTTATTTTCTGTATTCTGTTCGGTGGAGAGCTTTTCATTCGCTTACCATAAACTAAATGATTATTATAGACAGACAGTGTTACAAATGTGTACCTGGTATTCCTAGGTGGTCTCCGCTCCAAGTAATGACCAGGCCCAATCAACCCCAATAGTAAACAAAAGAAATTGAGGTATTTTATGTTTTAATTCCACTTAACACTGCTTATATTCATCTTTATCCCTGCATGATAAATATACCACACTAACACTAAGCATGATAAAAAATAAATATGAGCTGTCTTAAATTATTATCAGTACACATGTTCTTTTACTTTAATAATTTAATTTTTATCAAGTCTTATACAATAAACTAATATTTTCACTGCTCTTATTACTGCTCATTTTTTTTTTTTTTTTGTATAGAGGCCTAGTAACTGGATCGCTACCTTGTTGTGGTACTTCAATGAAGCTATGAGCTACACCGTTTAGGGTCACCGAAGATGGGCAGTCATTGCAGATAGGTCAGACAAATTGTGATCCACTGGAGAAGGAACTAACAACGCACTCCAGTATCTTTGCCAAGAGAGTCATATGGATAAGTACAAGCAGAAACACAGATAGATTTGTCTGGCGTGCTTCCTCCATATGGTCACCAAGAGATGGACATGACTGAAGGACTCAACCATACCCACAACAATGGATTTACAATAGTTTAGAGGGGGAAATTATGATAGAGACTCTCTATGTGTCCGCCTAATATTGGTGTGTGGGTGAAAAGGTTAAACACAAAACAGCGTGTCCAAGCCATCTTCTCTATTGCAATTTAAGATGTAACAATCTGTGGGTTTCTTCAGTTACCCAGAACTATATCATCATATTATACAAAATCTCAATTGCATCCCTAAGGTAAATGTTAGCCACTCATACACTATAAAACAACTCCATGATAATGTGTATTTATTAAAGGCACAGACATAGAAATTAAAGGGGCGGTCTAATCTAATTTCATGTTAAACCAAACTTTAGTTCACCATTAATTAGCGTTAAAAATACATGTGCAAAATAAAATCTTTAGCCTGGAAATATAATTTTAAAAAAATGGTTTACCATTACCATTAATGACCAATCCTGTACCCTACCCACCTCTCTAATTGTCCTAAGCATTGCTGAAAGGAAGTGGATGATTTCAACTGTAATTACATTATTCAAACCATACCAAGAATATAAATAATTTTATCACAGTTGAAATCATCCTCTTCCTCTTGGTAGTATTTAGGGCAAATGTATATTATAAATTAATATGACAGTAAATCAAGTATTGCTAAGTTTATTTCCAGAAGGCACTATAATTGCATCCATAAATACCATAATGGTCATCCATTGCATGTAGGTGTTCTTGTGTCAATAAACTGATTTTCTATTTTTAATAATGCTTTGAAAGAGCACAAACAGTATCAACTGTATATGAGACATGGTTGAATGGACTGAGTATCATTATAATAAATCTTTCATGAGCTTAGAAACACTAATACATATGCAGGTTTCAGCCCAAAAGGTGAAGCCAAATGCAAGAAGCACAAAGGTGATATTGATCCATGAAAAGTACTCACATGTTTTATGCAGTATTAACAGCTATATGTAACATGGTTCTCCACATTCATCTTTCCCTGTGACTGCTCAGTAAGGATATCTATCTATCTATCTATCTATCTATCTATCTATCTATCTATCTATATATATATATATATATATATATCCATATTCTCAGCTTTGTCCAATATGATACTGTGAGCGATCATCTCATTCCATATTATTTATGGACTGTGACTTCCAGAGTCTCCTTTGGGACACATGACCTTAACATTATTGATATACTGCCTGGCTAAATTATCATCTATATTGTAGCAATCATATAACAGTGATATCAGAGAGTTGGTAATGCACAAACATTTTTTAGATAATTATTTGTATTAAAAAATGGCGGTTTCCGGTCAGCTATGATAAATATGCAGTAACGCTCATGATTATAAGACAAAAACTATTTTGATGATAACTTTGAGATATAGCCGCATATGGATTTTGATTCCTATATAAAATGAACAGTTATTGACTTGAGATTTGTTGTCGAAATAGGGATAGTTGCTGATTTATTTCTCTGTTGCTATTAAGATTGATTTCTCTGTTACATTATATAGCAGTAAACTGAAGAATCTGCATATTGTCAGTTAATCACAAACCAACTACATATATTTCTTAATAAAATCTCAAATGCTAATATTTATATTTCATATTTCAGGAAATATAACTGGTTACTTCAGTATGTAATGGAGTTCTAGTCTATGTAAAATTATTGTACACATGTTTAGTTAGTGTATTTTCCAATGCTGTTTACAAGAACCTAAAACTTACTGGTCTGCAAAAATTTACTCTGATGAAATGCCCCCTTGTGTAGGTTAACATTCAGAATAGTAATTGCGCAGAAATATTATTTCCTGGATTTGCCATTTAAAAACTCTTACAGATATTATTTGAAAGTAATCATTACATGGTATGCTGACAAATTTGATAAATTAAGGTGAATATTGTTGAATTGTTTTGAGATGCTGTAACAGAATCACTGATGGAGTATACGTGGGAGAGAGACTGAGCAGAGCCCTGTGTCCACTAATTGAAGAAAGGGTTAACACAGCAGGCTAATCAAGCAGGCCAGCTGGGTTCCACCTTTAAAGGTATGATTAGCACCCAGCAGAGTGGGAGAGCTCAGTCTGAGTTGGACAGAGGACGCCAGAGCCTGCTATGGAAGTCCCCTGCTACAAGGGAGACTTGATATCCCGTAAGCTTTTGTTTGGATTTTTGTTTTGTGTGAACTTTATCTTGCTTAGTGAGGGAACTACAGCCAAGAGTAAAGTCAGTGCTTCTATTAGAAGCTAGGATTTTGTTTTGCACCATTTATGTTGTTTTGCTACACTCAAATAAATACTGCTGATATTTTAAAAAGGGCTCCTGAAGTACTCCATTGTGGTGCCGGATACAAGGGCACGAACCCTGAGTGTGACAGCAGCGTTATCACATATGGTGGCAGTGCTGGGAACTGAACAATGGAGGAACTAGTGAAGGCCCTAATACAAACCACTGAATGCCAGCAGGAGACTACTCAGCAGTTACTGAGACAGCAGGCCCAGGCACCACAAGTCCTGGCAGAACAACAGGCCCAAGCTGCAGAAGACCGAAAGCTGCAGCGGGAAACAAAGCAAATCTTGCTTGCCCAGCTACAGCACCTGATACCTGCAAAACCTCCCCCAATGCTGGAAACCAGTGGAAACATCAACCCAAATCGGTTTCTACAGAAAATGAACCCGGATGAAGATGTGGAAACATTTCTCCTGACTTTTGAAAGAATTGCTGTCAGAGAAGCGTGGCCCCAAAGACACTGGGCCAGTATAGTTGCTCCGTATTTGTGTGGGGAGGCTCATAAAGCATATTTTGACCTGGACACAGAGCAAGCAATGGATTATGCCAGCCTAAAAGCTGAGATCCTGGCCAGAGCGGGAGTTACCAGAAGCGTTAGGGCACAGAGATTCCACACATGGACGTTTGTGGAGAATAAGAACCCTTACGCACAAATGTTTGAATTGCTGCACTTAGCCCAAAGATGGCTAAGCCCTAAAACTAATGGACCAGGGAGAATTATGGAACTATTGGTAATGGATCGCTACCTCAGGAGTCTACCCCCAGGCTTAAGAGAATGGGTGGGACAAAATGAGCCGGGGAATCCAGATGAATTTATTTCATTGGCAGAAAGATATTTGGCTATGAATGAACTTTCCTGTCCTTCAAAAGTGGAGACCTACAGTATTCAAAAGCGGCCTAATCACCCAAAGGCTCAAACCTCTAACTGCATGAGAAGGTCGGGAACCGGACAAAGACACCTGTACCCGGAACTGAAAAAGAGTCTAATTCAAAACAAAGCAGAAAGGGTGATTCCTGAAGAACCCTGGCAAAGAGGCAGCCCCGCAAGCAAGGGGACATGTTTTTTTTGCGGAGAACCAGGACACATAGCGGCTTACTGTCCAAGTCAAGAGGAACCCATGCAATGCAACATGGGAGAAAGTCCATACCACTGTAACGTAGTTAACCTGGTGGGGTGACAGAAAAGGGTCATCAGTTTACCAAACCCATAAAGGTTAACGGTAAAGAAACGACAGCACTAGTAGACTCAGGAAGTGCTGTGACTCTTATCTCAGGAAAACTCATAAGACACAGTGAAATAAAAACCTCAAGACGAGTGGGCATAAAATGCGTACATGGTACCGTCAATCTCTACCCTACCAGCACTGCAACACTGGAGATACAGGGGAGGAAGATGGTAATCACTGCACCCGTCGTAGCTACCCTGCCTTATCTGGTAGTACTAGGCAGAGACGTTCCTCACTTTAAAGATCTTCTTCCTACTGACCGATGGGAAAGCATAAAAGAACCTGTGGAGAGTGTCCAAACTGCTAACAATTCCGTATGTCCACATCTATCATGCTTAGAGGATGGCTTATTCTCCCGACCCGGGAGAGGCCGAAAAACAAAGCGGGAGCGGCGAAGAGCAAAAAGGATGGGCACGGAAATACGAAAGAAAGCTTTTGAAGAAGCTTTAGCCGCAAGCCGAGATAAGGAAAGGCGAGGGGCACACAGAACTGGTCCTACAGCTCATAATGATGAAAGAGAGGAGGAAACAGAAGAACCTGGAGAGGAAGAGCTGACCCCACAGCAGTGCTTCCAGGACAATAATAATTTTGGACGAGAGGACAATAATAATTTTGGACGAGACCAGGCTTCGGACCCAATTTTGCAAAATGTACGAAATGAACTATCAGAAGTAAACAGTGTACCTGTGCCTGACAGGCAAAGGAGACCAGGACCTTATTTCATTTTACAAAATGATCTGTTGTACAGAATTGTTCCCTCAGGGACAGAGACACTGGAGCAGCTCCTAGTCCCTAGAGCACATAGAAGGAAAGTCCTTCACCTGGCTCATCGTAACCTCCTTGGGGGACACCTTGGAAAAGATAAAACACTGGGAAGAATCCTGAAACTATTTTTCTGGCCTGGTATACATGCTGAGGTAGCCCAGTATTGTGCATCCTGCCCAGAATGCCAGATAACTGCCCCTCGACCTAACCTAAGGGCCCCATTGATACCCTTGCCCATAATCGAAGAGCCTTTTGAGAGGATTGCAATGGACCTGGTTGGCCCTCTCGAAAAATCAGCCAGAGGACACCAGTTCATATTGGTAATACTGGACTATGCCACAAGATATCCAGAAGCGATACCACTACGCACAGCAACCTCTAAAAATATAGCTAAAGAGCTCATACAGCTGTATTCTAGGGTGGGGATACCCAAGGAAATCTTGACTGACCAAGGGACACCCTTTGTGTCTAGATTGATGAAAGAAATGTGCAAGCTCCTACAGGTGAAAACACTAAGAACCTCGGTTTACCATCCTCAGATGGATGGATTGGTCGAGCGGTTTAATAAAACCTTGAAGAACATGCTCAGAAAGGTTGTAGCCCGAGACAGGAAAGATTGGGACTTGCTTCTACCCTATTTGCTCTTTGCAGTTAGAGAGGTCCCGCAAGCCTCCACAGGGTTTTCCCCTTTCCAACTCCTCTATGGTCGCCATCCCAGAGGCATACTGGACATATTACGAGAAGAATGGGAAGAACAAACCGTGCCTGGTGAGAATATCATAGAGTATATCAGGAAAATGAGGGAAAGAATCTCCCAAGTTGGCCCCCTGGTACGAGAACACATGGAAAAAGCCCAACAACATCAGCGTACATATTACAATCGCACAGCACAGGTGAGGAAGTTCCAACCAGGAGACAGAGTACTAGTTCTAGTACCCACGGCCAAAAGCAAACTACTGGCCAGATAGCAAGGCCCGTACAAAATTATTGAGGCCATAGGAGATGTGGATTATAAAGTGAGGCAACCAGAGCGATGAAGAAAAGAGCAAATATACCACGTAAACCTGCTAAATCCTTGGAGAGAGCAGATAGTAGAGGTAAATATTACTTGTCTTGATGAAGAGTTGGATGATGTCGGAGAAACTATTCCGAGCACAGAGGCAATGCAAGTAGAAGCATTTGTGTCACAGGATCTGTCCCCTGAACAGAAGGAGGAAACGTACAAAGTTATAAACCGAAACGGGGATGTCTTCTCTACACAACCAGGTCGCACCACCGCTATTTACCACAACATCATCACTAAGCCTGGGATCAGGGTAAGGATGAAACCCTATCGAATACCCGAGGCTAAACGAGAAGAAATAAGAGCAGAAGTAAAAAAGATGCTAGATCTTGTGGTTATTGAAGAATCCCAAAGTGAATGGTGTCGTCCTATTGTGATGGTCCCAAAGCCTGACGGCACCATCAGATTCTGCAGCGACTTCTGCAAATTAAACTCTGTATCTGAGTTTGACGCATATCCCATACCTAGAGTGGATGAGTTGATAGAGCGGCTTGGGAAAGCAAGATTTGTAACGACCCTGGACTTAACAAAAGGATATTGGCAAATTCCGTTGACACAAGCAGCAAAAGAAAAAAACTGCCTTTTCGACCCCAGATGTGCTCTTCCAATATAAAGTACTACCATTTGGACTCCATGGAGCTCCAGCCACCTTCCAGAGACTGATGGACAAGTTATTACGTGAACATTCGGAATATGCTGCTGCATATTTAGATGACATAGTAATCTATATCACAGATTGGGAGACACATCTTCCAAAGGTGGAGTCTGTGTTAGAAACCCTAAGACGGGTAAACCTTACAGTGAACCCTGCGAAATGTGCCATAGGACTTAGTGAAGCCAAATATCTGGGTTACACTGTTGGACGAGGAATGGTCAACCCGCAGCTCAACAAAGTGGAAGCAATCCAAAACTGTCCTTGCCCACTGAGACAGAAGCTAGTAAGGGCCTTTTTGGGAATCGTGGGCTATTACAGGAGGTTTATCCCACATTTCTCCACAAGAGCCACCCCGCTGACAGAACTCACTAAGAATAAGGCACCTGACGTAGTCAAGTGGAACAAGGCCACTGAGGACCTAAAGACTACACTGTGTCAAGGTCACGTTTTAATAGCCCCTGATTTCGAAAAGGAATTTATCCTACAAGCAGATGCTTCAGGAGTAGAACTGGGGGTCGTATTGTCACAGGAGGTGAATGGTGAAGAACATCCCGTCTTGTTCCTTAGCGGCAAGTTGATTACACGGGAACAGAAATATTCTGTGGTAGAGCAAGAATGCCTGGCCATAAAATGGGCCACAGAAGCCCTCCGGTATTACCTATTAGGAAGAAGGTTCACCTTGGTCTCGGACCATGCCCCTTTACAGTGGATGCACCAGAACAAGGAGAAAAATAGCCGCATGACTAGATGGTTCCTGTCCCTCCAACCCTTCAACTTCCGTGTTCTTCATAGAGCTGGCAGCCTTCATGGCAATGCAGATGCCTTATCCCGCATACACTGCCTCACGGCGTTGGCCACTCAACCCCATAGTGTCGAACTGGGGAGGGGGATATGTAACAGAATCATTGATGGAGTATACGTGGGAGAGAGACTGAGCAGAGCCCTGTGTCCACTAAAGGAAGAAAGGGTTAACACAGCAGGCTAATCAAGCAGGCCAGCTGGGTTCCACCTTTAAAGGTATGATTAGCACCCAGCTGAGTGGGAGAGCTCAGTCTGAGTTGGACAGAGGACGCCAGAGCCTGCTGTGGAAATCCCCTGCTACTTGATATCCCGTAAGCTTTTGTTTGGACTTTTGTTTTGTGTGAACTTTATCTTGCTTAGTGAGGGAACTACAGCCAAGAGTAAAGTCAGTGCTTCTATTAGAAGCTAGGATTTTGTTTTGCACCATTTATGTTGTTTTGCTACATTCAAATACTGCTGATATTTTAAAAAGGGCTCCTGAAGTACTCCATTGTGGTGCCGGATTCAAGGGCATGAACCCTAAGTGTGACAGCAGCGTTATCACAGATGCATTTACGTTGTTGTTGTTGTTCAGTCCTTAAGTTATGTCCGACTCTCATGACCATATGGATGCAGCATGCCAGGCACATCTGTCTGTGTTTCTGGTTGTGCTTATCCTTTAGGATTTCTTGGCAAAGATACTGGAGTGGGTTACCAGATTCTTCTCCAGTGGGCCGCAATTTGTCTGACCTCTCTACTATGATCGGCGCATCCTACATTGTATAGCTTACAACTTCATTGGGGTACACTAGCCCCTTCACACAACTACGCAGATATCCAAAAGGGGGCATATACTACATTAATCAGAATCTACTCATGATGGCACATTCTCCAATGCAATTTTTGTAGCTTTTGTCTCTTTATACCCAGCAAAATAATATTTATATAATGTATATTGCACTAAAAAGGTTTTATACTCAGTTCTTACAGTTCTAAACAGATGCTTGCCTTTAACTGCTGCCACTGAAAATTAAAGGCGATCAGTGCCTATAGCATTTATTTAATTCTGGAGTCAAACTGTTTTTTTCTGCATGATGCTCACTTGCTCTTCAGTCATTACCACAAATAAATAGCTTCTCCCAACATGTTCCCAGATAGTGAAAACTAACCACAAGGAACAGAGGCATTTGTAAAATAGATAAGAATAACCAGCTCTGGAAATATCTTTTCATTTGCACAGTGATTTTTATTTTAGTCTAGTAAATAACTTGTTAGTATTAGTTGGTCCAGCCATTCTTCTGTAAAACAAGCAGTGCATGAGTATCATGGACACGACAGAAGATTACATTAATTATTCAAGCAGTTAATAGAATATTAGTAATGTAAACACATAACCAAAGCAGATCAAATTGGCCATACCAAACAAGCTCTGGATAGGTTGTGCACTGACCACACACAAAAGCAGGATGTTGAACTGGCCGGAGGTACTGTAGGTCAGCTAACAAAACTGATTCATGTCTAGAGGCTCAGCTGCAACACGATGATGATGAATCCATCATGTCCAGTGCAGGTTGAGTCTCAAGAAACCCTGACAAAACTTATGGTGCCTTCTACTCCAATAAATGCACTCAAAGTAACTCTCTTGTTGAAGCTATGATGCCTAAGTACAACTTCCTTAAATTAGATCAAAATTACCTAAAACTAGATCTTGAAATGTTCTTACACTAGCCCCTACCGGACAAATCTCTATATTCATATCCTAGATGTCCAATCTATACGCCCAATTCAGAAACTATCAGACTCACAAACCCTCAATTCCAACCCCATGATGCAGGGGTCCCAATCAGGATCCCTGCAGGGTCCCCACATTAACCACATATTGCAGGGGTCCAGATCAGGACCCCACATCATTGAAAAAAATCAAATCTCTTGCCGCGGTTCCTTAAAGGGCCTGCAGCACACAAATAGTTAACCCCTGTTGCGGGGGTACTGTAAGTACCCCACGGCACCTAACATTATTACCCCCTATGCTGCGGGTCCCCATCAGGATCCCTGGAGGGTCCCCACATTAATCCCTTGCTGCAGGACCCCCACAGGATTAAACAATTTTAAATTCCTGTTACAGGTACATAAAGGGCCCATGGCACATAAATGCTTAACCCCGGCTGCGGGGTAATGTAAGTACCCCTGCAGCACCTAACATTAACACCCCCCATATAGGGTCCCCACATTAACCCTTGCTACAGGGGTCCCGATCGAGACCCCGCAGTATTTAAAATTTAAATTTCGTGCCATGCAGGTGCTTAAAAGACCTTAGAGGACCCGCACTACAATTCTAATTAACCCCTTCACTCATGTGGCTCTGTACAGACCCCTAAATCCTCCTGCTTACTGTTACAGGAACTCCCCTGGGTTGTCAGGGTTCTGGTAATCTCAGCCATTCCCCAGGCTAGGAACTTGCTCAATCCCTCAGGAACATATGGCCTGGAACATATGTAGATCCCTTCAGGGCAGGAACACAGCAGGCAAAAAGCAGGCCTGGTAAAATAATATACTAAAATGACAGATACACTTTTTATGTACCATCCAACAGGGCAACCTTTAATCACTGACTCTTTACATGCCAGATACAGATTACATCACCTCATTCCAAATGGCAGTTAACTCCTGATGAGCTGACCATAACTGAACATGGAAACAACCCACTTATACTATATTACATCACACAGTTTAAAATTCACAAACATATTACATGTGCTAGAAATGACATGCTTCTAAAATTTAATTAATTTATTTATAATGATATTTACACTTTTGAAAGTACACGCGGAAGTTTATATATTTACAGGTCTCTTATAAGTTGTAAATATTCACACTTTACATTTAGGTATTATGTTTGTATTACCTGATGTATTGATATCCTGGTGCAGTATTAATATATACTGTATAATTACTATACTGATAGTATTGCATAGTATTACTATCCTGGTGCAGTTTTCAGCTGAAGTTTTATTATATATTATACCTTAACCCCAAGAGTCTGGTCATCACACATATAACTTCTCCAGCCAAGAGTCCGGCTGCACCATTTCATTCCTTATGTTAAGGAGCCAACATCTCAACCAACTCTGACTATATGTTATAAATATAAATATACAGCACTATAACTTACCAAAAACAACCTAATCCACCAGATGCATGGTTTTATGGGAAGTTGTGAAGGGACAACTAGTATTCCAATCAATCACCAGCTTTATTAGAGTAATAGTTAGCATTGGTTTAGATGTTTACTATGAAGCAATCAGATTGAAGACAGGGAGCAGCATCTCCACATGAGCTGGGAAACTCTGAATATGAGCAGGAGATGGAGGTGGTGGTCATGGGAGCTACGTGTCTGAACTTGACCTTCTAAAGGCAGGAATTTCCAACAAGGTTGTATATTGTCACCTATTTATTCAACTTATATGCTCATGGAAATGAGCTTGATGGATCTCAGAGGAGCAGTAGATGACAGATATGTCTGGAGTGCTGCTGTCCATATGGTCACGGAGAGAGTTGGAGAGTTGGAAACAACAAAAGCATGAACTCTATTTAGTGTTCCCAGGGGTATGAGATTAGAGTTTACAGTTAGGTGTCATGCAACTTTTTTCACAGATATATTCTCAAGTTTGGATAAACCACAATGTTAACTTCAACCTGAAAATGTAAACAATCTGACAAAAATGGGAGGCACAACCATGCAATCTGATTGGTTGCAGTAATGAAGCAGGACTGAGCCTCCTTGTCTCCTTGTTTATTTTTAAAGAATAAGTAAATATTATTCTATATAATAGCTAAACTAAAGTTTATCTAAAATTCTCGTTTAATTGGTATGTGTTAGAATAGAGGTTTGCTTTTTAACATCTATACATTGTAAACAAATTTTAAAGATAAAATTTACACTATTACCCTAACCAGTTTATTTTTTCATAAAGTTAGCTGTATATTCTATTATTCTATTATTATTTTTCTATAGTGAATAATTCCTGAGATATTCAGTATTCTAATTTGTTGACCATTGTTTATCCTAAGGGCTGGAGGCTATTAATCTCACATCATAATTATACTTGGTATATCGGTTCTTGTTTGTTTATGTGTTTACAGAAATCATGTGTTACTAATTAGCACTTCAAAGCAGCTAATATGGGTCAGGCAAAGCTGAATACCTCAGCAAGAATTTTCTTTAGAAAAAAATGGGCCTTATTAAATTCCAAGCCCTCAGTTGCCTTCATATAGGCCATAAGTCTGTGGGTTAGAAATCTGTAACTGTTACAGATCGATTCAATTGAACATACCTGCATTTACATGGCCAAATCCATAAACCATGTAATTGTAATTGATCATGATCAGGGCATGGTCATGATCAAGTAAGCAATCCCGTAAGTTATGATTTAGACAGAGAAAAATAGCAAATGAGACCATCACCATGACATCAGTAAAACATGGCAGTTAAACCTCAATCAATTAATGTTTAGATGTGATCGGGCTTTCAATCCAGCAATGTAAAAATCAATACAAATGAATGGCTAAACTCTTATAGTCCATGTGGGGGGCCTGATATATATTAACTCCTTGATTCCCGAGATTGATATGACACCAAAATTAAACATAAAAAAAAAAAAATGTATTGCAGATTTGCGGGCTTGAGACTGTTGTGCAATTAATTCTAATGTCTTTCATCACTTTCCCCATATTTTAAAGTGCAGAAGTGATTTTTTATTTGCTTTTACAGGTGTTTAACCCCCTTGTGAGTACAATTTTTTGCCACATTTGCCATTTACAGGTTTGAAGGCAATTGCGAGACTATTCATTTTCTAAGAAACCATAATGGGGCTGACAAACTGGTGCAGATAAACAGGGATATTTTGTTATATTTGATCATTTTCCACAGCTCTGGCAGGATTCCTTTAAACCTTTACTATGTATAAATATGTATACTAAGTATTCTAGAAATATATCCTTGTTTCTCTGCAGTGCAACAAGGCAAAACCAATAATTTGAATTAAAGATAGACAACCCGACGATCGATATAGACAGAGACAACCAATGAAGCAGTCGCTGTATGCGGGGAAACGGTCGTCTGGTTATCTATTTGGACTGCAATTTAGACTGATGGCTATTTCATTATCTTGGGAAATTTGTGAGCTATTTCCTCCAAGTTAAGTATACTTGGTTTCAGTTTGTGATTGTATGCACTTACATATTGAGATAAGCTATAGCTTCAGTTTATATACCATATACTACAGGATATTTATCCCTGCGAAGGTCACAAGTGAGCTAAAAGAGGTTGCTCTCAGAGTAGGTATCCATACCTATAGAGCAAACCTACTTAGGTATTGTTCATTCTCAGATGAGCACCTCTCTCTCACCTTATGGGAGATAGTGGGATCCAAACATGGACTCCTTGCTCACTGTGCCTTAGGGATAACAGCTGCACCTCACTGATGAGGCCCATAGAGGCTGAAACATGTCTGGGATTTGCTGTTTCTCCTGTTCAGGGTAGAATTGCCTGGAATTTCAGGGCTGGGTCACTCTAGTGAGTGGGACCAGACTGATATACTACAGGATATTTCTTCCTGTGAGGGGCACATGTAAGCTAAAAGAGGCTGATCTCTGTGTAGGTAACCAGTCCTATAGAACAAACCTACTTAGGAACTGTTCATTCTCAGATGAGCAAATTATTGGAATTTCTCCCTAATATAATTATGCTATATGGCATACCATGTCAGTTAAACCTGGATTAGCTAAATATTAGCATGTGGATTTTTTTATTATATAGAAGGAGCTAATACTACACTATTATATGAGGTATTGGTATTTCACTGTGTATTCAGGTTAAGTGAGATGTTTTCTCAAGAGTACTTGATAGAATTTAAGCTATATAAAATATTTTAGATCTATATTTTTTTGGGGGGGATCGTATATTGGTCATTATAGCAATTTATGAATCCATATTTATATTACAAGAGCATTGCAATCCTATTCCTTTTTTCCAGTTATCTCCAAGAATTATATGGAGCAGTAAGGCCCCGGTTAACATCTATAAATTTGGCTAAATATATTACAATTGCTATAGCTCTATGTATGTTCTAAGTTTTTGTCTATACATCTATTTTTAATCTAAGTCTTATATGATATATATTTTTTTCCAACCTGTAGCTATACGTAAGGTGGTTTTTCACCTACTATATATTGTATTATATTTATTTTTGGGAGAGTTTGTGACACAACCCTATTTACCATCTGAGTTGTAGGGTTATAAGGTAGAAATTAGGTTGTCTACATAAGTAGAGTCCTTCGGGTAGGAGGCATCCACCGAGATCACAGGGTTCTACTATTCTAACCCTAGGCATGAGGGACTTGACCACACTTTTTTCGTCCTGCTCTCCCACCCTCTTTTCTTTGGTGCATTTGATTATTTTTTTTGTACACAGTTTTGAGGAGTATATTATAGTTATGGGTTGGATTAGATAAGTTTTTAACTCAGCTGAGTGCTAATAAAGTTTTCATTCTTATTTTTTATATATATGATTATTAATGCAGTTTTAAGCATTCAGGAAACTTATAAAGAAATATTTGTATTACCCAATAATATACATGTGATCTTTACTATTTTGCTGCAGCAACAGTTTAATATGATATGATTATAGGACATCTGTAGTTTGGGAAAGCTTTGCACACTTGAGAAGTTTAAAACAAATTAACAACATTAGCAGCAATGCCAGACAGTAAAATAAAAGTATTTTAGAGAACAAAAAATGCATTTAGCTGACTGTGGAAATGTCATCTCATACTGCTAGTTTTGTCTGTAGCTTGAGGTGGATGTTTATTCTTTGGAAAATTACTCTTTCATATTGTTTTATTGTATCTTAATATGTAAAGAACAGTTTTTAAGATAACTGAATAAAGATCTTGTCTGAATCCACAGTTCCTGAATTCCATCCTAAGTATCTAATCATTTCTGGAACACAGACAAAATGTATGTCATTATTAAAACAAAAATGAATAGTTAAAATTAAAGGCTGAGTTTATTTATTTAAACTGTTTAAAAACTTTTTTTACTTTATTTCTCAAGAATTAAGAATGCACATTGCTTGTTGGCTTTATATGTCAAAAGAACAAACGGAGCATTTGTCATTGGTTTCAAGGTGATGAATAAGAAATGTATTTAAAAAAAAAGTGACAAGAAAAGGAAAAGACAAAGGAAAAGAGAAATAATAATTTAGCCCCGAAGGAGGCATAGAGAGTGTTAAAGGAAGAAAAAGAAAATTACAGAAGAGAACAATGTGTTAATGGGAAAAAAAAAGTGACAAAAGTGAGACTAGAACTGAGTTTGAATATCCCCAAACAGTATTAAATTTAAATGGCAATGCTTGGATAATTTTTGATCTTATAACTGACAAATGGAGGGATTAAACAGTAGAGAAATGAAAACAATTATAAATAAGAACAGAAGCTGAGTTAAAGTAAATGTGTTCGACCACCGTAAAATACTTTTTGTCAATCACATTTAAATTGGAAAAATAATGAAAGAATGGATTTCCCTGAAGGATTTTCCACTGGATTAGTCATGGAGCATAGGAGTCACTAGTTTATTTGAGGTTTTATATTGCAGGTTTAAGTAGAAATAGAAGGGGTGATGGCAGCTGTCAGTGCTTGGGAACTGTGCTCCTAAGGGTATGGGAAATAATAAGAGACCTTTGTTCATCTCTGTCAGCAACTGGCAAAGTGATAAAGAAATGGAGAGATAGGGCACAGTGCTGAGGGAGATACAACTGTGTTCGAGAGTGATGCACATAGAAGCATGCAGACAGAGCCGATGGGAATGAGAGTTTACATCAAAATCAACAAAAATATTGATGTGGAATATATATATAGGGTTACATCAGGGATAACATAAATAAAATAACTGCAGTTTCATTTTCAATGTAAATCAGAGTGTCTATGGGATTATACATAAGGGTTATACATCAGTGACACTAGATTAGTGGTGGGCAAATTTAGCAGTCCAAAATTTCAATATCTGTTTATCTGGGCACAAGTGGATCAGCCAGAATAAATGAAGATGAGTATTTGCATTTGATAGAGTTGAGAGAACCTGAATACACAAGCAGAAGGAGTCAGCAAATCTGGACTTTTAGTGACCCTCTAAGGACCGACTTACCCACTCATACAGATAGGGCGAGCAAACAGAATTTGTGACCAGTGACTTTGGGGCTGGCGGTATAGATGAGAATTGTACAATGACTGAGCAGTGATAATAAGCAGTATGCAAACAGCTTATCCATTTTAAAGAATTGTAGTAAGTAATCTGCATGAGGACCAAGCACTGATTAAGGATCTGTGAGTGGTATGTGAGGAGTGTGCTATGTGTTAGAAGTAAGTCTTGACTGAAGAGTGACTTCTGTCTGAAGAATTAGCAGCGTGTACTGACTGTGAGCCTCATTCAATTTGGGGCTCGCAACTCAATCGCCAAATGCCTGCGATTGAGTTGCATGCTCCTTTTGTGATGCTATTGAAGTCCAGAAAATTGGAAACCATGCTAGTAACTCGTTATTCAAGCCCGTAGGACTTCAATGCAATATGGAGGTTGGATTCCAAAGTCCTACAGGTTTAAAGGTTGAAGCCTGTAGGACTTTGGACGGAAATTCAACATGAAATAAAGTATTTTATTTTGACAATGTGCGAGCTTGAGAATGTTCTAATGTCACCCATTGTGTTCCCCGTCATTTACAGTGCTGCATTGATTTTATATTTGCTTTTAAAGTGCTCCGATTTGTCATTAAGGCCTCTTCGAGACCTCCTTGGTACCATTAACCTGCGGTTCGAGTTTACCCATTTGCAGGCTTGATGGAGTGGTTAACTCGATCAGAGCCCGCAAACGGAAGCCAATTGAATAGCAAAGTAACTTGCAATGTTTACTTCGAGCCCGGATCTCAAAATGGCAGCAATTGAATGAAGCTTTGTGTCTTTAGGGGTTGATATCTTCACAGTATGAAGGTGAGGGATCTGACATTCCAGTAGAGTAACCAGGGCATTTTACTTGAGTGAGGATCAAGAGATGGGTGTTTCCTGTCTGAGGACAAATGTTCCTAACTATCAGAAGATTTCCACTTCACAATTAGTGCGACAAGAGAAGATTGTGCGTACATCCTAAAGGACGACTGTATTTGTACACCTTTTTAACCTTTAATTAAAAAGAACAGTAGCAAAACATTTATATATATTATTTTCATCTTTTATGAGAAAACATTCCCAAAATATATGTGGTTGATCCATTATATAAAGGCCCCTTCTATCTTTTCCAACTGTTGTAGAATGCGCAGCAGAATTACTGTTTATGTGCTATAAAACACATTTTTTTTAATTTTGTTACACACCTGTTTAGGCGTGATTCCTGTTAGCATTTTTATATGTAGATATGGAAAACTACATCTTGTGTTTTTCATAGGAAATGTAGTTTTCTAGTAGTCTGCTTGTATTTTGTTTTGTATTATATGACAAATTTAAAAGATATTTCCATAAAAAAAAATGGTGGCTTAGCAGATTTGGCTACTGTGGAGGATTCTCCAGTGATACATGATGTCAGGGAGTCCCCCCAGCTCTGCAGAGCACTCTAACATTTTATTACTGTATATATTGTTTAACAGCAGCCCTGCTGATTAGCAGCAGTTCCAAAGGGGAACTTATGTTGGCTCATCCACTCCAGGGAACCTCATAGTTGGCACATAACAAAGAGGGGAGGGATTTAAAGACTGTAATACCCTGCCAATAGAATCTACAAAATATGCAATCAACACATTAAACAAATATTTTTCAATGCAATACAAAGTCAGCACCGACATATTACTGGCAAACACCACCACATTACGTGTTCTTTTCAAACACACCACATTAAGTGTTCTGTCAACACAGAGAACATATTAACAACACCCTGATCTGCTAACAGAATGTAGAAAGTACTAAGTTAAAACAACACACCACCTGCCTTGTTAACACATCAACTGACTTTCGTGCCAACACAGCATATTGCCTGGCCTGTCAACAAAGCAATAAAAAACAACCAATAGAATGGCATACCAATACAACATACAGCTGTGCCAACACAAGACTTTGAATCAATAGTCAACCAAAAGTGCTAATACAACACATTGATTACACTATAAACACCAACATAATGAGCGCCAGCACACAGGAGGCAAAAAACTGAAACACATACTTCAATGAACAATCTCACATACTGAAAGAATGTGCTAAAACATAAAACAGATTTTAATACCTTGACAATACCCTCATGTAATACAACGGGAGTCTGAATCTTTTTAAAGATAATGATCTAAGCTACATAAATCATCAGTGCAATTCATCAGCAAACCTTGAGTTTAACTGACTAATTACATAGCTGAGATTACATGTTGCAATTAATGATATAGTGACATCAATAAGTGGCATTCTGTGAAATAATATAGTTTACACATTGTACTATAAACCTGTTTAAGGGATATTAATGTTTACAAATTAGTAGCTCGTTAAAAAGAGCACTTTGGTGTAGATGTTTTTATATATCAGGTATTGAATGTCCTATAATGTAAATCATCTGAATAAACACAGCACACTCCAATTACACTCTTCGGAGTCTAAGCTTCTTCTTGTAAAACTCTTAATCTCTCTCTGGAAATAACCTGATTTGTTGTAGTATATTTGCAACTGGTTGTTGAAACTGCTGCCAGCTCACCAAAACCCGGTAAGGAGCCAGATACAATATGAACTGGACTAAATAAAGATGTTATCTAAAGATGCAGAACGTTTCTATCATTCTCTTGCTAAACATATAGAAGGTGAGTAGAATCTGGCAGGTATGATTCAGTCTTTATGAAACTTATATAGCCATTGCATTGCTCTAACAATATGACATAAATGTTTTATTTAGGCATTGATCATTAATGCCTTTTATAGTAAATAATAAAAAAAAACCTCATCATTATATAGTTTATGCAAGAAAATCCACTAAATATAGAAACACGCATAATCCTCTTTCACTGCTCTACACCAACATCTATCCATAAGTAAGTAATAGATTACTTTTCCACATAGAGATTCACATTGGATTGGCTTTCATACTGGCATATGATCTGAAATACAACAATTATATACCAAGCATACTACCTAGATCTGGAGAATACAACAAAGAAAAACAATGAGGTACTGTGCAACTGTCCTGCACCTTGACCCATAGGTATAAGGCAATTCTGGTAATATCATAAGGATTTAGATACGATTTTAAGATATTGCCAGTCAAATAATGTATATTGATTCAGATATCTTGGTACATATTGGTAAAATTAGTGGAAGATGGGGTGTCCTAAAGAATGATTTTAGAGAATTAGGGAATAAGCTTAAGGCAAGGACCTCCAAGGTAGTATTTTCTGAGATACTAACAGTGCCACATGCTAGGGTTTTAGAGCACTGATCTGACTTCTCACTTGGGTCCAATCTCTATAGCAGTGATGGATTGCACCTTAATGACAAGGGAGCTGCTGTGCTAGGGAAAATCATGATAGAAAGGCTGGAGGAGTTTTTAAACTAAAAGGTGGGGGGAGGACTAGATAGAAGTAATGTGGTAGTAAGTGTAGAGGGGGTAAGGAATGAATTAACTAGTAATGTGGGAGCAGACAGGGGAGGGTTAGTATAGTCAATAGGGAGGTACTGCTAAGTAACACAAGTATAGTGTCAGGCACTCCAGAACTACAGACTCGTAACATAAGGTGTATGCTCGCTAATGCCAGACGCTTGCCAGGAAAAATGAGAGAGTTAGTATTATTAGCAGTTAATGAGAAATGGGATTTAATAGGCATTACTGAAACATGGTGGGATTACTCTCATGATTGGACTGTTATTCTGGATGGTTATAACCTATTTAGGAAAGATAGGGGCAATGGAAAAAGGGGAGGAGAGATTTGTCTGTATGTCAAGCCTGAATTTACGTCAATAGTCAGAGAAGATATTTATGCTAAAACTGGTGATAATTTTGATTATTTGTGGGCAGAGTTAAAAAGCTTAGCAGCAAATTCAAAAAGAATATTAATATGAGTATGCTATAAACCCCCAAATAAAATTGAAAGTGAGAAAATGCAATTATTATTACAGATTAAAAATGCAGCTAAGCATGGACAAGTTCTAATAATGGGAGATTTTAACTACCCTGAAATAAACTAGATGAGTGAAACCAACCACTTGAGCAGGTTCTTGAGTACACTCAGGGACCATTGTCTGGCCCAGGTTATACAAGAACCTACTAGAAATGAAGCTATCTTGGATAAAGTCATCACAAATAATATTGATATAGTATCAAATGTTGGAATAGGGCAACCTTTGGGAAACAGTGATCACAACACAGTCTCATTTGAGATTGAATTAAAAAAACAAAACTGTAAGGGGCCAACAAAAACTCTTAATTTTAAAAGGGCAGATTTTAATGGTCTAAGGGCAGCAATACAAAGTATAGACTGGGATAGAGAACTGGCAGGTAAAAACACTGAACATAAATGGACAACATTTAAATCCTTACCAAATATACATACACATCAGCATAGACCATGTGGAAATAAAAGTAAAAGGAGTAAATTACATCCAATGTGGCTTAACAATGATTTAAAGATCAAGATGCAGAGTAAAAACAGGCATTTAAATTATACAAACAAGAGGGGACAGAGACTGCAAGGAAATAAAAAAAAGGGCTTTTAGACTGGCTAAAATAGAAAATGAAAAATGTATTGCAAAAGAGAGTAAGACTAACCCTCAAATAATTTTTAAGTATATTAATGGGAAGAAGTCCAGGATGGATGCTATAGGAGCATTACAATGTGAAACAGGCTGTCTGACAATTAGTGACCAGGAAAAGGCAGATGAGCTAAATAGTTCTTTTCTTCTGTATACACAACTAAGAGATACAGGAATTGCAGTAAATAAATGCACATGGATTGAGAGCTGACTAAAGGACAGAAAGCAAAGGGTTGTGATAAATGGAACATACTCAGATTGGACTAATGTGGTAATTGGGGTTCTTCAGGGTTCAGTGTTAGGTCCTTTCCTTTTTAAAATATGTATTAATGACTTAAAAGTCGGACTGGAAAGTATTGTCTCCATTTTTGCCGACGACACTAAGTTATGCAAGGTAATTCAATCAGAAAATTATGTACTTTCCCTCCGAAGGGATTTGCATAGATTAGAGAAATGGGCATTTAAATGGCAGATGAGATTTAATATGAATAAATGTAAAGTTATGCATCTGGGAAGGAGAAAAACAGCCAGGCAACTTATAAATTTAATAAAGCAAATCTAGGTGTATCAGATATTGAAAGGAATTTGGGAGCGCTTGTAGACAACCACTTACGTAACTGTTCTCAATGCCAAGCAGCATCTGCAAAGGCAAATAAAATATTAGCCTGTATTAAGAAGGGTATAGAAGCCAGGGAAGCAAATATAATTCTACCGCTATACAAATTCCTAGTACGCCTTCATTTGGAATATGGAGTATAGTTTTGGGCACCACTTCATGAAAAGGACATTTTAGAACTGGAAAAAGTACAGAGAAGGGCAACAAAGCTAATAAGGGGAATGGAGGGGCAAAGTTATGAAGAAAGACTAACCAAATTAAACTTATTTTCTCTAGAAAAAAAGGTGTTGAAGAGGGGATATGATTACCCTATATAAATATATCCAGGGTCAATATAAAGATTTGTCAAGGGAGCTTTTTGTGCCAAGAGGTTTTCCAAGAGGACATCCTTTGAGGTTAGAAGTAAAAAGATCTCACCTTAAAGAAAGAAAAGGGTTCTTCACCGTAAGGGTGGTTAATTCACAGGGTAATTAGGATAAGAAAAAGTTCCCCACATGGAGCCTGCTCCAATTGTAGAATTGAGAACAAGCACTCAGGAGTGCACTCAGGGAGTTTTTTTATCAGAATTGTACAGGGCACTAAGATGTACAATAAGAAAAAGCTATCACAGCAGTCCTTGTTAATTCATCAGACATTACTTGCCATACCAAATCTTGGCTATATGGAAATTTAGGCTCCATTTTAGAAACAGCTATAAATACCAATTACTCAGTGCTCCATTGCTTAAGACAGCAACAAAAGAGTTGTGGTAGCATTGTGCTCCTAATTAAACTTTAATTTCAAGCTGTTTTCTATTTAACAACCCAAATGCATTGAGTGTGTAGCAGTACATCCATTGATGGGTAATACTCCATGCACCTTGATGTCTGAGTTGGATTGTTTATGTGTTAAGAAGACTGCTAGAATATTGTATTTCTAGTCTATAATTTAAACAGGAGTGTAACAGTACTGAACCAGATTGCTCCTCCTTGTACATGGCCCCTCAGGTGTCACCCACCAATTTCCCTGGTTTGAAAGAATTATCAGGGAGATAGAAAAGAGAAGTCACATGCTTGAAAGGAGTTGTAGAGAGTCTTGCACAAGGAAGACAAACTAAAATGACACATCTATATATAGGAGTATCAGTGCACTATCAATCAAAATAAGTCAGACTTCCTGTTGAGAGAAATCACTGTCTCAATAAACAGGCCATCTCAGCTCTTTCACGCTGTAGAAATCAAACTAAAATGCCTAATAAGCTTTCAATTTAGTTCAGTCTTCTTTCAGTCAAAGTGTTAACTATCCTTTTTTGGGGTGATAATAAAATGTCCTCTGTCCAAGCCAAAATCCCTGCAAGGATACTAGAAAAACTTAAGGCACTTAGGAAAGTGATCAAAATGTCAATATCCTCCTAAACTAGTTTTGAAATGTTGGTGTACTTAATTGGTCTAGTATTCCAAAAAAATGTACAATGTTCTTTGCAGACAGGGATTTTTCTCACATCTGCTACAAAAACCTTGTCATCTTGTTTATTAGAGATCCCAATAGACACTATATCATACCCCCAAAACCAACTTTGGCAGTTTATGTGTCTATCGACAAAAAAAATCACATCGCCAGAAATTGCAAGCAGTAAAAGTTAGACTTTCAATTGATCAAAAATAAAATAGAATATATTGACAACAATGGAAAAATGACACATGCCATGGAGGACGCAATGCCCCGCTACATTGAAATATGGGGTCCTTGGCTAGAATATAGGGAGGGCTTGCCTGGATAGGCTACATCTACACTCACTTAACATTGGCCAAAATGTAAAGTACCTGGAGTGGGGAGGAGACTTGGAGACTCGGACGGAGACTGGCTACGCTCATGAGTATGGACGCAGTAGTGGACAGGCAAGTTACTTAAAATTATTGGAACTACAGGATGTGACCGGTACAATATTATTTTTACTTCGTTGATATTGTTTTAGATAAAATTGTTGATGGAAATTGATTACAAACTCACACATATACAGACAACAACAAAAATATATGAATAGTTTCTTTATTAAAGAAAATGATAGTATTGTTGTAGCATAATAATTCTGGACCATTTAAATTTTTGTTTAGAAAATAGAAAATGTAGGATGTAAGACAGATAATATGGCTTTTGTAACATCAGTAAGATATTTTTTATTGTGTCATTATATATGTAAAGAATTTCTGTCTAATAAAAAGTTAATTATAAAAAAAAACAAAAAAAACACACCTTTTCACACAGGTTTCATTACTAACGACAGGACCAACTAAAACTTACATTTTTATGGAAATACATTAAAAAACGTGGTGCAACCCAAGTGGAGAACAGGCTGTTATCCAATAACTTATATGATTCATTCCAGTCAGGATTCAGAAAATGTCATAGTCCTGAAACACATCTGGTATGTGTCGAATGATCTGCTGATGGCAAGAGACAGTGATGACTGTTGTATGCTAATCTTCCTTGACCTCTCTGCAGCATTTGACACTGTGACCATGATATTTTCATTGATTTCACCAAGGAGAACTATGGACTGGGTGGTACAATAGAGAGCTGGTCCAAATCTTTCCCATCAGACAGAACCCAAAGTGTGTCCCAGGGGTAACTTCCTCTGCACCTATGCCACTGACATGGAGTTCAACAGAGATTAATTGTATTGCCCATGTTTGCTGTGTTCATGCTTCCAGTGGGTAATATAATAAGACAACACTGTGTAAGTTACCATATGCAGCAAAACAAGGATCAAGTGGTCTAGACAAAGTTCATAATAAATACAATAGAGATGCTGTGGCAGGGCTTAACAAGAGCAGTTCATATTCAAAAACCTTTCAATGTTTTTGTGAGTAAGAAGGAGCTAAAATTCCTCCACAGAGGCACTCAACAATGAAATTATTGGTTATCCTTGAAATTACAGTTGTACTGTAAACATTAGAGGCGGGGGGGTCCGTCCTGCATGCTTCAAAAACCTGTTTTAGATACTCTAACACACAAGGCCCTATGTACTAAATGACCTGTTGGAGAACCTCTCAGTTTCTATGTTATCCTTTGGAATTCACTTACTAATAATCACACCTCCAAATGGTTTCCAACACTTCACTGTTTGGAGCATATCGCAAACTATCTTCCATTGTCTCGCATATTTTAAAAAGCTATCTTACATTTTGCAACAATGCTTCTTTAGAAAATATTTGATCCTCAAAATGGTGCTGAGGCTTTTTTTGCTACACCACAGGGAGTAAGAGGGATACGTATAGGACACAAAATGAGGAGAAGAGACTGATATCTTAAACAAGTCACTGAGCATTATATCTTATGCAGATACATTTTTGAGGATATATACTTTTCTGTTCAAAAGCTTTATAATCCTCAGGATGAACTCTCATAGATAAAGTTGAAAACTATGAATATCCTCTCGCATAACTGTTACTGAACAGTGTCACTAGGTAGATATAGCTTTTTACATATAGTTATTGCTCTATAATAGGGGAAGGCACGTTTGGTACCTTAGAGCCCCATATACAATCCATTCTTGCTGAGCACAGGTGACTCAATCAGAATGACTACGGCAGTGAACGACTCCCCTATGCACCCCAGGGAAATCCTCAAATTGTGGTCTTTCAAAGATTTTTCTAGCCCTATCCTATAAATACATTCTGCACCATTCAGTTTGGGAAGTGAGATAAAAACCCAGTGATGTTCTAAAGCATAAACTGTCCTCATTTCACCTAATTTAGCCCTGAACTCATATCTTTGACAATCATATCCTTGAATTTAGGAGAGAGTATTAAACATTGTGGAGAGACTGCCAAATCTGCAAAGTCTTTGCAATCAAATAATTGCACTCTACTGCTGAAAGCATTAGCAACATAAAACAGCAATTATAGAAACAATTAAGAGGGTGATGTTTTAATAAACAGTATGCCGTATGCTGGAACGGAAATTAGCCTTAGTCTTATTTGCATAGATGATAGACAAAAGAGCTAATTACAAACACAATGTGATCCAATATAACACATACTGATGCTGATCTTGCCAGGAAATAGAAAAGCACATGTTATTTTAAGTTAGAAGGTGAAGAAAATATTGGGAAAATTATAATTTAAACTTTTTTTTATTTAAAGTCAGTGTGACTTTTCTTACAAATCATCATGAAAAAAATACAATAATAGGCATTTTAATTTATTTGAGAAGATGAGCGCATCCTACAGGACTATCCATACTTAACCAACGAAAAATAGCTCCCAGTTCCAAAAAAGGATTGTAAAAATAAAAAGGACATACAACAAAAATCTATTGTGCATGGTTAATTTAATAATTACATTCTAAGTAGCTCAATTTCTAGTTATTCAGTATGTTTTAGTTATTTTCATTCCTTTTTAAGTATACATATTGTCTGTCCTAACAATGCCAATTCTCAATGTCAATGATGAGCTCAGCTCTTCATTACCATTTAGAGGATATATTGCTTGGGTAGCACTTTTTTGTTGCTATCATAGCACCCCAGAAGTCGATCAGATCTCTCAGCCTCATTACACAAACCATACCTTCATAAGTAAGATTTCAGTGGGTGTGATTATATGAGCTCTCCATATTTTACCAAGTCCGCAATTTTTTTCGTAGACACAGCCAAAAGAAAATGAGAACATCATCATGATGTCAGTAAATAACAGATGTTAGGCCTAATCTGCAATTGGAGAGTAATCATTGAAAGCCAATAAGTAATATTTGCCCATCAAGCTCTAGACAATGCATTAGAGCATCTGGTTTAGTCTATGTTGGTTTCTTAGTATGTATTAAACCATTGAGTACCAGGATTGATATTACACATAAATAACAGATACAAAATTATTTTTGAATTGCATATTTGTGAGTGTGAGACTGTTCTACAATTAATTCTAATGCCTTCCCATGCTTTTAAAGTACAGTAGGGTGTGTTTAATTGCTGCTACAGTTATCAGAACTAGCCTTAAAACACTTTGCGAGTACTATTTACTGCTCGTAATATTTTTTGACAGAAATTTGATACTTTTTCTAATTTCGGGTCTGACTGAATTTGCAAGCTAGACGTAAACTTCTAATAAAATATGGATTTTGTGTAACTTCAAGTTTGTTGCTCTCATGTTTGAGATGTCCAAAAATCAATGAGAGGCTAACCCTAAGTTGCGTCTTTGGCTTGTCAGTTGTAATTATGTGTGGGTAACTCGCAAACAGGATGTGAGTAGCTAATAGAATAAGTGGCAACTTTACTTACAAATTTCAGCATGTGTAACTTTACGATCTGGGTAATAGAATATGGCCCCTTATTCCTGGTGTCTAGTGTGAAGAAGCAAATCACAACCCTGCTTCCCAGAACCTGCTCCCTCTTCATCTTTTGGAACAAATACATTTGTACTGAGTTCAAGCTACTTTATTGTTCCTGTTTTTTAGAAGATTTTTCAATGATCGCCTATTTTTTATATTTGGATCCAGTCTGGGCATTTTTTAGTAAGTGCTTGTGCCAAATCCTGCATGGCAAAAAATAAATTCATCAAACCTGTCAGCAGCTGGGACAGCTTGATTGTAGAGCAAGCTACAGTGTCACCCTGTCTCATCAACTAAATAGGAATCTGACACTAACACTGACCACATACTGATGATGGACAGAAGTGTTCTGAAAGATGGCTGCAAGTTCAGGATTAAAAAGGCACTAAAACATCATTAAACTGAGCAAGAAAGCTAGAATAAATAAAGTTTGGAATAGGTAGTTAATCAAAAATATCTTTAAATGGACATTGTAATAGAAGAGTTTTTCAATATGAGTGTAAAGGAGGATAATGAAGAAAAAATAAAGTGTTCTTTATTTTAAGTTGTATTCTATTTAGTGTCAAGCACTGGGCTATATTATGGTATAGTTATTTTGGTTCAATCCAGTTTTCGAACCCTTTGTAATTTATAAAAAAACAGAGAAGCAATTTACATACAGAAAAATCAGGAGTAATTTTCCGTCCATATAAGTCCAGTACCACAATGTAAATGCCAGAGGTGCGCAGCTTCTTCTCAGGACACTGTACCCACCGTGTCCAATAAACTAATAGAGATGATAAGAAAGGTATGGGAAAGATAGTGCGCCACCTCCTAGTGCAATATGAGTATAAAATAGGCACACCAAAACATCAAGCATATAGTATTTCACTCACATGTAGTAACCTCCAAATTATGAGGTATCTGTATGGATTAAGAAGGGTACCTCTTGAAGTACCCGGTGTCCAGTCCTCAGATCTCAATCCCAAAACCAGAATAAAATCCAGATGGTCTTGTAGCAGGTATATTTGGATCACCTGTACTATTGACTGTACTATTATATAGGGCCTCATTCAATTATCGGCCGTAAAACGGCCGCAAAGCTGCGATTCCTTGCGGCCGTCTTACGGCCCCGAGTAGAGCTACTTTTACCTTGCAATTCAATTATACGGCGCCGCAAGGATATCCCCTTCCGGCCGGCCGCATATCATGCAAACGGCCAGAAGCTTTTTCCCAGCGCCCGTAAATCTTGTTTTCCGGCCGCAAAGTCTTAAAACTGAAAATGCAAATATAAAATCGAGAATGCACTGTAAAGCTCCGTAAATGCTAGGCATCATAATGGGGGACACGAGGATTAATAGCAACACCCTCTCAAGCTTGCACATCAGCCCAAATCCAATATATTATTTACGGATTACTTTACGTCCCGTAGTTCCGCGGGCTGGTCCTTGTTCAAACCCGTACGGGTTCGGAGATGAAGGGCCGCAAACCAAGCATTGTAATAGCCAATATTTATTCAATCCAGCACTGCAAAGCACTGTAAATGATGGGGAACATAATGGGGGGGCATGAGGATTACTAGCCAAACATTCTCAAGCTTGCACATCGCCAAATTGTACTTTGATTTTAAAATCCGTACAAGTCCCACGGACTTCACTGACCAAGCCCGTAGCTCTGTATTCAAGCCCGTGCGGGCTGTCCTCCAAGCCCGCAGCTCGTTTTTAAAGGCCGTACGTGCTTGGAGGTTAAAGGTATCCATTTTGTTACGGTTTTTGCAGTCTGCATGGTTTAAGCCTGTAACCCTAAAATGGAGGCCCAAGCATTATAGCCTCCAAATTAACAAGACTTCAAATTAGTTTAATATTCCTCATATGTTTGATTGGTCAGCACACATACAGGTTCCATTGTAGCCTCTAAAACAGCCCTATAATAGAATATGTCACCCCAACATTGGCGCGCACAGCAAATGTGTTTTGACAACATGTAGCTGACATGAGCGGTCCCACATCATTGCGCAGTTGTAATATTTTTGACTAGTGCGCGTTGATGAAAGGGCGCAAGTAATGCAGCCTAATCCTACTCTTATACCCCACAGCCTAATCCTAATTATTAGATCCGCTAGCCTCCTGTCGGGCCTGCTGTTGTTGATGCGCGCATGTGTCGGTGCACAGATGACAGTGCACATTCTATGCACGCTATATGGTTGATCAACGATAGAATACACATCTCGCTCATCACATCTACATTAGAGAATACAAATAGTGGCCAAATCAGACCGCCACTTGGCATATATCAAGTACCAGGGGAATATTTCATTATAGGTGGTTAAGTTCTTCAGTTGTGTCCGACTCTCCGTGACCCTATGGACTGCAGCACATTCAGCTAGGTCTCTGCCTGTGCTGTTATCCAAAGTTTGAAGGCCAAAGAGATTTGAGTGGGTTGTCAGTTCCTCCTCTAGTGGATTGGGATTTGTCTGATCTCTCTGCTATGACCTGCCCACCTACAGTAGCTCACAGCTTCATTCAGGTACACAAGCTGCTTCACCACCACCACCACTTAGCAAGCCTCACCCATGTAAATTGATAAATAGCAGAACAGTTTGGAAGTTCACCAAATGGGAATAACTAGACACCTGGCACTTGGCTCCCACCAGGATGGGCGTAGCAGAGATTATGCCTGATGGCGGTGAGTTTGCTGTCGATCCCAGAGCTTGCGGCCCTTCCTGATGGGTCAGAGTAGATATGTGTGGTGCATGTTCCCCTGGTCCCCTTCAGCATTGCTAAGTGGTGTGAAGGGGATTGTGTACCGGAATGAAGCTGTGAGCTACTGTAGGTGGGCAGGTCATAGCAGAGAGATCAGACAAATCCCAATCCACTAGAGGAGGAACTGACAACCCACTCTAATCTCTTTGGCCTTCAAACTTTGGATAACAGCACAGGCAGAGACCTAGCTGAATGTGCTGCAGTCCATAAGGTCACGGAGAGTCAGACACAACTGAAGAACTTAACCACATATAATGAAATATTCCCCTGGTACTTGATATATGCCAAGTGGCGGTCTGATTTGGCCACTATTTGTATTCTCTAATGTAGATGTGATGAGCGAGATGTATATGCAATTAGATAGAGATTTAGGGGATCCCAATAGAGCTCATGTGCGTGGCAAAGGGTTCATATGACCTGACTCATGTTTTACTCTTGATATTGAATTGGGTAGTGTGGCTTCAATCATATAATGCATGTTGCAGCATGGTTTGTCAGATTGGCATGTGCATGGCCATTACAACATATGATAACCAAAGGATATTTAGCCAATGCATGTTCATTATTGGGCAACTAACTGTATTCACACATATGCTAACTGATGTGGGTGAAGGAGTTTGTGTACTTCAATGAAGCTGTGAGCTATCCTACATAGGGCCAGTGTAGGGGGGTACGTCTTATCAGAGAGGTCAGACTAATCCCAATCAACTAGAGAAGGAACTGGAAAAGCACTCCAGTGTCACCTGTCCTATTCATTGTAGGCCCTCAGGGGAATGTTCCTACTCCTCAGTATCGCTAATCAGACTTGTCATGGGTATTAACCCTATATTAGTAGTAGATATGATATTTGGGATCAGATGATATCTAAAGCTATTCTGACTCCTCAACAGTTTTACATGTATTGATCTATTGCATGTTAACTATGGCTCATCAGTTTACATTTATAGGAATGTGACACTAATGTAATGCATGTGGATTTCACAGAACCAAACATATTCATAACACATGGACGCAGTCAGAAAGGTCTAACAAAGCTTTATTTTTTTCACAGACCACAATCAGCAGTGGTCAAGATTGTGCATTCACATAACAGTATAACAAAGCTTTATTTGATAGACAGACCACAATCAGCAGTGGTCAAGATTGTGCATTCACATAACAGTATAACAAAGCTTTATTTGATAGACAGACCACAATCAGCAGTGGTCAAGATTGTGCATTCACATAACAGTATAACAAAGCTTTATTTGATAGACAGACCACAATCAGCAGTGGTCAAAACTGCATTAATATCATGGGTGTGGTGTGGGCGGGTCTTTGAAGAGCAAGAGGCTGGAAAAAAGGGGAAACCTACAGGGGTCAATCTAATAGTCTAGAATAAGCATGATGCATAGCACCTACCAGGGTCACATGCTGCAACCGGAACCAGAAATCTCTCCATTTAACTGAAGAAACCATTTATGTGCATAGCACTTACAACTTGTAACTAGATATGCTCAATGAAACAGATGATTCAACCTTTGGACTGTGTAATCCAATCCAGTTTCACACATACAGTGTGTTGACCAAACAAAAATCGGAAAGAAGTGTTCAAATTAAAAAATGCGGAGGAGGATCCAAAACAATTTAGAATTATGATGTATGTACAGTACAGTTCTAAATACTGTACCAATATACCAACTCACCTGATTCCCATCTGCAAGCATTACTAACCATTAGCTAGGTCTGTGGATAATCAGAAATATGGGCAAATAGCCATTATTATGGAGAGGACACAAAGGTCAGCAGCCAGATTCACTGTTTCTTACATCAGACCAAAAGATCTGTTCTCAGACTGCTATTGAGGTCAGGATCACATGCGTCACTAGTGCATATATTAATGCTGGCTGTTATTAACATGCCATTGTGAGACTTTGCAAGTCCACCGCCATAGCGGTATTAGTCTACATTTAAGCTACCAACAATCATGTCGGAGATATCTGGCTATATGATAGCTGTAAGATTGTGGGAGCTACATGTTAAGGGGGCTGCCATTGAAGGCATGTCTACCTGAGAGGCACTGGGAAAACCCTCCACCTCACAATTCCTCCACAATGCTTGCAGATGTAGGAGATGCCTTCATGGACCTAAAAAAAAAAAAAAAAAAAAAAAAGACAAAACCTAACAAATAAGTCCTGAAAACATCATAGGGCCTGCAGCAACTCTTCTCAACAGCACTCCTTAGTGACAATGTATTGGTCACACTACTAATTAACAGCCTCATTAAATTGCTATGTAACAAATTGAATAGGGCTCTATATAAGCACACAGCATCTTTTTGAAAGCAAGTTTTTAGTTAGGGAACTTCTATGCAAAAGCCAGGTCTTCACTAACTAAAAACTTCTATAAAACAAATATCCTATGTGCTTATATAGAGCCCTATTGAATTGCCCAAATCACATTTTAATGAGGCCCTTTGTGTTCTGTTTAACCTGTGACCAATTGATGGTCACTGAGGAGTGCTGTTGAGAAGGCTAAAACATGTCTGCAGACCCTATGGGCGTCATTCAATTGCGATATGGCCAATTGAAAAGGGCTCTATATAAGCACAGAGCATATATTTAGTTACAGACGTTTGTAGTTAGTGAAGACCTTGCTTTTGGAGAGAAGTTCACTAAATACAAACATCTGTAGAAAATATGCTCTGTGCTCAAATTGATCCCTTAGCAATCGGCCACATTGCAATTGAATGAGGCCCTATGTCCTCCTCCGCTTGGGCCCAGGACCCACATCACCTGTGCCCATCCTCCGTCTCCCCTCTGGTGGTGATGGTGGGGGGGGGGCGGGGGGCGGGCGGTGCCAGGCAGCGGTGGTCCAGGCTGCTCTTGGCTGGGGGATTGGGAGATCCCTGTTGATGTTGGGCTGGGGACCATCGCATGTCTGAGCAGCCTGACCTGAAGGTGTTCGCTGGTCATGTGGTGCCTCCTCACCTCCCTGGACAGCCTGGCCAGGCTGTGGGTCATATGTGACCGGAGGGCAGAGATGCTGGCATCCATCCGGAGCTGGTTGGCCTCGATCCTCTGGGTGCTGGCCAGCAGCTCCTTCAGGACGGCCAGCGTCTCCACCTGCACAGCCTGGCTCTGCGGTGACGACACCGCTGGGTGGGCGTGGTGAGGGGATGCGGGGAGGTCCACAGCTGGAGCCGGTGGTGAGAATGTGCCCGGTGGTGACCAGGCCAGCACACTTTGTGGGGAAGGAGGTGCTGTAACTTGGGCGGATGAGGGCCCCAGAGCAAGCCTTTCGAGGATGGGCATAGGCCCAGGGCTTGTGGCAGGTGACCCCGCAAGGTCAATGACCAGCCCATCCTCTAACCCAGAGCCCTCTTATCTTCTTTCCTCCTCCCCCTGTGCTGGAGGATCCTGGTACGGGGCTGATGGCCCCGCTTCCTCTCCCTGGTCACAGGACCCAGAGCTCCTCCTGGATGCTGAGAGATAGAGAAGAAAGGTACATGTCATTAGTTTGTTGATTAGCGCATTGATGTGTTCATTTCTAATTATCTGACATCTAGCCTTGAAGATGGATGATTCTCTGATTAGCTATCTTATACTAGCTGTTATCTATTCTTAGGTTTCTGTTCTGGATGGTTCTCGGCTCACAACTCTATCTGTATTACGGCTGCTGTCTGTAACTGCATAGGCTGAACGGGCACACCAATACATGGGTGTCCAAACTCTTTCCTGGATTGGAAGATATCCTTTCTGTGCACAGGTGAGTCAATCAGGATGACTGAAGAAGCGATTGACTCACCTGTGCGCAGCAGGGTTATCAAATCCAGCCATGTGTGTGGCCCACCAGGACCGAGTTTGGACACACCTGCTCTATTGCTTGATTACTGTTGTGGTGACCAGGAATGACAGTGATTTGTCAGCTTCATGAATTTAATGATGCATCCATCTATCCCTTGTTATTTCATGGACCTGACATGTTAGTGTCATGTCCATGTGTAGTGTGTGTGATGCACATGTGGTGGCATGTTGCTGTATGTCATATTCACCTGCCATGGAGGCTGGGTCCTGCTGCTCCACCGGGCCTGCTGCTCCAGCTGCATCGGAGGGTGCAAGCATGGCCCTTGCAATACGTTCATGGGCAAGGTACTTGACCCTCCGCCCCTCGGCCTCCTGCGCCATCTTCTTCCTCACCACGGCCCTGATGTCGTCGAACCGATGCTTTATGGACCGCAGACTCCTTCCACGGCCCGCCACACCGTTCACCAGATCCACCACCTGCTGCCAAGCATTAGCACGGGGCCCAGCCTTGACTTCCCTACCCCCCGAGGTGATGACGGGGCGGGCACGGATGGCCTCCAGGAGGACCCTGTTCTCCTCCCGGCTATAATTGTGGGCCCTGGACCTGCCGCCAGCCTCTTTCTCTTCAGACTGGGGATGAGGACCCTCTCCACTCTCCTCCTCCCTCCTCCTCCTCCTCCTCCTTCCTCCTCCTACTCTCCTCTCCTCCCTCCTTCCTCTACTCTCCTCCCTCCTTCCTCTCCTCTCCTCCCTCCTTCCTCTACTCTCCTCCCTTCTCACTCCTCCTCTCCTCTCCTCCCTCCTTCCTCTCCTCTCCTCCCTCCTTCCTCTACTCTCCTCCCTTCTCCCTCCTCCTCTCCTCTCCTCCCTCCTTCCTCTCATCTCCTCCCTCCTTCCTCCTTCCCTCCTCTCCTCCCTCCTTCTCTCATCCCTCCTTCTCCTCCTCTCCTCCCTCCTCCTCTCCTCCCTCCTTCCTCCTCCTTCCTCCTCTCCTCCCTCCTCCTCCTCTCCTCCCTCCTCCTCCTCCTCCTCTCCTCCCTCCTCCTCCTCCACTACCTCCTCCTCCACTACCTCCTCCTCCACTACCTCCCCCTCCTCAACTATTACCTCCTCCTCACTCCTCCCCTCCTCTTCTGCACCTCCACGCCCCGGGACTCCCTGCCACTCCTCCACCCTCTGCTCCTCTCCCTCCATCACCACCTGAAAAGAAAAGAAAGAGAAATAAAGAAATGTTTTAGTGGGTTTGCCTGCTCCACGCTCGTCCCCCATTCTGATCGCCTCTAACACTATTTCTGCTTGGATATCAATGTTGTAACTAACTGCAGTAATCAACCTTAAGTGGACAGAGCCTGTGACAGCAGTGGGAGGGGTGTACAGCACCTCTCACTCTGGACCTGAGAGGCGCTGATGAAACACGCTAGATCAATACTTTCATAAACAATGTGGAAGGGTCAGTTACAGTTTGCATATATACAAGGCTATTTACTGTGTGCTTCTATCATGTGTGGGGAGTGGCCCATGTCTGAGGCCACTAATATCCTATCTGCATTATACTCTGGGCGTGGTACCTATCCTGAAGCCATTCTCTGTACAGAGGTAGTAAGAACTACATGGTCCTGCTGTTCTAGGCTGAAAAAAAGTTCTTGTCAAGCCCCATTGAAGAAGCAGTTTGGAACACCTATGTGTATTGCAAATATGTGTAGAAATCTCACTCAAACTCAATCTACAACTCAATCAAACTCAAACTCAATCTCCAACTCAATCAAACTCAAACTCAAACTCAATCAAACTCAAACTCAATCAAACTCAAACTCAATCAAACTCAAACTCAAACTCAATCAAACTCAAACTCAAACTCAAAATCAAACTCAAAATCAAACTCAATCTCAAAATCAAACTCAAACTCAAAATCAAACTCAAACTCAATCAAACTCAAACTCAAACTCAATCAAACTCAAAATCAAACTCAAACTTAAAATCAAACTCAAACTCAAAATCAAACTCAAACTCAAACTCAATCAAACTCAAACTCAGAATCAAACTCAAACTCAAAATCAAACTCAATATCAAAATCAAACTCAATCTCAAAATCAAACTCAAAATCAAACTCAAAATCAAACTCAAACTCAATCAAACTCAAACTCAAACTCAAAATCAAACTCAAAATCAAACTCAAACTCAATCAAACTCAAAATCAAACTCAAACTCAAAATCAAACTCAAACTCAAAATCAATCTCAAAATCAAACTCAAACTCAAAATCAAACTCAATCAAACTCAAAATCAAACTCAAAATCAAAATCAAACAATCTCAAAATCAAACTCAAACTCAAACTCAATCTCAAAATCAAACTCAAACTCAAAATCAAACTCAAACTCAAAATCAAACTCAATCTCCAAATCAAATTTAATCTCAAAATCAAACTCAAAATCAAAATCAAACTCAATCAAACTCAAAATCAAACTCAATCCCAAAATCAAACTCAAACTCAAAATCAAACTCAATCAAACTCAAACTCAATCAAACTCAAAATCAAACTCAAACTCAAACTCAAAATCAAACTCAATCTCAAACTCAATCAAACTCAAACTCAATCAAACTCAAACTCAAAATCAAACTCAATCTCAAAATCAAACTCAAACTCAAAATCAAACTCAATCAAACTCAAACATAAACTCAAACTCAAACTCAATCAAACTCAAACTCAATCAAACTCAAACTCAAACTCAAAATCAAACTCAATCTCAAAATCAAACTCAAACTCAAACTCAATCAAACTCAAAATCAAACTCAAACTCAAACTCAATCTCAAACTCAATCTCAAACTCAGTCAAACTCAAACTCAAAATCAAACTCAATCTCAAAATCAAACTCAAACTCAAAATCAAACTCAATCAAACTCAAAATCAATCTCTATCTCTCTCTCTCTCTATATATATATATATATATATATATATATATATAGAAGAAGAGAGAGAGAGAGATTGAGAGAGAGAGAGATCCAGATATAATACGAAACAGAAAAATATAAATAACTTACCTCCCTCCACAAAACTCCTCTCCCCACAACAACAAACTCGCCAAACCTATAGGCCAACAGCAAAAAAAACACAATTGTACTTCTCGCCAGTGTATTCAGTAAATATAGAAATTGGCAAAACATACAAATAAAAGACAGCTTGATAGGATGAAAAGCATGTACAATGCAACTTACCTCCCTCCAAACTCCTACGTGCCGGATATAACCACCAAAACTATCCAAAATCCTCCAAACACCTATAAACAAGCAAAAAACACAATTGTACCTCTCGCCAGTGTATTCAGTAAATATAGACATTGGCAAAACATACAAATAAAAGACAGCTTGATAGGATGAAAAGCATGTACAATGCAACTTACCTCCCTCCAAACTCCTACGTGCCGGATATAACCACCAAAACTATCCAAAATCCTCCAAACACCTATAAACAAGCAAAAAACACAATTGTACCTCTCGCCAGTGTATTTAGTAAATATAGAAATTGGCAAAACATACAAATAAAAGACAGCTTGATAGGATGAAAAGCATGTACAATGCAACTTACCTCCCTCCAAACTCCTACGTGCCGGATATAACCACCAAAACTATCCAAAATCCTCCAAACACCTATAAACAAGCAAAAAACACAATTGTACTTCTTTACATCGGCATCCGTAAATGTAGTAACGGATTCCCGTAAAAAGAACTTAAACCGCGACTTTATAATAAAGCAACTTACCAACTCTAAACCAACAAGCTCCTGGAACCGCGTGCTACCTCGTCAGAAATCGCAACACAGTCGAGGCGTGGGCGCGTGTCATTCCTATTTATTCACTCCCACTGTCAATCAAATGGTCTATCCCGTAAGTGATTGGCTGTGCGACCTGTGGCGCGATGCGTGATTCCGCTATTGGATGGTTCGTGCCGGGCGCGGCTAGTCCGTCCCCCTTCCAGCTTGCGTGCGCGCCTAAACGTCACGGCCTTCCTACATTCTGAAGGCCGTGATTCGCTCCTGGCTAGATTTAATTTACGGCCGCATCCGTTGAAGTCCACACGATGCACTTACGGCATTGTAATGAAACAGGGCTGAAAGGGCCCTAAAAGTGTAAAGGAAGCAATAAAAGGCATTCAAATTACTGTAAAAACAATCCCCAATGATCAAATATGTTAATAAAAGAGATTTTTTTATTGTCAAGTACATCCTCAATATGGCGGCAAAATTAACCCTTTAGCACTCAGAAAGGCTAGAATGTGTCCCCTAAACATATCAACATTATCTGATTTACATCTCTTTTATCACATCTACATTTTTGAAAACAAATATTGTATATATTTCCACGCCACATTACATAGATCATGGAGCATGTGCCCAAATTCAAATGTGGGCCAGAATATTAGGGGTTACTAATTAAAATGGCTCAACAAATACATAATCAGGGAACTTCATAACATGATGAAGCTTAGATACACCAGTGAGCTTTTCCATTTGTGAAATCCACCCGGATAATCACATCTGGGGTAATTAGCAAGCTATATAACCACATCATCATCCATGAATTAGCAAGTCTGAACCATCATGGATAGCAGCAACCTGAGTGCAGCGTATAGGTATGTGAGGAGAGCGCAGCGTCGTAGGAATGGATATTTGTTTTGAATGTTGCAGAGTGGAAACCGGGCTGTCAGGCGTGCGACTGGAGTGGCTGAGGCGTGACAGAGAGGGGCGGCTGGGAGTGAATGTGGGTGAGCGTGCTGATGCAATCCATGGTGGTCCGGAACTAAGCCAGGCAAGTGGCTCATCACAGGATATGCCTAGGGTCATGGTGGGGGGTCAGTTAGGGGAGAGAGCTCCAGTGGCACAGGGACAGGGGGATATGAGGGCACCTGCAGACAGGGAGGAGGACCTTGATGTGGGTGATCAGCTGATGGGGGGGCCAGATGAGAGACCCCTAGAGGGTGTGGCACATGTAGTAAGGGCTCCTGCACAGCCAGACCCACAGGGGGGTGAGCAGGCCCAGGAGCCTGCAAGGAGGATTCGTGCACCCAGGGTGTACAGGGAGAGAGTCACATTAGAGGGGGTTAACTGATGTGGAAGTGTATGAGCGTTTTAGGCTAACCCGTGCCAGCCTGGAGGAGCTCTATGCGGTCCTGAGGGAGGACATGGAGCCTTCCTCACAGACCAATAGAGCCATCCCAGGCATGACACGGATGTTAGCCGCCATACACATCCTATCATCTGGTAGTTTTCAGAACACTGCTAGCATACTAGGAGGAATGTCTCAAGCAAGCCTTTCAAGGTGCCTGAGCACATTCCTCCATGCTATCGTTCCGAAAACTGCCAGATACATCAGTTTTCCCCACACTGAGATTTTGAAGGTGAAAGCAGATTTCTTTCGAATGGGAGGTATCCCCAATGTGCTCGGTGCTATAGATTGTACACATGTAGCATTGATACCTCCTAGAGAGCAAGAAGCGCTGTTCAGAAATCGGAAACACTATCATTCCATTAATGTACAGGCTGTTTGTGATGCAGACATGCGCATACAAAATGTGGTTGCAGGCTTCCCGGGAAGTACTCATGATGCCCATATCCT
>JAPZIH010000066.1:27500-43557 GCA_027410445.1 Discoglossus pictus | reverse complement strand
ATGACATCAAACACAAGGACTATTCTCTGTACTAATGTAATCCCATCTGATAGTACAGTCCCCTCCTGGACCTAATGACACCAAACACAAGGACTATTCTCTGTACTAATGTAAACCCATCTGATAGTACAGTCCTCTCCTGGACCCAATGATACCAAACACAAGGACTATTCTCTGTACTAATGTAATCCCATCTGATAGTACAGTCCCCTCCTGGACCTAACAATACCAAACACAAGGACTATTCTCTGTACTAATGTAAACCCATCTGATAGTACAGTCCCCTCCTGGGCCTAATGATACCAAACACAAGGACTATTCTCTGTACTAATGTAATCCCATCTGATAGTACAGTCCTCTCCTGGACCTAATGACATCAAACACAAGGACTATTCTCTGTACTAATGTAATCCCATCTGATAGTACAGTCCCCTCCTGGACCTAACAATACCAAACACAAGGACTATTCTCTGTACTAATGTAAACCCATCTGATAGTACAGTCCCCTCCTGGGCCTAATGATACCAAACACAAGGACTATTCTCTGTACTAATGTAATCCCATCTGATAGTACAGTCCCCTCCTGAGCCCAATGATACCAAACACAAGGACTATTCTCTGTACTAATGTAAACCCATCTGATAGTACAGTCCTCTCCTGGACCTAATGATACCAAACACAAGGACTATTCTCTGTACTAATGTAAACCCATCTGATAGTACAGTCCCCTCCTGGACCCAATGATACCAAACACAAGGACTATTCTCTGTACTAATGTAAACCCATCTGATAGTACAGTCCCCTCCTGGACCCAATGATACCAAACACCAGGACTATTCTCTGTACTAATGTAAACCCATCTGATAGTACAGTCCCCTCCTGGACCTAATGACACCAAACACAAGGACTATTCTCTATACTAATGTAAACCCATCTGATAGTACAGTCCTCTCCTGGACCCAATGATACCAAACACAAGGACTATTCTGTGTACTAATGTAAACCCATCTGATAGTACAGTCCCCTCCTGGACCTAATGATACCAAACACAAGGACTATTCTCTGTACTAATGTAAACCCATCTGATAGTACAGTCCTCTCCTGGACCCAATGATACCAAACACAAGGACTATTCTGTGTACTAATGTAAACCCATCTGATAGTACAGTCCCCTCCTGGGCCCAATGATACCAAACACAAGGACTATTCTCTGTACTAATGTAATCCCATCTGATAGTACAGTCCTTTCCTGGACCCAATGAGACCAAACACAAGGACTATTCTCTGTACTAATGTAAACCCATCTGATAGTACAGTCCCCTCCTGGACCTAATGATACCAAACACAAGGACTATTCTCTGTAGTAATGTAAACCCATCTGATAGTACAGTCCCCTCCTGGACCTAATGATACCAAATACAAGGACTATTCTCTGTACTACTGTAAACCCATCTGATAGTACAGTCCTCTCCTGGACCTAATGACACCAAACGCAAGGACTATTCTCTGTACTAATGTAATCCCATCTGATAGTACAGTCCTCTCCTGGACCTAATGATACCAAACAAAAGGACTATTCTCTGTACTAATGTAAACCCATCTGATAGTACAGTCCCCTCCTGGACCTAATGATACCAAACACAAGGACTATTCTCTGTACTAATGTAATCCCATCTGATAGTACAGTCCTCTCCTGGACCTAATGATACCAAACAAAAGGACTATTCTCTGTACTAATGTAAACCCATCTGATAGTACAGTCCCCTCCTGGACCTAATGACACCAAACGCAAGGACTATTCTCTGTACTAATGTAATCCCATCTGATAGTACAGTCCTTTCCTGGACCCAATGAGACCAAACACAAGGACTATTCTCTGTACTAATGTAAACCCATCTGATAGTACAGTCCCCTCCTGGGCCTAATGATACCAAACACAAGGACTATTCTCTGTAGTAATGTAATCCCATCTGATAGTACAGTCCCCTCCTGGACCTAATGATACCAAATACAAGGACTATTCTCTGTACTACTGTAAACCCATCTGATAGTACAGTCCTCTCCTGGACCTAATGACACCAAACGCAAGGACTATTCTCTGTACTAATGTAATCCCATCTGATAGTACAGTCCTCTCCTGGACCTAATGATACCAAACAAAAGGACTATTCTCTGTACTAATGTAATCCCATCTGATAGTACAGTCCTCTCCTGGGCCTAATGACACCAAACGCAAGGACTATTCTCTGTACTAATGTAATCCCATCTGATAGTACAGTCCTCTCCTGGACCTAATGATACCAAACAAAAGGACTATTCTCTGTACTAATGTAAACCCATCTGATAGTACAGTCCCCTCCTGGACCTAATGACACCAAACGCAAGGACTATTCTCTGTACTAATGTAATCCCATCTGATAGTACAGTCCTTTCCTGGACCCAATGAGACCAAACACAAGGACTATTCTCTGTACTAATGTAAACCCATCTGATAGTACAGTCCCCTCCTGGGCCTAATGATACCAAACACAAGGACTATTCTCTGTAGTAATGTAATCCCATCTGATAGTACAGTCCCCTCCTGGACCTAATGATACCAAATACAAGGACTATTCTCTGTACTACTGTAAACCCATCTGATAGTACAGTCCTCTCCTGGACCTAATGACACCAAACGCAAGGACTATTCTCTGTACTAATGTAATCCCATCTGATAGTACAGTCCTCTCCTGGACCTAATGATACCAAACAAAAGGACTATTCTCTGTACTAATGTAATCCCATCTGATAGTACAGTCCTCTCCTGGACCTAATGACATCAAACACAAGGACTATTCTCTGTACTAATGTAATCCCATCTGATAGTACAGTCCCCTCCTGGACCTAATGACACCAAACACAAGGACTATTCTCTGTACTAATGTAAACCCATCTGATAGTACAGTCCTCTCCTGGACCCAATGATACCAAACACAAGGACTATTCTCTGTACTAATGTAATCCCATCTGATAGTACAGTCCTCTCCTGGACCTAATGACATCAAACACAAGGACTATTCTCTGTACTAATGTAATCCCATCTGATAGTACAGTCCCCTCCTGGACCTAATGACACCAAACACAAGGACTATTCTCTGTACTAATGTAATCCCATCTGATAGTACAGTCCTCTCCTGGACCCAATGACACCAAACACAAGAACTATTATCTGTACTAATGTAAACCCATCTGATAGTACAGTCCCCTCCTGGACCCAATGATACCAAACACAAGGACTATTCTCTGTACTAATGTAAACCCATCTGATAGTACAGTCCCCTCCTGGACCCAATGATACCAAACACAAGGACTATTCTCTGTACTAATGTAATCCCATCTGATAGTACAGTCCCCTCCTGGGCCTAATGATACCAAACACAAGGACTATTCTCTGTACTAATGTAAACCCATCTGATAGTACAGTCCCTCCTGGACCCAATGATTCCAAACACAAGGACTATTCTCTGTACTAATGTAAACCCATCTGATAGTACAGTCCCTTCCTGGACCTAATGATACCAAACACAAGGACTATTCTCTGTACTAATGTAAACCCATGTGATAGTACAGTCCTCTCCTGGGCCTAATGATACCAAACACAAGGACTATTCTCTGTACTAATGTAACCCCATCTGATAGTACAGTCCTCTCCTGGACCCAATGATACCAAACACAAGGACTATTCTCTGTACTAATGTAAACCTATCTGATAGTACAGTCCCTCCTGGACCCAATGAGACCAAACACAAGGACTATTCTCTGTACTAATGTAAACCTATCTGATAGTACAGTCCCTCCTGGACCTAATGATACCAAACACAAGGACTATTCTCTGTACTAATGTAAACCCATCTGATAGTACAGTCCTCTCCTGGGCCTAATGATACCAAACACAAGGACTATTCTCTGTACTAATGTAAACCCATCTGATAGTACAGTCCTCTCCTGGACCCAATGATACCAAACACAAGGACTATTCTCTGTACTAATGTAAACCTATCTGATAGTACAGTCCCTCCTGGACCCAATGATACCAAACACAAGGACTATTCTCTGTACTAATGTAAACCCTTCTGATAGTACAGTCCCTTCCTGGACCCAATGATTCCAAACACAAGGACTATTCTCTGTACTAATGTAAACCCATCTGATAGTACAGTCCCCTCCTGGGCCTAATGATACCAAACACAAGGACTATTCTGTGTACTAATGTAAACCCATCTGATAGTACAGTCCTCTCCTGGACCCAATGATACCAAACACAAGGACTATTCTGTGTACTAATGTAAACCTATCTGATAGTACAGTCCTCTCCTGGACCTAATGACACCAAACACAAGGACTATTCTCTGTACTAATGTAAACCCATCTGATAGTACAGTCCTCTCCTGGACCCAATGATACCAAACACAAGGACTATTCTCTGTACTAATGTAAACCCATCTGATAGTACAGTCCTCTCCTGGACCTAATGATACCAAACACAAGGACTATTCTCTGTACTAATGTAATCCCATCTGATTGTACAGTCCTCTCCTGGACCCAATGATACCAAACACAAGGACTATTCTATGTACTAATGTAAACCCATCTGATAGTACAGTCCTCTCCTGGGCCCAATGATAACAAACACAAGGACTACTCTCTGTACTAATGTAAACCCATCTGCTAATACAGTCTTCTCCTGGACCCAATGAGGCCAAACACAAGAACTATTCTCTGTACTAATGTAAACCCATCTGATAGTACAGTCCTCTCCTGGACCAAATGATACCAAACACAAGGACTATTCTCTGTACTAATGTAAACCCATCTGATAGTACAGTCCTCTCCTGGACCCAATGAGGCCAAACACAAGAACTATTCTCTGTACTAATGTAATCCCATCTGATAGTACAGTCCTCTCCTGACCCAATGATACCAAATATAAGGACTATTCTGTGTACTAATGTAAACCCATCTGATAGTACAGTCCCCTCCTGGACCTAATGATACCAAACACCAGGACAATTCTCTGTACTAATGTAAAGCCATCTGATAGTACAGTCCTCTCCTGACCCAATGATACCAAACACAATGACTATTCTCTATACTAATGTAAACCCATCTGATAGTACAGTCCTCTCCTGGACCCAATGATACCAAACGCAAGGACTATTCTCTGTACTAATGTAAACCCATCTGATAGTACAGTCCCTTCCTGGACCCAATGATACCAAACGCAAGGACTATTCTCTGTACTAATGTAAACCCATCTAATAGTACAGTCCCCTCCTGGACCTAACGATACCAAACAGAAGGACTATTCTCTGAACTAATGTAAACCCATCTGATAGTACAGTCCTCTCCTGACCCAATGACACCAAACACAATGACTATTCTCTATACTAATGTAAAGCCATCTGATAGTACAGTCCTCTCCTGACCCAATGATACCAAACACAATGACTATTCTCTATACTAATGTAAACCCATCTGATAGTACAGTCCTCTCCTGGACCCAATGATACCAAACGCAAGGACTATTCTCTGTACTAATGTAAACCCATCTGATAGTACAGTCCCTTCCTGGACCCAATGATACCAAACGCAAGGACTATTCTCTGTACTAATGTAATCCCATCTGATAGTACAGTCCTCTCCTGGACCTAATGACACCAAACACAAGGACTATTCTGTGTACTAATGTAAACCCATCTGATAGTACAGTCCCCTCCTGGACCTAACGATACCAAACACAAGGACAATTCTCTGTACTAATGTAAACCCATCTGATAGTACAGTCCCGTCCTGGATCTAATGATACCAAACACAAGGACTATTCTCTGTACTAATGTAAACCCATCTGATAGTACAGTCCCCTCCTGGGCCTAATGATACCAAACACCAGGACAATTCTCTGTACTAATGTAAACCCATCTGATAGTACAGTCCTCTCCTGACCCAATGACACCAAACAAAAGGACAATTCTCTGTACTAATGTAAACCCATCTGATAGTACAGTCCTCTTCTGGACCTAACGATACCAAACAGAAGGACTATTCTCTGTACTAATGTAAACCCATCTGATAGTACAGTCCCCTCTTGGACCTAATGATACCAAACACAAGGACTATTCTCTGTACTAATGTAATCCCATCTGCTAATTCAGTCCCCTCCTGGGCCTAATGATACCAAACACTAGGACTATTCTCTGTACTTATTTAAACCCATCTGATAGTACAGTCCTCTCCTGGACCCAATGATACCAAACAGAAGGACTATTCTCTGTACTAATGTAAACCCATCTGATAGTACAGTCCTCTCCTGGACCCAATGATACCAAACACAAGGACTATTCTCTGTACTAATGTAATCCCATCTGATAGTACAGTCCCCTCCTGGACCCAATGATACCAAACACAAGGACTATTCTCTGTACTAATGTAATCCCATCTGATAGTACAGTCCCCTCCTGGGCCTAACGATACCAAACACAAGGACTATTCTCTGTACTAATGTAAACCCATCTGATAGTACAGTCCTCTCTTGGACTTAACGATACCAAGCACAAGGACTATTCTCTGTACTAATGTAAACCCATCTGATAGTACAGTCCTCTCCTGGACCCAATGATATTAAACACAATGACTATTCTCTATACTAATGTAAGCCCATCTTATAGTACAGTCCTCTCCTGGACCCAATGATACCAAACACTAGGACTATTCTCTGTACTTATTTAAACCCATCTGATAGTACAGTCCTCTCCTGGACCCAATGAGGCCAAACACAAGAACTATTCTCTGTACTAATGTAATCCCATCTGATAGTACAGTCCTCTCTTGGACCTAACGATACCAAGCACAAGGACTATTCTCTGTACTAATGTAAACCCATCTGATAGTACAGTCCTCTCCTGGACCCAATGACACCAAACACAAGGACTATTCTCTGTACTAATGTAAACCCATCTGATAGTACAGTACTCTCCTGGACCCAATGATACCAAACACAATGACTATTCTCTGTACTAATGTAAACCCATCTGATAGTACAGTACTCTCCTGGACCCAATGATACCAAACACAAGGACTATTCTCTGTACTAATGTAAACCCATCTGATAGTACAGTACTCTCCCGGACCCAATGATACCAAACACAATGACTATTCTCTGTACTAATGTAAACCCATCTGATAGTACAGTACTCTCCTGGACCCAATGATACCAAACACAAGGACTATTCTCTGTACTAATGTAATCCCGTCTGATAGTACAGTCCCCTCCTGGACCTAATGACACCAAACACCAGGACAATTCTCTGTACTAATGTAAACCCATCTGATAGTACAGTCCCCTCCTGGACCTAATGATACCAAACACAAGGACTATTCTCTGTACTAATGTAAACCCATCTGATAGTACAGTCCTCTCCTGGACCTAATGATACCAAACACAAGGACTATTCTCTGTACTAATGTAAACCCATCTGATAGTACAGTCCTCTCCTGGGCCCAATGATACCAAACACAAGGACTTTTCTTTGTACTAATGTAAACCCATCTGATAGTACAGTCCCCTCCTGGACTTAACGATACCAAACGCAATGACTATTCTCTGTACTAATGTAAACCCATCTGATAGTACAGTCCTCTCCTGGGCCTAACGATACCAAACACAAGGACTATTCTCTGTACTAATGTAAACCCATCTGATAGTACAGTCCCCTCCTGGACTTAACGATACCAAACGCAATGACTATTCTCTGTACTAATGTAAACCCATCTGATAGTACAGTCCTCTCCTGGACCCAATGATACCAAACGCAATGACTATTCTCTGTACTAATGTAATCCCGTCTGATAGTACAGTCCCCTCCTGGACCTAATGACACCAAACACCAGGACAATTCTGTGTACTAATGTAAACCCATCTGATAGTACAGTCGCCTCCTGGACCCAAAGATATCAAACACAAGGACTATTCTCTGTACTAATGTAATCCATCTGATAGTACAGTCCCCTCCTGGACCTAACGATACCAAACACAAGGACTACTCTCTGTACTAATGTAAACCCATCTGATAGTACAGTCCTCTCCTGGACCTAATGATACCAAACACAAGGACTATTCTCTGTACTAATGTAAACCCATCTAATAGTACAGTCCCCTCCTGGACCCAAATGATATCAAACACAAGGAATATTCTGTGTACTAATGTAAACCCATCTGATAGTACAGTCCTCTCCTGGACCTAACGATACCAAACACAAGGACTATTCTGTGTACTAATGTAAACCCATCTGATAGTACAGTCCTCTCCTGGACCCAATGATACCAAACACAAGGAATATTCTGTGTACTAATGTAAACCCATCTGATAGTACAGTCCTCTCCTGGACCTAACGATACCAAACACAAGGACTATTCTGTGTACTAATGTAAACCCATCTGATAGTACAGTCCCCTCCTGGACCTAACGATACCAAACACAAGGACTATTCTCTGTACTAATGTAAACCCATCTGGTAGTACTGTCCCCTCCTGGACCTAATGATGCCAAACACAAGGACTATTCTCTGTACTAATGTAAACCCATCTGATAGTACAGTCCTCTCCTGGACCCAATGATACCAAACACAAGGACTATTCTCTGTACTAATGTAAACCCATCTGATAGTACAGTCCTCTCCTGGACCCAATGATACCAAACACAAGGACTATTCTCTGTACTAATGTAAACCCATCTGATAGTACAGTCCTATCCTGGACCCAATGATACCAAACACAAGGACTATTCTCTGTACTAATGTAAACCCATCTGATAGTACAGTCCCCTGCTGGACCTAATGATACCAAACACAAGGACTATTTTCTGTACTAATGTAAACCCATCTGATAGTACAGTCCTCTCCTGGACCCAATGATACCAAACACAAGGACTATTCTCTGTACTAATGTAAACCCATCTGATAGTACAGTCCCCTGCTGGACCTAATGATGCCAAACAAAAGGACTACTCTCTGTACTAATGTAAACCCATCTGATAGTACAGTCCTCTCCTGGACCCAATGATACCAAACACAAGGACTATTCTCTGTACTAATGTAATCCCGCCTGATAGTACAGTCCCCTCCTGGACCTAACGATACCAAACAGAAGGACTATTCTCTGAACTAATGTAAACCCATCTGATAGTACAGTCCTCTCCTGACCCAATGATACCAAACACAAGGACTATTCTCTGTACTAATGTAAACCCATCTGATAGTACAGTCCTCTCCTGGACCCAATGAGGCCAAACACAAGAACTATTCTCTGTACTAATGTAAACCCATCTGATAGTACAGTCCCCTCCTGGAGCTAATGATACCAAACACAAGAACTATTCTCTGTACTAATGTAATCCCATCTGATAGTACAGTCCTCTCCTGGACCTAATGATACCAAACACAAGGACTATTCTCTGTACTAATGTAATCCCATCTGATAGTACAGTCCTCTCCTGGACCCAATGATACCAAACACAAGGACTATTTTCTGTACTAATGTAAACCCATCTGATAGTACAGTCCCCTCCTGGACCCAATGATTCCAAACGCAATGACTATTCTCTATACTAATGTAAGCCCATCTGATAGTACAGTCCTCACCTGGACCTAATGAGACCAAACACAATGAGCCTCATTCTTTTAGCGGCCGTAAACCGTCCGTAAGGCTGCGATTCCTTGTGGGGGTCCCGTTACCTCGCAATTCAATTAAACGGCCCCGCAAGGATCTCCTCTTACGGCCGGCCGTAAATCTTGCTACCGGCCGTAAGCTCTGAAAACTTAAAACTCAAAAATAAATTCAAGCCTGCACTGTACAGCTCTGTAAATGCTAGGGATCATATTGGGGGACATGAGGATTAAAAGTAACCCACTCTCAAGCTTGCACATCAGCCCAAACCCGAGTTCAAATTAACTGTTTATTTTCCGGCTGCGGCGTGGGCGGGTCTGAGGTGCTCCAAGCACTCTGGACTTTTTACATGGATATTTGACATATATTAAAAAATAAATATTTTACAGATTTGAGTATAGGCGAATTTTGTGCTATTTTTGCTAACACCTAAAATCACTTTATAGTCTTCTCAAAGTGCAGGATGGCTTTATTTGGGCTATATTTCGTGCTTAATTGGTGCTAGCGGGACCTCTTTCCTGCAAGTAAGCTGCGGCTCGATTTTAGCCTTGCAGAGAGGGTTCCCGGAGCAATTGAATTGCAAATAGGATTTTCATACGGCCGATTTAGATCAAAGGATTTCCTCCGGCGCGAGCGGCCACAAGAGATAGCAAGGCGCCGGCCGCAAGCCTGCCGGAGTCCCCGGCCGGAAGGGAATAGAATAGCAGAATAGCTTGCGGCCGGTCCTTGCAGCCCCGCAACGGCTGCGGACGCTAATAGAATGAGGCCCAATGACTATTCTCTGTACTAATGTAAACCCATCTGATACTACAGTCCTCTCCTGGACCCAATGATACCAAACACAAGGACTATTCTCTCTACTAATGTAAACCCATCTGGTAGTACTGTCCCCTCCTGGGCCTAACGATACCAAACGCAAGGACTATTCTCTGTACTAATGTAAACCCATCTGATAGTACAGTCCTCTCCTGAACCCAATGATACCAAACACAAGGACTATTCTCTCTACTAATGTAAACCCAACTGATAGTACAGTCCTCTCCTGGACCTAATGATACCAAACACAAGGACTATTCTCTGTACTAATGTAAACCCAACTGATAGTACAGTCCCCTACTGGGCCTAACGATACCAAACACAAGGACTATTCTCTGTACTAATGTAAACCCATCTGATAGTACAGTCCTCTCCTGGACCCAATGATACCAAACACAAGGACTATTCTCTCTACTAATGTAAACCCAACTGATAGTACAGTCCCCTACTGGGCCTAACGATACCAAACACAAGGACTATTCTCTGTACTAATGTAAACCCATCTGATAGTACAGTCCCTTTCTGGGCCCAATGATACCAAACACAAGGACTATTCTCTGTACTAATGTAAACCCATCTGATAGTACTGTCGCCTCCTGGGCCCAATGATACCAAACGCAAGGACTATTCTATGTACTAATGTAAACCCTTCTGATAGTACAGTCCTTTCCTGGACCTAATGAAACCAAACACAAGGACTATTCTCTGTAATAATGTAAACCCATCTGATAGTACTGTCCTCTCCTGGACCTAATGATACCAAATACCATGACTATTCTCTGTACTAATGTAAACCCATCTGATAGTACAATCCCCCTTTTTGGCCTAACGACACCAAACACAAGGACTATTCTCTGTACTAATGTAAACCCATCTGATAGTACAGTCCCCTCCTGGGCCCAATGATACCAAACGCAAGGACTATTCTCTGTACTAATGTAAACCCATCTGATAGTACAGTCTCCTCCTGGGCCCAATGATACCAAATGCAAGGACTATTCTCTGTACTAATTTAAACCCATCTGATAGTACAGTCCTCTCCTGGACCTAATGATACCAAATACCAGGACTATTCTCTGTACTAATGTAAACCCATCTGATAGTACAGTCCCCTCCTGGGCCCAATGATACCAAACGCAAGGACTATTCTCTGTACTAATGTAAACCCATCTGATAGTACAGTCCTCACCTGGACCTAATGATGCCAAACACAAGGACAATTCTCTGTACTAATGTAAACCCATCTGATAGTACAGTCCTCACCTGGACCTAATGAGACCAAACACAAGGGCTATTCTCTGTACTAATGTAAACCCATCTGATATTACAGTCCTCACCTGGACCTAATGAGACCAAACACAAGGGCTATTCTCTGTACTAATGTAAACCCATCTGATATTACAGTCCTCACCTGGACCTAATGATACCAAACACAATGACTAGTCTCTGTACTAATGTAAACCCATCTGATATTACAGACCTCACCTGGGCCTAATGATACCAAACACAAGGGCTATTCTCTGTACTAATGTAAACCCATCTGATATTACAGTCCTCACCTGGACCTAATGAGACCAAACACAATGACTATTCTCTGTACTAATGTAAACCCATCTTATACTACAGTCCCCCTCCTGGGCCCAATGATACCAAACACAAGGACTATTCTCTGTTCTAATGTAAACCCATCTTATAGTACAGTCCCCTCCTGGGCCCAATGATACTAAACGCAAGGACTATTCTCTGTACTAATGTAAACCCATCTGATAGTACAGTCCTCTCCTGGATCCAATGATACCAAACACAAGGACTATTCTCTCTACTAATGTTAACCCATATGATAGTACAGTCCTCTCCTGAGCCTAATGAGACCAATCACAAGGACTATTTTCTGTACTAATGTAAACCCATCTGATAGTACAGTCCTCTCCTGGACCTAATGATACCAAACACAAGGACTATTCTGTGTACTAATGTAAACCCATCTGATAGTACAGTCCCCTCCTGGACCCAATGACACCAAACACCAGTACTATTCTCTGTACTAATGTAAACCCATCTGATAGTACAGTCACTCCAGCAGAGGCAGTATAGTAGGTGCTGTTTGCCTTTAAGATGGGTGTAAAATTATAGTTGTTCGTTACACAACCAATTCTCAGTTTGCGTCCATATATATACTGTACTCTTAGGGGTACGTCTACAGTCCTAAGGTACCGTTTCCTTTGAGATACCTACTTTTACATTCGAGGTGCGGTCTCAAAGTCTAACTCCGTGTATATATCTTGAACTATTTACTTTTTAAATCAATCTCCTCCCGGAACACACCTACTTTTACACAAACATTACTTCACGTACCCTTGAGCAAAATTTAACAACAACATGAAAACATGAACAGAAACATGAAACATGACAGTTATTTCACTTACTGTACAAATTCATACGACCTTATGCATTGGCATAGAAAGAATTCTCTTAACCAAGATACGTCCTTAAAAGAGTTAACGAGATGGGAGGGGGAGTACTCTTTTTGCTGCCTGTGCTCTGACCTTGGCTGTCACACAGCTGCAGCAAAATCCAGCTTCTCAGCTTAAACAAGTACAGGGGGAGAAATTCTAAGCTACATTTCTCATTAAAATATGCATCACAACCAGCAATAACAGACCATAGTAACATTTAAACAATTTCTGCAGAAAATTTCTGACTCTTAAGATATTTTAGTCCAGGGCTTCACACCGTCGTGTGCTAAAATTGACGCCCTCAGGGCTATAGTGCTATCCGGGCACTACCAATCCGTCCCTGAAGTCTGCATACCACATACATGCTTTTACACCTTAGTGTGTGATAGACGTCTCTCTGGGTTATCACGCTACCAGGGCACGAACATCATGACCCACGAAAGATATTTGGCTATCCAACATCCATAGACCCTCCCTAAGAAAGGTATGTCAAATGACACCGATCCCCAAAGTACGTGTATGCACGTCTGTACGTACGGCTCCTTCAGGGCTATAGTGCTATCCGGGCACTACCAATCCGTCTCCGGAGTCTGCCGCACGTACACATGTATGTCCTGGACCACAATATCCAAGAAATCACAATCACTCGACCCACACTCTCAACAGTCATACACAGGTGACAGATATCACTGGTACAGGATTCGTAATGGACTTGAGGCAAGTTATTACCTGTACTTTGACAACTTCCCCCAACAGCGGGTCTGGATGATGGGCTGAGTCCCAGGAACAGGTTTACGCGGTCAAGGTGCTAACTGTGTCCTTACCGTGTACCGGAGGTGATCAGGCTCCGCCCGTTCCTGCAGGCTCCGTCCGGATCCCTTGTGTCCGCTGTTGGCTCAGTTAAACCTCAAGTCCCTGTCATCGGGCGCCAATTGTTTTGGAGAAAACTAAAATAGTTCTCGGATATATCTGTCCCTGGCCAAATTACCAATATACAGAGTTCTGGTATAAAGCTTTCTCTCGCCTCCTGTTTATTGAATCAGCCGCCATATATAACATTTAATAATCAGATAAATGTTGCAACTAAGCAAAACATCAGGTTTATTCGGTAATTCATTGGTTCTGTGATGTCTGCTTTTACAGAATCTCAGCAAGGCATTGGGTTAATGCATTAAGGAGTCTCTAGGTGTCATCCCACAGTGGGATGAGTCTTTCTCTCATTGGTCAGAAGGTTAGGACAAAGGGAAGATGGCGTTCTCCTTCTTGTGTTCAAGGTGTGGTGTTGTCATCGTCATCCTTAACAGACCGGAAGTAGTGCTGCCGACATCTTGTATGCGGAAGTGGCAAATCCTCCATCTTAGAGTCTCCAATAATCAACATTGTTAATAAGGTTATGTAATACTGAAAAGAGAAAATGTATGAGTAGGGCAAACATAAAATGCATTTTCTTGTAGATTCTAATCCATAACAAAAGTAGTCTCCCTTTTATACTTCAAAGAAGACAATTTCCCATCATTATGGCATTTGCCATGACCATTAATAAATCACAAGGAGAAACGTTCAAATCTGTTGGTATTTTCTTAGAACAACCAGTATTTGCACATGGCCAATTGTACGTTGCGTTATTACGGTGCAAAAATCCACAGGCTATTAAAGTTTACATTGAAAAGAATGAAAGTCAAGGTGATTTATTAGAAGATGGACGTATTTTTACTAAAAACATTGTCTACTATGAAGTACTTTAACTTTTAATTAAACAAACAAAAGCCATGCAAAACAAATGTAAAAGCAAGTGCAAAAATATAAAAAAACACAATATAACCACCACATTTTTAAAACAAATACACATAAATGTCCGTTCCCTTCAAAAGGTCATTATTACGCAACAGAAATTACATTTACAAAAACAATTTTTCCTGTTATACTACATTAAATTGTCAAACACATACAGAACAGTGCTTACACAGCGTGCAAGAAGTTTAAGTTCTTGCGTCCACTTTTCCACAGACCAAACGATATGTGCGATTTAAAACAATTACTACAGCAACAAATACAAATCAATAAACAATTCACTCATAATTAATGGAAGTACTGTTTATGGATGATTAGCCTCACAAAACACTTGCCTTGCATTATTTTCACAAATTATGTTAAAATGTTAATTAACTATGATACTGTTTCTAATGTTACAAATTTAAAAAAAATATTTTCAAGTTCCTTACTTAGACATATTACAAAGTTCATGTTAAGAGCTCAACCACGTTTTAAGTCACAATGTAAATTTTGTCTTTTATGTTAAACATTAATCCAGGGAGTAATCTGATCGCCAGTTAATGGGGCCAGGAAGGAATTAATTTTTTTACCTCTCTGATGCAATTGGCTAAGTTTCAAGGAGGGTTTTTACTGTTTGCCTTCCTCTGGATTCAATGTATATTTAAGTTAACAATTCTTGAGATAGAACTTGCATGTTAAAAAAACTTTACCTCAAGTTTACAATACCGATTAGTTTAAAGTTCAACTGTTCTTACATTCAAATGTTAATACTTTTAATACAAAATGCTTTAACAGTTACTGTTCACCAAAAGAACATTTTACAAAAATACACATGTTTAATATCACAATACTACTTATTTAATCATAACTAAAATCTTACAAGTGTCGAATAGGTATATTAATAACTAAACAACTTTCCAAACATACACATCTCATTGCCGTCATTTTTTGACGGGCAAGTCAATATCTCACATCTTATGGGACCAGACAGGACTCCTGCCGGCTCCTCAGTGACACTACATAGATAACATTATAAAGACATATGATGCTATGTGTTGTTATGACCACCTATGTTGTAATGCAAACCCGTACGAAGCACAAAATACACTATTAGCAAGGACGCTAAATCATCCACACCCGCAAACCACATACACATTTGCCGCCATTTTACAACACTAACTTACACGATGCGGAAGTACACAGCTACACTAACGGCTTTCCCTCGCGCACGCAGCGTATTTAAACTACACACTGCACACATTGCTGACACTTACACCTCAGCTCCACAACAGTGCAAACCTACATTGTATGC
>JAPZIH010000066.1:20000-22500 GCA_027410445.1 Discoglossus pictus | reverse complement strand
ACCAGCAGAAGAAAGAGAGAGAGGGAAGGGAAGTGGGATTTGGACTTGCAGAAGTGTTTCTGCCTATGAGCTTTAGAAGGGGGAGGAGATGGTGAATGGAGGAATAAGAGTAGCTCATGGGAGCATAAAAGAGGAGAGGAGAGCATGTAAGGTGAGATGGTTAGGTTGGAGACATGATGTGGAAAAGTTGAGAAGAGGAGCTTGAGGAAAAAACAGGATGTAATGAGGAAGGAACAGGCATGAGAAAACATTGTGTAATAGATTAATTAGGTATAGTTAGCAGGTGTTGCTAATTGGTCAGCTGTAGGAAATTTGAGTGACTCAATAAATCAAGGGAAACAAGGGGCGGGTGGGTGAGGGGCAGGGGGGGGTGGGCCGTGATTGTTGTTCCAGAGAGAGAGTGTGAGAGAAGAGACTGCAACAGAATGTGAGAAGGATGGACAAATGTTATTTCACAGATAAGAAGCAATAAAACAAGGCTTTTGGGGTGGGGGAGGAGGCAAAGTAAGGGGGGTTTCAGACAAATGCAAAGGTATGGATTTGCTTAGTAAAAGTTTCTATCTCATCAGATATTATATCACAGAAACATTCATACAAATATTGATAATCACATATATAGTTGTGAGCGTACGGGCCGTTGCTCACGCTTGCGGGCTCGCATAGCGAGCCTGCGGTCCTCAGTTGCTGGGAGATGTGATCTAGACCCGGGGACCCGCGCCAGGCCCACAACCCACCACACAGGAGTCCACCAGCCACCCGGACAGGCCTCCGACACCCACGCCCCCAGGGACAGGGCCGAGCCCGACATCCAGGGCCCCCAGGACACGGTGAGCCTGCGGCCCTCGCCTAGCGAGGGCTGCGGTCCCCAGTTGCTGGGATGGAGCGCCCCATGCCAGCAACTGAGGCACACACTGGCTGATTATCCCACCGTCCGTGTACTTGCAGTGATTCCCCAGTGTGACATATGTGTAAGCCGGGCAGGAGAACAGCAGCTCCCTGAGTCTGAAGCCTCTCAAATCGCTTTATGCACTCTGGGGGTCCCATGCTGCAGGTATAAGGGGTTGGAGAGAGGCCTGTACTGTCAGAGTGCCTATGGATCATGCACCAGCAGCCGGCTCCAAGCCACGCCCCTCTGGAATAACCATGCCCACCTTTCCATTTAAGGTGGATTAGCAGAGTTACACTTACCATTGATAATTGTTTTACTTATACACTGATCATTAACACCATTCTTATCCACTGATATATAAAAACAATATTTAATATTACATTTATATATATATATATATATATATATATATATAAAAATAATGTGTGTGTGTGTATATATAATGTGTGTGTATATTGTGTGTGTGTGTGTATAATGTGTGTGTGTGTATATAATGTGTGTGTGTGTGTGTGTGTGTATTGTGTATTGTGTGTGTGTGTGTGTATATATTGTGTGTATGTGTGTACATATGTGTGTGTATATTGTGTGTGTATATATAATGTGTGTGTATATAATGTGTGTGTATATTGTGTGTGTGTATATAGTGTGTGTGTGTGTATATATAATGTGTGTGTATATTGTGTGTGTGTGTATAATGTGTGTGTGTGTATATAATGTGTGTGTGTGTGTGTGTGTGTGTATTGTGTATTGTGTGTGTGTGTACATATGTGTGTGTATATTGTGTGTGTATATATAATGTGTGTGTATATAATGTGTGTGTATATTGTGTGTGTGTATATAATGTGTGTGTGTGTGTATATAATGTGTGTGTATATTGTGTGTGTGTGTATATATATAATGTGTGTGTGTGTATCACATATATAGTTGTGAGCATGCGAGCCCGCTCGAGCCGTTGCTCGCGCTTGCGGGCTCCTTGCCAGCAACTGCGGCCCTCGCCAAGCAACTGCAACCCTCGCAAACTTTACATCTCAACGCAAACAACATACGAGACACGTTAACACACATTACGGACTCGCAACAATCAAAAAAATAAAAGAGTTTAGACACTAAAAAATTCTCTAAATTAAATGATCAGTGTTTGTGGGAGAGGAGGCTGGGAGAAACATGGTTGTGTGAGAAGGAGACACGTGTAGGAAGTGATAGATACATAAAGGGAGAGAGAGAGGCAGATAGAGAGAGGGGCAGAGAGAGATACAGAGAGCTAACTGAATAATACTGATTCACAGTTGCTAGCATGGAGCCGCGGCCCTCACGTATCCTGTAGGACACTGCTGCTCTAATGATGGCCAGTGCTGTGGTGGTACTATGCCTGGAGGAGGCTGTGTGGATGCTGTGCCCCGGGGGGTGTTAGGACACTGATCCTGCAGCATGCAGCAGCCACACTGCACGGAGATTCCAGGGGCAGACTCTACTGGTGAGTGTGCCCAGCAATGCATGGGCAATGGCACTGAGAGGGTTAACCCCTGCACTGCTATGTGGGCCTGCAGGGGTTAATGCTCTACATGCTGAGGGTCAGGTAGCAGTAGATGGGGTCTTCTATAGGCGTCTGGG
>JAPZIH010000066.1:0-5000 GCA_027410445.1 Discoglossus pictus | reverse complement strand
ACCCCCTGTATTTGGGGTACATCCAGAATGTGGCTAAAATTGTGTCTGTTTTAATTGTGTTACCTGTTATCTGAGGGGAGGAGACGTGGGGGTTGAACCATGCAGATAATTGGCTGTTGTGATAATTATGTGGGTGTAGCCCTTCAGAGGCCAACATTGCATAAAAGGAGATTCCCTGTCATTAAAATATAGTTCCTCTTGACCCTTCAAAACGTAGCCTCGTCTCGTTATTTGAGGGGATCGCTATCATACTGGGGATTGCTATGCTTCTGCATACTCCCTTGAGCTGTAACTACTGAACGCTTGTTCCTGATGTACTATCCTTGGAGTCTGTGGTGGTTTTGGTGTCCGGTGCGGTGCTTGTAGGCCTCGACGCAAGCTAGGACGCATCCATCAACGGAGGTACCCGGTCGGGGGTGCCAGTAGATCCGTTACATTGGCTGGCAGTGGTGGGATGGCGTCCTAGTAAGAGGAAAAAGCAGCACGGAGACACCGGTAACGTTTGGAGTTACAAATTGAGGGCAACGCTAGTATCCGTACAGCGCCCCTGGCTACAGCAGGATGGAACCGGCTAGTTTTCAGACAGCGTTTCATGATGAGGAGGAGGAGGCTGCCGCGGACTACAGGGATGCAGACAGAAAGGAACTCTGGTATGATGCCCTGGAAGATGCCCAACGGCGGCGAGGTGAGAGTCTCCCCAGTGATGAGCAGCGGCTACAGAAGCGTGTGGCGATGCGGATGTATCTATTGGGAGAGCAGCCCCTGGATGAGTGGGTGACAAGACTAGAAACCCTGGTATGGCGAGAGCTCTGGCTAGACAACGCATACCAGGCCCTCTGGTGGCATACCGTTCGACTTACCCCCTGGACGTCTGAACACGACTTACCGGAGGGGGATGATTATGATGGCCCGGGTTTATTATGGGATGCCTTGGAGGACGATATTGATCTTGGCAGCACGGAGGGGTCTAGGTTTTGGGACATCTACGACTACCGGATGGGCATGTATGTCTGGGATGACGAAGGCGAGGTGAGCAAAGACATGACCCACCTGGTAACGAGAGAGTGGGAGCTGGAGCAGGACTACCAACACCTGCTCAGCCTTGTGCAGCCCCAACCTACTCGACAAGCAGAACCAGACTTCATTGACTGGTCCTGGGATGACCTCCAGATGGCAGGTAGAGATGGGACCGAGGTCTCTCTACCGGCCCTACAGAGGGCAGAAGGTGTCGTCCTTCCCCTCCAGCGGCAGTATGAACCCCAGGGGCCAGAAGGTGTCGTCCTTCCCCCCCCAGCAGCAGTGTGAACCCCAGGGGGCAGAAGGTGTCGTCCTTCCCCCCCAGCAGCAGTGTGAACCCCAGGGGGCAGAAGGTGTCATCCTTCCCTCCCAGCGGCAGTGTGAACCCCAGGGGGCAGAAGGTGTCATCCTTCCCCCCCAGCGGCAGTGTGAACTCCAGGGGGCAGAAGGTGTCGTCCTTCCCCCCCAGCGGCAGTGTGAACCCCAGGGGGCAGAAGGTGGCGTCCTTCCCCCCCAGCGGCAGTGTGTACCCCAGGGAGCTGAAGGTGTCGTCCTTCCTCCCCAGCAGCAGTGTGTACCCCAGGGGGCCGAAGGTGTCGTCCTTCCTCCCCAGCGGCAGTGTGTACCCCAGGGGGCCGAAGGTGTCGTCCTTCCTCCCCAGCGGCAGTGTGTACCCCAGGGAGCTGAAGGTGTCGTCCTTCCTCCCCAGCGACAGTGTGTACCCCAGGGGGCCGAAGGTGTCGTCCTTCCCCCTCAGCGGCAGTGTGAACCCCAGGGGGCAGAAGGTGTCGTCCTTCCCCCCAAGCGGCAGTGTGAACCCCAGGGGGCAGAAGGTGTCGTCCTTTCCCCCCAGCGGCAGTGTGAACCCCAGGGGGCAGAAGGTGTCGTCCTTCCCCCTCAGCGGCAGTGTGTGAACCCCAGGGGGCAGAAGGTGTCGTCCTTCCCCCCAAGCGGCAGTGTGTACCCCAGGGAGCAGAAGGTGTCGACCTTCCTCCACAGCGGCAGTGGGTACCCCAGGGGGCCAAAGGTGTCGTCCTTCCCCCCCAGCGGCAGTGTGAAACACAGGGGGCAGAAGGTGTCGTCCTTCCCCCCCAGCGACAGTTTACCCTAACCAGGGGAGACACCAATCTCCCAGACAGCGCAGATGGGACCGTGGTCTCTGCGCCCACAGCTTGTCCAGATCCCCAACTACCGTCACTGGGACAACCGGAGGAGGGGGTAAGTACAAATTCCCCTCCCCAGTTAACTTCTAATGTGGCCCCAGGGTTAACAGAGGAAATGTTAACCCCCACTGACCCCCACGTTTCCCTGGCTACTGAGCCGGAATATGTCCCTTGTACAGAGCAAGATGTCCTGCAGGTTATACCAGCAGAAGAGCTGGCATCAGGGCAGAGTGCCGCTGGCCTCTGCCCCTCAAGTCCCCTCAGCGTGTTGCCCCATCACCACAGCAAAATATCCAGGTACCTGGTTAGACTTCCCCCCAAAGGAGAGATGTGTGACGAAGTGCCCTTCGCCACTTTGGCTTGGAGAGGACTGTTTGCCAGCCTCCTGCCCTGTGACTATGGCCCTGGTACATATTGCCCTTTGGAACCAGTGTTCGGCCATACCAGAGGCCATACCACTCATTCTGGCCCTTTACATATAGGGGTGTCATTCTGTACTTGCCCTGTGTGAACCATGATACCCCAGATAACTGTGCCATGAAGCCCATTCATATAATGAAAGACTATGGGAAAGACTTTAGCTACATGGCAATTGAACTATGTGAAGAGGATCTGAGCGCGATTCGGTGGTTTTGTGCGCTCAGATCCCAGCTATCTGGGGATATGGGAAATGTGAGTAAATGTGAATTGCAGTAATGCTGATGGGTTGTCAAACTAGAGAATTGACCAACGAATACTTTTGTCCGGACATCCCCAGGCCGATCCGTTGGGATCAGACCGTGTATGCCGGCTTATGGTCACGGGGGAGGTGTGTAGCGGAACCCATCACTGTTTTAAACTGTTTTATGATTATTATGGTTAAAATATGATCCTACTATATATATATTGGTTGATGTTCTACAGAATATATTGGCTCAGAATATTAGCCAGACTTTTGCAGACCTAGGCTAATAGATAATCCTGTTACAGAGATTCAAGAGATAAGAAAGTTGTAAAGGATCCTTGCATTTTCCAAAGTGTTTTCATTCTCTGATAAGAACAAAGAATGATCTAATTAATGTCTGATTGTATCCAAGTTGCCAGGGAGGTGTGACTCACCTATTGTCCTATATGTGTATTGTGTGGGGGATATGTGCAATGTCTGTGTGTTATGTGTAAAAACATACTTTTACTAACTTTTGAACCCCTGGTCTGATTCATGCCATTTTTGTATATGTTGTTCCCCTGGGTGAGAGATATTGAATGGTGCGGGACTTAAAGGTGTACCCCCTGTATTTGGGGTACATCCAGAATGTGGCTAAAATTGTGTCTGTTTTAATTGTGTTACCTGTTATCTGAGGGGAGGAGACGTGGGGGTTGAACCATGCAGATAATTGGCTGTTGTGATAATTATGTGGGTGTAGCCCTTCAGAGGGCCAACATTGCATAAAAGGAGATTCCCTGTCATTAAAATATAGTTCCTCTTGACCCTTCAAAACGTAGCCTCGTCTCGTTATTTGAGGGGATCGCTATCATACTGGGGATTGCTATGCTTCTGCATACTCCCTTGAGCTGTAACTACTGAACGCTTGTTCCTGATGTACTATCCTTGGAGTCTGTGGTGGTTTTGGTGTCCGGTGCAGTGCTTGTAGGCCTCGACGCAAACTAGGACGCATCCATCAACGGAGGTACCCGGTCGGGGTGCCAGTAGATCCGTTACAGCCTGCACTGTACAGCTCTGTAAATGCTAGGGATCATATTGGGGGACATGAGGATTAAAAGGAACCCACTCTCAAGCTTGCACATCTGCCCAAACCCGAGTTCAAATTAACTGTTTATTTTCCGGCTGCAGCGTGGGCGGGTCTGAGGTGCTCCAAGCACTCTGGACTTTTTACATGGATATTTTACGGATATTAAAAATAAAATATTTTACGTATTTGAGTACAGGATAATTATGTGCTATTTTTTCTAACACCTAAAATCCCTTTATAGTCTTCTCAAAGTGCAGGATGGCTTTATTTGAGCTATTTTATGTGCTTAATTGGTGCTAGCGAGACCTCTTTCCTGCAAGTAAGCAGCGGCTCGTTTTTAGCCTTGCAGAGAGGTTTCCCGGAGCAATTGAATTGCAAAACTCTTGCGGCCGTTTTAGATCAAAGGCTTTCCTCTGGCGCGAGCGGCCGCAAGAGATAGCAAGGCACCGGCCGCAAGCCTGCCGGAGCCTCCGGCCGTAAGGGAATAGAATAGCCGAATAGCTTGCGGCCGGTCCTTGCGGCCCCGCAACGGCTGCGGCCGCTAATAGAATGAGGCCCTTAGTTAGGAGTCATGTTATACAGTAGTAATACAGAGGGGTGGGAGTGTGTGTATATATACAGTCAGGTCCATAAATATTGGGACATCGACACAATTCTAAACTTTTTGGCTCTCTACACCACCACAATGGATTTGAAATTAAACTAATGTTTAAACTAACGATGTGCTTTAACTGCAGACTTTCAGCTTTAATTTGAGGGTATTTACATCCAAATCAGGTGAACGGTATAGGAATTACAACAGTTTGTATATGTGCCTCCCACTTTTTAAGGGACCAAAAGTAATGGGGCAATTGGCTGCTCAGCTGTTCCATGGCCAGGTGTGTGTTATTCCCTCATTATCCCATTTACAAAGAGCAGATACAAGCTCCAGTGTTCTATTTGCATTTGTTGCTGTTAACTCTCAATATGAGATCCAAAGAGCTGTCACTATCAGTGAAGCAAGCCATCATTAGGCTGAAAAAACAAAACAAACCCATCAGAGAGATAGCAAAAACATTAGGTGTGGCCAAATCAACTGTTTGGAACATAC
>JAPZIH010000065.1:0-43576 GCA_027410445.1 Discoglossus pictus | reverse complement strand
TATGAGAGCCCTGGGAAGGAGCCGGAGGGGTCACTGTGTATGAGAGTCCTGGGGCAGGAGAGGTCACTGTGTATGAGAGTCCTGGGGCAGGAGAGGTCACTGTGTATGAGAGCCCTGGGAAGGAGCCGGAGAGGTCACTGTGTATGAGAGCCCTGGGAAGGAGCTGGAGAGGTCACTGTGTATGAGAGTCCTGGGGCAGGAGAGGTCACTGTGTATGAGAGCCCTGGGAAGGAGCTGGAGAGGTCACTGTGTATGAGTGTCCTGGGAAGGAGCCGGAGGGGTCACTCTGTATGAGAGTCCTTGGGCAGGAGAGGTCACTGTGTATGAGTGTCCTGGGGAAGGAGAGGTCACTATGTATGAGAGTCCTGGGAAGGAGCCGGAGAGGTCACTGTGTATGAGAGCCCTGGGAAGGAGCAGGAGAGGTCACTGTGTATTTGAGCCCTGGGAAGGAGCAGGAGAGGTCACTGTGTATGAGAGTCCTGGGATGGAGCCGGAGAGGTCACTGTGTATGAGGGCCCTGGGGCAGGAGAGGTCACTGTGTATGAGAGCCCTGGGAAGGAGGCGGAGAGGTCACTGTGTATGAGAGCCCTGGGAAGGAGCAGGAGAGGTCACTGTGTATGAGAGCCCTGGGGCAGGAGAGGTCACTGTGTATGAGAACCCTGGGAAGGAGCCGGAGAGGTCACTGTGTATGAGAGCCCTGGGAAGGTGCTGGAGAGGTCACTGTGTATGAGAGTCCTGGGGCAGGAGAGGTCACTGTGTATGAGAGTCCTGGGGCAGGAGAGGTCACTGTGTATGAGAGTCCTGGGGAGGAGCTGGAGAGGTCACTGTGTATGAGAGTCCAGGGAAGGAGCTGGAGAGGTCACTGTGTATGAGAGTCCTGGGGCAGGAGAGGTCACTGTGTATGAGAGTCCTGGGAAGGAGCTGGAGAGGTCACTCTGTATGAGAGCCCTGGGAAGGAGCTGGAGAGGTCACTGTGTATGAGAGTCCTGGGGCAGGAGAGGTCACTGTGTATGAGAGTCCTGGGAAGGAGCTGGAGAGGTCACTCTGTATGAGTGTCCTGGGAAGGAGCTGGAGAGGTCACTGTGTATGAGAGTCCGGGGAAGGAGCTGGAGAGGTCACTGTGTATGACAGTCCTGGGAAGGAGCTGGAGAGGTCACTGTGTATGAGAGTCCTGGGAAGGAGCTGGAGAGATCACTGTGTATGAGAGTCCTGGGAAGGAGCTGGAGAGGTCACTGTGTATGAGAGTCCTGGGAAGGAGCCGGAGAGGTCACTGTGTATGAGAGTCCTGGGAAGGAGCCGGAGAGGTCACTGTGTATGAGAGTCCTGGGAAGGAGAGGTCACTGTGTATGAGAGCCCTGGGAAGGAGCTGGAGAGGTCACTGTGTATGAGAGTCCTGGGAAGGAGAGGTCACTGTGTATGAGAGTCCTGGGGCAGGAGAGGTCACTGTGTATGAGAGTCCTGGGAAGGAGCCGGAGAGGTCACTGTGTATGAGAGTCCTGGGAAGGAGCCGGAGAGGTCACTGTGTATGAGAGTCCTGGGAAGGAGACGTCACTGTGTATGAGAGCCCTGGGAAGGAGCTGGAGAGGTCACTGTGTATGAGAGTCCTGGGAAGGAGAGGTCACTGTGTATGAGAGCCCTGGGAAGGAGCCGGAGGGGTCACTGTGTATGAGAGTCCTGGGAAGGAGCTGGAGAGGTCACTGTGTATGAGAGTCCTGGGAAGGAGCTGGAGAGATCACTGTGTATGAGAGTCCTGGGAAGGAGCTGGAGAGGTCACTGTGTATGAGAGTCCTGGGAAGGAGCTGGAGAGATCACTGTGTATGAGTTTCCTGGGAAGGAGCCGGAGAGGTCACTGTGTATGAGAGCCCTGGGAAGGAGCCGGAGAGGTCACTGTGTATGAGTTTCCTGGGAAGGAGCCGGAGAGGTCACTGTGTATGAGAGCCCTGGGAAGGAGCTGGAGAGGTCACTGTGTATGAGAGTCCTGGGAAGGAGAGGTCACTGTGTATGAGAGCCCTGGGAAGGAGCCGGAGGGGTCACTGTGTATGAGAGTCCTGGGGCAGGAGAGGTCACTGTGTATGAGAGTCCTGGGGCAGGAGAGGTCACTGTGTATGAGAGTCCTGGGAAGGAGCCGGAGAGGTCACTGTGTATGAGAGCCCTGGGAAGGAGCCGGAGAGGTCACTGTGTATGAGAGCCCTGGGAAGGAGCCGGAGGGGTCACTGTGTATGAGAGTCCTGGGAAGGAGCCGGAGAGGTCACTGTGTATGAGAGCCCTGGGGCAGGAGAGGTCACTGTGTATGAGAGTCCTGGGGCAGGAGAGGTCACTGTGTATGAGAGTCCTGGGGCAGGAGAGGTCACTGTGTATGAGAGTCCTGGGAAGGAGCTGGAGAGGTCACTGTGTATGAGAACCCTGGGAAGGAGCCGGAGGGGTCACTGTGTATGAGAGCCCTGGGGCAGGAGGGTCACTGTGTATGAGAGTCCTGGGAAGGAGCCGGAGGGGTCACTGTGTATGAGAGCCCTGGGGCAGGAGAGGTCACTGTGTATGAGAGTCCTGGGAAGGTGCTGGAGAGGTCACTGTGTATGAGAGTCCTGGGAAGGAGCCAGAGAGGTCACTGTGTATGAGAGTCCAGGGAAGGAGCAGCAGAGGTCACTGTATGAGTGTCCTGGGAAGGAGCCGGAGAGGTCACTGTGTATGAGAGTCCTGGGGCAGGAGAGGTCACTGTGTATGAGAGTCCTGGGAAGGAGCTGCAGAGGTCACTCTGTATGAGTGTCCTGGGAAGGAGCCGGAGAGGTCACTGTCCATCTGTCCCTCTTGTCTCGGTCACTGTCCATCTGTCCCTCCTGTCTCGGTCTCAGTCCATCTGTCCCTCCTGTCTCGGTCTCAGTCCATCTGTCCCTCCTGTCTCGGTCTCAGTCCATCTGTCCCTCATGTCTCGGTCCATCTGTCCCTCATGTCTCGGTCCATCTGTCCCTCCTGTCTCAGTCCATCTGTCCCTCCTGTCTCAGTCCATCTGTCCCTCCTGTCTCGGTCTCAGTACATCTGTCCCTCCTGTCTCGGTCCATCTGTCCCTCCTGTCGCGGTCCATTTGTCCCTCCTGTCGCGGTCCATCTGTCCCTCCTGTCTCGGTCCATCTGTCCCTCCTGTCTCGGTCTCAGTCCATCTGTCCCTCCTGTCTCAGTCCATCTGTCCCTCCTGTCACGGTCTCAGTCCATCTGTCCATCCTGTCTCGGTCTCAGTTCATCTGTCCATCCTGTCTCAGTCCATCTGTCCATCCTGTCCCAGTCTCAGTCCATCTGTCCATCCTGTCTCAGGCAATCTGTCCCTCCTGTCTCAGTCTCAGTCCATCTGTCCCTCCTGTCTCAGTCTATCTGTCCCTCCTGTCCCGGTCTCAGTCCATCTGTCCCTCCTGTCTCGGTCTCAGTCCATCTGTCCCTCCTGTCTCGGTCTCAGTCCATCTGTCCATCCTGTCTCGGTCTCAGTCCATCTGTCCATCCTGTCTCGGTCTCAGTCCATCTGTCCCTCCTGTCTCGGTCTCAGTCCATCTGTCCCTCCTGTCTCGGTCTCAGTTCATCTGTCCATCCTGTCTCAGTCCATCTGTCCATCCTGTCTCAGTCCATCTGTCCATCCTGTCCCAGTCTCAGTCCATCTGTCCATCCTGTCTCAGGCAATCTGTCCCTCCTGTCTCAGTCTCAGTCCATCTGTCCCTCCGGTCTCAGTCCATCTGTCCCTCCTGTCTCGGTCTCAGTCCATCTGTCCCTCCTGTCTCGGTCTCAGTCCATCTGTCCATCCTGTCTCAGTCTCAGTCCATCTGTCCCTCCTGTCTTGGTCTCAGTCCATCTGTCCCTCCTGTCTCGGTCTCAGTCCATCTGTCCCTCCTGTTTCGGTCTCAGTCCATCTGTCCCTCCTGTCCCAGTCTCAGTCCATCTGTCCATCCTGTCTCAGTCCATCTGTCCATCCTGTCTCAGTCTCAGTCCATCCTGTCTCAGTCCATCTGTCCCTCCTGTCCCGGTCTCAGTCCATCTGTCCATCCTGTCCCGGTCTCAGTCCATCTGCCCATCCTGTCTCAGTCCATCTGTCCATCCTGTCTCAGTCTCAGTCCATCTGTCCCTCCTGTCCCGGTCTCAGTCCATCTGTCCATCCTGTCTCAGTCCATCCTGTCTCAGTCTCAGTCCATCTGTCCCTCCTGTCCCGGTCTCAGTCCACCTGTCCCTCCTGTCTCGGTCTCAGTCCATCTGTCCATCCTGTCTCAGTCTCAGTCCATCGGTCCCTCCTGTCTCAGTCCATCTGTCCCTCCTGTCCCGGTCTCAGTCCATCTGTCCCTCCTGTCTCAGTCCATCTGTCCCTCCTGTCCCGGTCTCAGTCCATCTGTCCATCCTGTCTCACTGTACCTGGTAACACACAGGTAGCTGATACATTGCTTCACTGGTTTCTGCACTGAGTACACCCGGGTACAGGGATACTTCACTGGCTTACAGTCTGCAAGGGGGGGGGGGGCAAGAGACATTGGGGGCACAGGTGACATGGGGGGCGCAGGTGAAATGGGGGGGCGCAGGTGACATGGGGAGTGAGGCCAGCGCATGGGGGGGCACAGGGGGAGGCAGGGGAGTGAGGCCAGGGCATGGGGGGGCACAGGGGGAGGCAGGGAAGTGAGGCCAGCGGATGCCAGGGGCACAGGGGGAGGCAGGGAAGTGAGGCCAGCGCATGGGGGGCACAGGGGGAGGCAGGGAAGTGAGGCCAGCACATGGGGGGGGGGCACAGTGATATTTGAATAAACAGAAATAGAAGAAGATTTATGCAAAGAAAAGAAGAGGAGGGAAACGGAGAGAATAATGGAGAGGACAGAGGATGGAAATTAATTTAAAGCAGCACAAACAAAATATGTGTATGACAACATGCCTAGAAACACGTGTGCAGTATGTGTCACCCCACATAACACGTACACACAGAACATACATGAAGATAACACGCAAATATTACTCACCGGTGGCAGCAATTCATACACAATATGCATTCTGCAAGCCTGCACACACACTACACGCATACACATATGTACACACGCCACACGCAATATGTAAATTTGCTACATGTCTACAAACAACTATTTCATAATTATTTTTGTGTCCATACAAACACTCACATGACATAGACAGGCAACATGGACTTGTATTGCGTGTACTAACCTCCTGGGGCCGGTGTGGTTTTACTGTCATCTGAAAAACAGACACAACATGTCACTAACGCACAGCATGTCACTAACGCACAGCATGTCACTAACACACAGCCCACTGCGAGTATATTATGTGCAGAACACAAGGCGTCTCCCACTGCTCCGAGATCTCTTTTATTTTAATAAGAATCTGAAAAGCCAGCGTTGGGCCACTGATCACAGCAGAAGTTATTACTAAGAATAATTATTGTTATTATTTATTATTCTGATGCTCTACCTGCTCGGACTTTGAATGCAGAGGAAGCTTCTATCAGCTAAAATAGGCAGCCAAAACTGCCAGTACTTTCATGGATTTATAAAAAAACGAATTAGTTTACACTCACCTGGGGCTGGGCCGCTGCCCCCCCCCCCCACACTCACCCGGGGCTGGGCCGCTGCCCCCCCCACTCACCCGGGGCTGGGCCGCTGCCCCCCCCACTCACCCGGGGCTGGGCCGCTGCCCCCCCACACTCACCTGGGGCTGGGCCGCTGCCCCCCCCCACACTCACCGGGGCTGGGCCGCTGCCCCCCCCACTCACCCGGGGCTGGGCCGCTGCCCCCCCCACTCACCCGGGGCTGGGCCGCTGCCCCCCCCCCCACTCACCTAGGGCTGGGCCGCTGCCCCCCCCCCCCACTCACCTAGGGCTGGGCCGCTGCCCCCCCCCACACTCACCTGGGGCTGGGCCGCTGCCCCCCCCCACACTCACCCGGGGCTGGGCCGCTACCCCCCACCCACACACACACACACACACACACACTCTCCCGGGGCTGGGCCGCTAACCCCCCACACTCACCCGGGGCTGGGCCGCTACCCCCCCCCCCCCACTCACCCGGGGCTGGGCCGCTGCCCCCCCCCCACTCACCCGGGGCTGGGCCGCTACCCCCCCCCACACTCACCTAGGGCTGGGCCGCTGCCCCCCCCCCCCACCCACCCGGGGCTGGGCCGCTACCCCCCCCCACTCACCCGGGGCTGGGCCGCTGCCCCCCCCACACTCACCTGGGGCTGGGCCGCTGCCCCCCCCACTCACCCGGGGCTGGGCCGCTGCCCCCCCCCCCCACTCACCCGGGGCTGGGCCTCTGCCCCCCACCACTCACCCGGGGCTGGCCGCTGCACCCCCCCCACTCACCCGGGGCTGGGCCGCTACCCCCCCACACTCACCTGGGGCTGGGCCGCTGCCCCCCCCCACACTCACCTAGGGCTGGGCCACTGTCCCCCCACACTCACCCGGGGCTGGGCCGCTGACCCCCCCCCACACTCACCCGGGGCTGGGCCGCTGCCCCCCCCACTCACCCGGGGCTGGGCCGCTGCCCCCCCCACTCACCCGGGGCTGGGCCGCTGCCCCCCCCCCACTCACCCGGGGCTGGGCCGCTACCCCCCCCCACTCACCCGGGGCTGGGCCGCTGCCCCCCCCCCCACTCACCTAGGGCTGGGCCGCTGCCCCCCCCCCACTCACCTAGGGCTGGGCCGCTGCCCCCCCCCCACACTCACCCGGGGCTGGGCCGCTGCCCCCCCCCACACTCACCCGGGGCTGGGCCGCTACCCCCCACACACACACTCACCCGGGGCTGGGCCGCTACCCCCCCCCCACACACACACACACACACTCTCCCGGGGCTGGGCCGCTAACCCCCCACACTCACCCGGGGCTGGGCCGCTACCCCCCCCACACTCACCCGGGGCTGGGCCGCTACCCCCCCACACTTACCTGGGCTGGGCCGCTAACCCCCCACACACACACACACTCACCCGGGGCTGGGCCGCTAACCCCCCCCCCCACACACACACACACTCACCCGGGGCTGGGCTGGCCGCTTCTCCATCCTCTGAAAACAAAATAAAGAGAAGTTTAGTTAATCGTGAGACCACCTAAAGGGTAATGCTGGAAAAAACTAAATCAAATCAATAGAACAGGGGCTGAAATGTGATACAATGTGTCCAGGACTTTATGGGTGGGGGTCATGGTGAGGAGGGTCTGACCGTACTGAGATGCTCAGGATTGGCTTATTGTGGCAAACACCTGCTGGTCAATGACAATATACACTAGACTGGGCTGGAACTGGAGAGGGTCTGGTGATGGTGGTGGTGGTGGGGTCGTGGTGATGGTGGGGTCGTGGAGGTGGTGATGGTGGGGTGGTGGTGATGGTGGGGTTGTGGGGTGGTGATGGTGGGGTCGTGGTGGTGGTGATGGTGGGGTGGTGGTGATGATGGTGGGGTGGTGGGGTGGTGGTGATGGTGGGGTGGTGATGGTGGGGTGGTGGTGGTGGTGATGGTGGGGTGGTGGAGTTGGTGGGGTGGTGGTGGTGGTGGTTGTGGTGATGGGGTGTGGGGGGGGGGGCATACAGTCCTATTCAACATCGGTTTTAAGAAGGAGAGCACTTTTATCACTCTACCCATGTGCTTTCTCACCATCTATCTAATGGTGCCGAGCACATATGGTGCCTTCAGTGGCCCTTTATGGTGTACTATGTGGATACAGTTTGGGGTGCAGTGTAGAGTATATTATGGGGGGGAGTATTAGTTGTGTGTAAAGCATGAACACCATCAGCCTTATTAAACTGCAATTCTAAAGGGCTCTATATAAGCACCCCATGACTAAGCCCGGTGTAGGGGTGAAACAGTAGCCGTCGGGACACTGGGAGGCAACAAGTCACGGGCAACCCCCCAGCGAGTATATCACAGAAATGAACACAGACAGCAGAAGTCTGATAAGCTTTGGGGGGTCGCCCGTATTTAAATATGGGGCATATTGTGCTGTGGGACCCTCATGCAGCAATTAACCATTTATGTTCTGGTCTCCTTCCTTAAACCTCTCCTACCATCACTTTTTTTTGTTTTTATACTTGTTTTTGATACTGACGTGGATTATCTAAAAGCGCTAACCATATAATCCGATGATTATCAGTCTCTGCACATATGAGGATTATAATCTGGATGATATCCCGTAGCAATGCATGTCCTGTAAGAGGTGTCATCCCTCGCCGCTGGTCATTTCAAACATATCCTCAATTATCAAATTTAACTCACTGCAATTTGTTTCATTTTCGTTAGTCCCATAATAAAAGCAAATTAATTAACTCTATATAAGCACACGGCATGTTTTTTTTACAGATGTTTTTAGTTAGTGATCTTCCATCCAAAAGTCAGGTCTTCACTCACTAAACACTGCTGTAAATAAAATATTCTCTGTGCTTATATAGAGCCCTATTCAATTGGCCAAATTGCAATTTAATAAGGCTGCAGGTGTGCCCCAGTACATGGTGATACCTGCAGTATGAGCTCAGAGACTCCGGTATGGACTGTGGTATCATTTATGTGGGGTCTGTATGGCCTGATATATATTTTATGTGTGAACAGTATAAGGTCATAATAATGAGGACTCAACACCCCCCTCACACAGAGTGAATATGAACCCACCGCTGACAGACAGATGGACAACACTGATCAGTGTAAGACCATACATGGCCACTTGGTGGCACCAAAGACCAGAGAACGGACTCAGGAGACGCTCTTGGCTCTGGACTGTGAAGATAACCGAGATACATGGCACCGGTGTATGTGGTGGCGCAGCACAATCTCATATTATCATCTAGGAGTAGCACTGATACTCCGCAGTTATATAGTGTATATACCTAGTATAAGTTACATGTATATACCTAGTATAAGTTACATGTATATACCTAGTATAAGTCATATATAAACATACCGAGTATAAGTCATATATAAACATACCTATTATAAGTTACATGTATATACCGAGTATAAATTAAACTTGTGAAACTGATTTATTGGTGTAAAGTGAGTGAGATTGTAAAGTCTATAGAAATAATCTGGACTCAGCCTAGTGATACACCATATAACTGAGGAGTATCAGTGCTACACCTAGATGATAATGTGAGATTGCGCTGCGCCACCACATACACCGATGCCATGTATCTCGGTTATCTGCGGCTCCTGAGTCCGTTCTCTGGTCTTTGGTGCCACCAAGTGGCCAATATGTGATTTGCTGAACCTTCTGCTGTTTTATATAAACGCTCGATCTCTCTGTTATCTGTTCTCATGGATTAACCAATCAGGACGGTGCGCACAATACACGCCATGTCCAATCAGGACGGTGCGCACCATACACGCCATGTCTAATCAGGACAGTGCGCACTGTACACGCCATGTCCAATCAGGACGGTGCGCACCATACACGCCATGTCTAATCAGGACAGTGCGCACCGTACACGCCATGTCCAATCAGGACGGTGGGCACCATACACGCCATGTCCAATCAGGACGGTGCGCACCATACACGCCATGTCCAATGAGGATGGTGCGCACCATACACGCCGTGTCTAATCAGGACAGTGCGCACCGTACACGCCATGTCCAATCAGGACGGTGCGCACCATACACGCCATGTCCAATCAGGACGGTGCGCACCATACATGCCATGTCCAATCAGGACAGTGCGCACCGTACACGCCATGTCCAATCAGGACGGTGCGCACCATACATGCCATGTCCAATCAGGACAGTGCGCACCGTACACGCCATGTCCAATCAGGACGGTGCGCACCATACATGCCATGTCCAATCAGGACAGTGCGCACCGTACACGCCATGTCCAATCAGGACAGTGCGCACCGTACACACCATGTCCAATCAGGACGTGAGCACCATGCACTCCATGTCCAATCAGGACGTGAGCACCATACACACCATGTCCAATCAGGACGTGAGCACCATGCATGCCATGTCCAATCATGTGGGGAAGGCTTTTTCCAGAAGTACTGTCTGATCAAACTCACACCATGTCCAGTCAGGACATGCGCACCGTACACGCCATGTTGTGTTAGGTCGTAACTTCCACTCACCGGCTTGTCTACGACTGATGGCTCCGCCCAGCACTGGCACAGCTGAAAAACAAAGCAACAGAGTCACCTGACACGTGGACACATTATGGAAGCCACTGTCCAGTCACTCACAAAGAGCGCCCCCTGTCTGTGAGTGCGTAGCGCGGCTCTGTATATAACACTATAGGAGCCTGTGACCTTCATATGTAATTAATATGGAATCCATCAATACTGCACTACATCATCAGGTAGAGCACTGAAATCAGGTCAAAATACTAATCATTTTTATATCACCAATAATGTAACTAATAAAGGTGTTGAGCTCCCTTCTGTAAGGACCAAAAATCACAAGCACCCTACAATAGCAAAGCACGCTCCATGCTACAGACCACTTGGTTGATCATCCCTAAATCATACTGATCCCTACAGACCACTTGGCTGATCATCCCTAAACCACACTGATCCCTACAGACCACTTGACTGATCATCCCTAAACCATACTGACCCCTAAAGACCACTTGGCTGATCATCCCTAAACCATACTGACCCCTACAGACCACTTGGCTGATCATCCCTAAACCACACTGATCCCTACAGACCACTTGACTGATCATCCCTAAACCATACTGACCCCTAAAGACCACTTGGCTGATCATCCCTAAACCATACTGACCCATACAGACCACTTGGCTGATCATCCCTAAACCACACTGATCCCTACAGACCACTTGGCTGATCATCCCTAAACCATACTGACCCCTAAAGACCACTTGGCTGATCATCCCTAAACCATACTGACCCCTACAGACCACTTGGTTGATCATCCCTAAACCATACTGATCCCTACAGACCACTTGGCTGATTATCCCTAAACCATACTGATCCCTACAGACCACTTGGCTGATTATCCCTAAACCATACTGATCCCTACAGACCACTTGGCTAAATATCCCTAAACCATACTGATCCCAACAGACCACTTGGCTGGTTATCCCTAAACCATACTGACCCCTACAGACCACTTGGCTGATTATCCCTAAACCATACTGACCCCTACAGACCACTTGGCTGATCATCCCTAAACCATACTGACCCCTACAGACCACTTGGCTGATCATCCCTAAACCATACTGATCCCTACAGACCACTTGGCTGATCATCCCTAAACCATACTGACCCCTACAGACCACTTGTCTGATCATTCCTGAATCATACTGACCCTTACAGGCCACTTGGCTGATCATCCCTGAACCATACTGATCCCTACAGACCACTTGACTGATCATCCCTAAACCATACTGACCCCTACAGACCACTTGGCTGATCATCCCTAAACCATACTGACCCCTACAGACCACTTGGTTGATCATCCCTAAACCATACTGACCCATACAGACCACTTGGCTGATCATCCCTAAACTCTACAAACCCCTACAGACCACTTGGCTGATCCTCCCTAAACCCTACTGAACCCTACAGACCACTTGGTTGATCATCCCTAAACCATACTGACCCATACAGACCACTTGGTTGATCATCCCTAAACCATACTGACCCCTACAGACCACTTGGTTGATCATCCCTAAACCATACTGATCCCTACAGACGACTGATCATCCCTAAACCATACTGACACATACAGACCACTTTGCTGATCATCCCTAAACCATACTGACCCATACAGACCACTTGGCTGATCATCCCTAAACTATACTGACCCCTAGAGACCACTTGGCTGATCATCCCTAAACCATACTGACCCCTACAGACCACTTGGCTGATCATCCCTAAACCATACTGACCCTTACAGACCACTTGGCTGATCATCCCTAAACTCTACTGACCCCTACAGACTACTTGGCTGATCATCCCTAAACCATACTGACCCCTACAGACCACTTGGCTGATCATCCCTAAACCATACTGACCCCTACAGACCACTTGGCTGATCATCCCTAAACCATACTGATCCCTACAGACCACTTGGCTAATTATCCCTAAACCATACTGACCCTTACAGACCACTTGGCTGATTATCCCTAAACCATACTGACCCCTACAGACCACTTGGCTGATCATCCCTAAACCATACTGACCCCTACAGACCACTTGGCTGATCATCCCTAAACCATACTGATCCCTACAGACCACTTGGTTGATCATTCCTAAACCATACTGATCCATACAGACCACTTGGTTGATCATCCCTAAACCATACTGACCCCTACAGACCACTTGGCTGATCATCCCTAAACCATACTGATCCCTATAGACCACTTGGCTGATCATCCCTAAACCATACTGATCCCTATAGACCACTTGTCTGATCATTCCTGAATCATACTGACCCTTACAGGCCACTTGGCTGATCATCCCTAAACCATACTGACCCTTACAGGCCACTTGGCTGATCATCTCTAAACCATACTGACACATACTGGCCACTTGGCTGATTATCCCTAAACCATACTGACCCCTACAGACCACTTGGCTGATCATCCCTACACCATACTGACCCCTACAGACCACTTGGCTGATCATCTCTAAACCATAATGATCCCTACAGACCACTTGTCCGATCATTCCTGAATCATACTGACCCTTACTGGCCACTTGGCTGATCATACCTAAACCATACTGACCCTTACAGGCCACTTGGCTGATCAACCATAAACCATACTTACACATACTGGCCACTTGGCTGATCATTCCTAAACCATACTGCCACATACTGGCCACTTGGCTGATCATTCTTAACCATACTGACCCCTACAGACCACTTGGCTGATCATCCCTAAACCATACTGATCCCTACAGACCACTTGGTTGATCATCCCTAAACCATACTGACCCCTACAGACCACTTGGCTGATCATCCCAAAACCATACTGACCCCTACAGACCACTTGGCTGATCATCCCTAAACCATACTGACACATACTGGCCACTTGGCTGATCAACCATAAACCATACTGATCCCTACAGACCACTTGGTTGATCATCCCTAAACCATACTGACCCCTACAGACCACTTGGCTGATCATCACAAAACCATACTGACACATTCTGGCCACTTGGCTGATTATCACTAAACCATACTGACACATACTGGCCACTTGGCTGATCATCCCTAAACCCTACTGACACATACTGGCCACTTGGCTGATCATTCCTAAACAATACTGACACATACAGGCCACTTGGCTGATCAACCCTAAACCATGCTGACCCTTACAGGCCACTTGGCCGATCATCCCTAAACCATACTGACCCCTACAGACCACTTGGCGGATTATCCCTAAACCATACTGACCCTTACAGAGCACTTGTCTGATCATTCCTGAATCATACTGACCCTTACAGGCCACTTGGCTGATCATCCCTAAACCATACTGACCCTTACAGGCCACTTGGCTGATCATCCCTAAACCATGCTGACCCTTACAGGCCACTTGGCTGATCATCCCTAAACCATGCTGACCCTTACAGGCCACTTGGCTGATCATCCCTAAACCATACTGACCCCTACAGACCACTTGGCCGATTATCCCTAAACCATACTGACCCCTGCAGACCACTTGGCTGATCATCCCTAAATTATACTGATCCCTACAGACCACTTGGCTGATCATCCCTAACCCATACTGACCCCTACAGACCACTTGGCTGAACATACCTAAACCATACCGACCCCTACAGACCACTTGGCTGATCATCCCTAAACCATACCGACCCCTACAGACCACTTGGCTGATCATTCCTAAACCATACTGACCCCTACAGACCACTTGGCTGATCATCCATAAACCATACTGACCCCTACAGACCACTTGGCTGATCATCCCTAAATCATACTGACACATACTGGCCACTTGGCTGATCACCCCTAAACCATACTGACCCCTACAGACCACTTGGCTGATCATCCCTAAATCATACTGACCCCTACAGACCACTTGGCTGATGATCCCTAAACCATACTGACCCCTACAGACCACTTGGCTGATCATCCCTAAACAATACTGATCCCTACAGACCACTTGGCTAATCATCCCTAAACCATACTGACCCTTACAGGCCACTTGGCTGATCATCCCTAAACCATACTGACACTTACAGACCACTTGGCTGATCATCCCTAAACTCTACAAACCCCTACAGACCACTTGGCTGATCATCCCTAAACCATACTGACCCCTACAGACCACTTGGTTGATCATCCCTAAACCATACTGACCCATACAGACCACTTGGCTGATCATCCCTAAACTCTACAAACCCCTACAGACCACTTGGCTGATCATCCCTAAACCCTACTGACCCCTACAGAACACTTGGTTGATCATCCCTAAACCATACTGACCCTACAGACCACTTGGTTGATCATCCCTAAACCATACTGACCCCTACAGGGCACTTGGTTGATCATCCATAAACCATACTGATCCCTACAGACGACTGATCATCCCTAAACCATACTGACACATACAGACCACTTTGCTGATCATCCCTAAACCATACTGACCCATACAGACCACTTGGCTGATCATCCCTAAACTATACTGACCCCTAGAGACCACTTGGCTGATAATCCCTAAACCATACTGACCCCTACAGACCACTTGGCTGATCATCCCTAAACCATACTGACCCTTACAGACCACTTGGCTGATCATCCCTAAACTCTACTGACCCCTACAGACCACTTGGCTGATCATCCCTAAACCATACTGACCCCTACAGACCACTTGGCTGATCATCCCTAAACCATACTGACCCCTACAGACCACTTGGCTGATCATCCCTAAACCATACTGATCCCTACAGACCACTTGGCTGATTATCCCTTAACCATACTGATCCCTACAGACCACTTGGCTAATTATCCCTAAACCATACTGACCCTTACAGACCACTTGGCTGATTATCCCTAAACCATACTGACCCCTACAGACCACTTGGCTGATCATCCCTAAACCATACTGACCCCTACAGACCACTTGGCTGATCATCCCTAAACCATACTGATCCCTACAGAGCACTTGGCTGATCATCCCTAAACCATACTGACCCCTACAGACCACTTGTCTGATCATTCCTGAATCATACTGACCCTTACAGGCCACTTGGCTGATCATCCCTAAACCATACTGACCCTTACAGGCCACTTGGCTGATTATCCCTAAACCAAACTGACCCCTACAGACCACTTGGCTGATCATCCCTACACCATACTGATCCCTACAGACCACTTGGCTGATCATCTCTAAACCATAATGATCCCTACAGACCACTTGTCTGATCATACCTGAATCATATTGACCCTTAAAGGCCACTTGGCTGATCATACCTAAACCATACTGACCCCTACAGGCCACTTGGCTGATCAACCATAAACCATACTGACACATACTGGCCACTTGGCTGATCATTCTTAACCATACTGACCCCTACAGACCACTTGACTGATCTTCCCTAAACCATACTGACCCCTACAGACCACTTGGCTGATCATCCCTAAACCATGCTGACCCTTACAGGCCACTTGGCTGATCATCCCTAATCCATGCTGACCCTTACAGGCCACTTGGCTGATCATCCCTAAACCATACTGACCCTTACAGACCACTTGGCTGATTATCCCTAAACCATACTGACCCCTGCAGACCACTTGGCTGATCATCCCTAAATTATACTGATCCCTACAGACCACTTGGCTGATCATCCCTAACCCATACTGACCCCTACCAACCACTTGGCTGAACATACCTAAACCATACCGACCCCTACAGACCACTTGGCTGATCATTCCTAAACCATACTGACCCCTACAGACCACTTGGCTGATCATCCATAAACCATACTGACCCCTACAGACCACTTGGCTGATCATCCCTAAACCATACTGACACATACTGGCCACTTGGCTGATCACCCCTAAACCATACTGACCCCTACAGACCACTTGGCTGATCATCCCTTAATCATACTGACCCCTACAGACCACTTGGCTGATCATCCCTAAACCATACTGACCCCTACAGACCACTTGGCTGAACATCCCTAAACCATACTGATCCCTACAGACCACTTGGCTGATCATCCCTAAACCACACTGACCCTTACAGGCCACTTGGCTGATCATCCCTAAACCATACTGACCCTTACAGGCCACTTGGCTGATCATCTCTAAACCATACTGACACATACTGGCCACTTGGCTGATTATCCCTAAACCATACTGACCCCTACAGACCACTTGGCTGATCAAATCTAAACCATACTGATCCCTTCAGACCACTTGTCTGATCATTCCTGAATCATACTGACCCTTACAGGCCACTTGGCTGATCATCCCTAAACCATACTGACCCTTACTGGCCACTTGGCTGATCGACCATATACCATACTGACACATACTGGCCACTTGGCTGATCATTTCTAAACCATACTGACACATACTGGCCACTTGGCTGATTATCCCTAAACCATACTGACCCCTACAGACCACTTGGCTGATCATCTCTAAACCATAATGATCCCTACAGACCACTTGTCTGATCATTCCTGAATCATACTGACCCTTACAGGCCACTTGGCTGATCATCCCTAAACCATACTGACCCTTACAGGCCACTTGGCTGATCAACCATAAACCATACTGACACATACTGGCCACTTGGCTGATCATTCCTAAACCATACTGACACATATTGGCCACTTGGCTGATTATCCCTGAACAAAACTGACCCCTACAGACCACTTGGCTGATCATCCCTAAACCATACTGACCCCTACAGACCACTTGGCTGATCATCCCTAAACCATACTGACACATACTGGCCACTTGGCTGATCAACCATAAACCATACTGACACATACTGGCCACATGGCTGATCAAACCTAAACCATGCTGACCCTTACAGGCCACTTGGCTGATCATCCCTAAACCATACTGACCCCTACAGACCACTTGGCGGATTACCCCTAAACCATACTGACCCTTACAGAGCACTTGTCTGATCATTCCTGAATCATACTGACCCTTACAGGCCACTTGGCTGATCATCCCTAAACCATACTGACCCTTACAGGCCACTTGGCTGATCATCCCTAAACCATGCTGACCCTTACAGACCACTTGTCTGATCATTTCTGAATCATACTGACCCTTACAGGCCACTTGGCTGATCATCCCTAAACCATACTGACCCTTACTGGCCACTTGGCTGATCAACCATATACCATACTGACACATACTGGCCACTTGGCTGATCATTTCTAAACCATACTGACACATACTGGCCACTTGGCTGATGATCCCTAAACCATACTGACCCCTACAGACCACTTGGCTGATCATCTCTAAACCACAATGATCCCTACAGACCACTTGTCTGATCATTCCTGAATAATACTGACCCATACAGGCCACTTGGCTGATCATCCCTAAACCATACTGACCCTTACAGGCCACTTGGCTGATCAACCATAAACCATACTGACACATACTGGCAACTTGGCTGATTATCCCTAAACCATACTGACCCCTACAGACCACTTGGCTGATCATCCCTAAACCATACTGATCCCTACAGACCACTTGGTTGATCATCCCTAAATTATACTGACCCCTACAGACCACTTGGCTGATCATCCCAAAACCATACTGACCCCTACAGACCACTTGGCTGATCATCCCTAACCCATACTGACACATACTGGCCACTTGGCTGATCATTCCTAAACCATACTGACACATACTGGCCACTTGGCTGATCATTCCTAAACCATACTGACACATAGAGGCCACTTGGCTGATCAACCCTAAACCATGCTGACCCTTACAGGCCACTTGGCTGATCATCCCTAAACCATACTGACCCCTACAGACCACTTGGCGGATTATCCCTAAACCATACTGACCCTTACAGAGCACTTGTCTGATCATTCCTGAATCATACTGACCCTTACAGGCCACTTGGCTGATCATCCCTAAACCATACTGACCCTTACAGGCCACTTGGCTGATCATCCCTAAACCATGCTGACCCTTACAGACCACTTGTCTGATCATTTCTGAATCATACTGACCCTTACAGGCCACTTGGCTGATCATCCCTAAACCATACTGACCCTTACTGGCCACTTGGCTGATCAACCATATACCATACTGACACATACTGGCCACTTGGCTGATCATTTCTAAACCATACTGACACATACTGGCCACTTGGCTGATGATCCCTAAACCATACTGACCCCTACAGACCACTTGGCTGATCATCTCTAAACCACAATGATCCCTACAGACCACTTGTCTGATCATTCCTGAATAATACTGACCCATACAGGCCACTTGGCTGATCATCCCTAAACCATACTGACCCCTACAGACCACTTGGCTGATCATCCCTAAATCATACTGACACATACTGGCCACTTGGCTGATCACCCCTAAACCATACTGACCCCTACAGACCACTTGGCAGTTCATCCCTAAACCATACTGACCCCTACAGACCACTTGGCTGATCATCCCTAAACCATACTGACCCCTACAGACCACTTGGCAGTTCATCCCTAAACCATACTGACCCCTACAGACCCCTTGGCTGATCATCCCTAAACCATACTGACCCCTACAGACCACTTGGCTGATCATCCCTAAACCATACTGACCCCTACAGACCACTTGGCGGATTATCCCTAAACCATACTGACCCTTACAGACCACTTGGCGGATTATCCCTAAACCATACTGACCCCTACAGACCACTTGGCTGATCATCCCTAAACCATATTGATCCCTACAGACCACTTGGCTGATCATCCCTAACCCATACTGACCCCTACAGACCACTTGGCTGAACATACCTAAACCATACCGACCCCTACAGACCACTTGGCTGATCATCCCTAAACCATACCGACCCCTACAGACCACTTGGCTGATCATTCCTAAACCATACTGACCCCTACAGACCACTTGGCTGATCATCCATAAACCATACTGACCCCTACAGACCACTTGGCTGATCATCCCTAAACCATACCGACCCCTACAGACCACTTGGCTGATCATTCTCAAACCATACTGACCCCTACAGACCACTTGGCTGATCATCCCTAAATCATACTGACACATACTGGCCACTTGGCTGATCACCCCTAAACCATACTGACCCCTACAGACCACTTGGCTGATCATCCATAAACCATACTGACCCCTACAGACCACTTGGCAGTTCATCCCTAAACCATACTGACCCCTACAGACCACTTGGCTGATCATCTTTAAACCATACTGATCCCTACAGACCACTTGGCTGATCATCCCTAAACCATACTGACCCCTACAGACCACTTGGCTGATCATCCATAAACCATACTGACCCCTACAGACCACTTGGCAGTTCATCCCTAAACCATACTGACCCCTACAGAGCACTTGTCTGATCATTCCTAAACCATACTGATCCCTACAGACCACTTGGCTGATCATCCCTAAACCACACTGACCCCTACAGACCACTTGGCTGATCATCCCTAAACCATACTGATCCCTACAGACCACTTGGCTGATCATCCCTAAACCATACTGATCCCTACAGATCACTTGGCTGATTATCCCTAAACCACACTGACCCCTACAGACCACTTGGCTGATCATCCCTAAACCATACTGATCCCTACAGACCACTTGGCGGATTATCCCTATACCATACTGACCCCAACAGAGCACTTGTCTGATCATTCCTGAATCATACTAGCCTCTACAGACCACTTGGCTGATCATCCATAAACCATACTGACCCTTACAGGCCACTTGGCTGATCATCCCTAAACCATACTGACACATACTGGCCACTTGTCTGATTATCCCTAAACCATGCTGACCCTTACAGGCCACTTGGCTGATTATCCCTAAACCATACTGACACCTACTGGCCACTTGGCTGATCTTTCCTAAACCATACTGACCCCTACAGACCACTTGGCTGATCATCCCTATATCATACTGACACATTCTGGCCACTTGGCTGATCACCCCTAAACCATACTGACCCCTACAGACCACTTGGCTGATCATCCATAAACCATACTGACCCCTACAGACCACTTGGCAGTTCATCCCTAAACCATACTGACCCCTACAGACCACTTGGCGGATTATTCTTAAACCATACTGACCCCTAAGGACCACTTGGCGGATTATCCCTAAACCATACTGACCCCTACAGGCCACTTGGCTGATCATCCCTAAACCACACTGACCCCTACAGACCACTTGGCTGATCATCCCTAAACCATACTGACCCCTAAAGACCACTTGGCGGATTATCCCTAAACCACACTGATCCCTACAGAACACTTGGCTGATCATCCCTAAACCATACTGACCCCTACAGACCACTTGGCTGATCATCCCTAAACCATACTGACCCCTACAGGCCACTTGGCTGATCATCCCTAAACCATACTGATCCCTACAGACCACTTGGCTTATCATCCCTAAACTCTACTGACCCCTACAGACCACTTGGCTGATCATCATAAGATGACTGACCAGATGTAGCTATAAACCCGGTAATTAGGGTGGTCAGAAGGATCTTGTTTCTCTGTGTTCACATGATTGTAAATCCTGTTATTGTGACCGATTCTTCTGTGTCTGACACCTTCCTGACCTATTGAATGTGGCCATGATGTTCCAGACTTGACCCTTAGCCTATGACCTGGATTACCCAGCTGGTTGCCTGCCTCTATATGACTAGTTATCCACAAATTGGACCTGACACTGGTTCATGTCTTGTTCTGTACTTTACCCTATACTTCTGCCTTCTTCAATGTACTCTCATTATCTCCTTCACTCTCCCATGGAGGGTGTTTCTTCTGCTGATTCTACTCCTTGGAATTTCCCCTCTCTCCCAGACCCTCCTCCAAGTTTCAGAGCTTAAAAAGCTTCCTGAATATTGAACTTTTCAGACATTTATCACCTATGGACTTCGTATCTGCTCCTAAACAACAGAGATCATGAGTGACTGGCAATGAATTCATCATCATCATCATCATCATCATCGCCATCATTATCATCACCACCATCATCACCACCATCATCATCATCACCACCATCATCACCATCATCACTATCATCATCATCACCATCATCACCATCATCATCATCACCATCATCAACATCATCACCATCATCACCATCATCATCATCATCACCATCATCACATCATCATCATCACCATCATCATCACCATCATCACCACCATCATCATCATCACCATAATCACCATCCCCATCATCATCATCATCATCCTCTTGTATCTTAGATACCAAACCACCTCCATTAGGATGTAAGCTCCTAGGAGCAGGGACCTCAGCTCCATCTGTATGAAGATGTTTAATGTATTTATTGTACTGACGCCTTGTATATAGCTTTATATTATTATTGTCATTATTGTCTTTATTTATATCGCGCCAACATATTCCGTAGCACAGGTACCAGCCCCACACTGATGAGATCCATTTAAGATCGAAACAGCTGTCTGTGGGTAGGTCTCCTAACTCCTGCAAAACTCATCCTATACTATGCTTTAAAGCCGTGTAATACAGAGAGCCATGTATACAAAAGGAGCCATGTATAAAGTGATATTGGATTAAAGTGTGAAAATGCATTGTGGGCCCATTTCCCAGAGTGCAGTGCAATAACTATTTTGGGAAATTCTGTGCAGAAAATATGTTTTTAAACTTATTTTCAAACATTCAAATGCACAGTAGAGTCTTCTTTAGCTAATTTGCCCACCATAAGCTAAATGATGTGCTTTATGCAAATAAAGGTAATAATAATACAAATAATGGCACATTTGGGCCGGGTCTCTGCCTGAGGCCATCGGGATTTGGGGCATGACGTCCTGCCAGTAACCCCTAGTTTTATGTCACCAATCCGTATACTCACCAATAGTACAAAGGGCCAAGAGCAATACACACAGACACCGGGTACCTGGTCCTGACATCCCTGGGGGAGAGAATTAGAGGAGCAAGATAAAGAGAGGGCAGAGGGGTGAGAAAGAAGGAAGGAAACAAACACTGGTATGGAGAAGAGACGAGGAGATGGTGAGTGAGGAACATGGAAAGAAGGGGACAACTGAGAAAGGATAGATGAGGTAGGAAGAGCAATAAAGAGATAAAAGGAGGCGTGAGAGAGAATAAGAGAAGGACAAAGGGAAAGCCAAAGAAAAGGAGATGAATGTGAGAGGGGAGGAGAGGAATGGAGGGAAACAATGTGAAAGAGAGAGAAGATGGAAGTGTGAGAGGAGCAGGAGGAGAAAGGTGAGTGAGATGTGGAGGAGAGGGAGGGAGTGATGGAGCGGATGGGAGGACGGGTAGAAGGACGGTCAATAATGATAGAGAAGAGAGCGCTCAGAAAGAGAGGGGGTATGATAATGAGACACAGGGTCCCAAGGGGAGATACCAGAGCCGCGATACGGGAGACACCACATGGTTGTAGCTACTACTTATTTGTGGGTGACACTTATCTATACTGGCCCTAGACAACTGGCAGACTATAGGTGACCCCCCCTCTATACTAGTCACACAATGAATACAAAGTCATAGCCATATAGTAACAGAGACAAGAATAACGGTATCAGGCCCCCCCCCCCCCCTCCATATTGCCCTCTCGATGTATCTGACCTCCATATTCCCCTTTCTTATCTCTCTTTCTTCCCTGTGTGACTCCCCTCCTCCCTTTTCTGCTTTGCATCTCACCTTATCACCTATCCCCCCCCCCCCACACGTTACCTCGTCTCCCTCCTTCTCTCATTTTGCTCTCTCTCTCTCTCTCTCTCTCTCTCTCTGTCTTACCTTCATATTCTCCTTTCTTATCTCTTTCTTCTGTCCCTTTTCTGCATCTCTTTATCACCCATGAACCTCTTCGTTTGCCCCGCCTTATTCCTCCTCTCCTCTCCTCTATAGCTCACCCCTAACTGCTGTATCTTTCTACCCTCTTTCCCTTGCACCTCTCTCCCCCTTTTTCTCTATTTCTCATTGTTCTCACATATATATTCTATTCCTCCAATTCACTCTTTCTCAATCTCTTCATCCCTCACTCTCTCCTTCTTTTCCCTCTTCCTCTCTGTCCATCTCTCTTCTACCTCTCCCCCCTCCATAATGATTTGAGCTGTCACATTCTCATTTCTACCCTCCTTACTCTCTCTCTCACTTTCCCTCTTTCCCTTCTCCCCACATTCTCTGTTCATCCCCCCTCTGCTTCTTTCCCCTCTCCCCACATTCTCTATCCATCCCCCCTCTGCCCTCTTTCCCCTATCCCCACATTCTCTGTCCATCCCCACTCTGCTTCTTTCCCCTCTCCCCACATTCTCTGTCCATCCCCCCTCTGCCCTCTTTCCCCTCTCCCCACATTCTCTGTCCATCCCCCTCTGCTTCTTTCCCCTCTCCCCACATTCTCTGTCCATCCCCCCCTCTGCCCTCTTTCCCCTCTCCCCACATTCTCTGTCCATCTCCCCTCTGCCCTCTTTCCCCTCTCCCAACATTCTCTGTCCATCTCCCTCTGCTTCTTTCCCCTCTCCCCACATTCTCTGTCCATCCCCCCTCTGCCCTCTTTCCCCTCTCCCCACATTCTCTGTCCATCTCCCCTCTGCCCTCTTTCCCCTCTCCCAACATTCTCTGTCCATCTCCCTCTGCTTCTTTCCCCTCTCCCCACATTCTCTGTCCATCCCCCCTCTGCCCTCTTTCCCCTCTCCCCACATTCTCTGTCCATCTCCCCTCTGCCCTCTTTCCCCTCTCCCAACATTCTCTGTCCATCTCCCCCCTGCCCTCTTTCTCCTCACCCCACATTCTCTGTCCATCTCGCCCCCTGCCCTCTTTCCCCTCTCGCCACTTTCTCTGTCCATCTCCCCCATGCCCTCTTGCCCCTCTCCCCACATTCTCTGTCAATCTCCCCTCTGCCCTCTTTCCCCTCTCCCCACATTCTCTGTCCATCTCCCCTCTGCCCTCTTTCCCCTCTCCCCACATTCTCTGTCCATATCCCCCCATGCCCTCTTTCCCCTCTCCCCACATTCTCTGTCCTTCTCCCCTCTGCCCTCTTTCCCCTCTCCCAACATTCTCTATCCATCTCCCCCCTGCCCTCTTTCTCCTCACCCCACATTCTCTGTCCATCTCCCCCCTGCCCTCTTTCCCCTCTCCCCACTTTCTCTGTCCATCTCCCCCATGCCCTCTTTCCCCTCTCCCCACATTCTCTGTCAATCTCCCCTCTGCCCTCTTTCCCCTCTCCCCACATTCTCTGTCCATATTCCCCATGCCCTCTTTCCCCTCTCCCCACATTCTCTGTCCATCCCCCCTCTGCCCTCTTTCCCCTCTCCCCACATTCTCTGTCCATCTCCCCTCTGCCCTCTTTCCCCTCTCCCAACATTCTCTGTCCATATCCCCCCATGCCCTCTTTCCCCTCTCCCCACATTCTCTGCCCATCTCCCCTCTGCCCTCTTTTCCCTCTCCCAACATTCTCTGTCCATCTCCCCCCTGCCCTCTTTCTCCTCTCCCCACATTCTCTGTCCATCTCCCCCCACCCTCTTTCCTCTCTCCCCACTTTCTCTGTCCATCTCCCCCATGCCCTCTTTCCCCTCTCCCCACATTATCTGTCTATCCCCCCTCTGCTTCTTTCCCCTCTCCCCACATTCTCTGTCCATCCCCCCTCTGCCCTCTTTCCTCTCTCCCCACATTCTCTGTCCATCCCCCCTCTGCCCTCTTTCCCCTCTCCCCACATTCTCTGTCAATCTCCCCTCTGCCCTCTTTCCCCTCTCCCCACATTCTCTGTCCATATCCCGCATGCCCTCTTTCCCCTCTCCCCACATTCTCTGTCCATCCCCCCTCTGCCCTCCTTCCCCTCTCCCCACATTCTCTGTCCATCTCCCCTCTGCCCTCTTTCCCCTCTCCCCACATTCTCGGTCCATATCCCCCCATGCCCTCTTTCCCCTCTCCCCACATTCTCTGTCCATCTCCCCTCTGCCCTCTTTCCCCTCTCCCAACATTCTCTGTCCATCTCCCTCCTGCCCTCTTTCTCCTCACCCCACATTCTCTGTCCATCTCACCCCCTGCCCTCTTTCCCCTCTCGCCACTTTCTCTGTCCATCTCCCCCATGCCCTCTTGCCCCTCTCCCCACATTCTCTGTCAATCTCCCCTCTGCCCTCTTTCCCCTCTCCCCACATTCTCTGTCCATATCCCCCATGCCCTCTTTCCCCTCTCCCCACATTCTCTGTCCATCCCCCCTCTGCCCTCTTTCCCCTCTCCCCACATTCTCTGTCCATCTCCCCTCTGCCCTCTTTCCCCTCTCCCCACATTCTCTGTCCATATCCCCCCATGCCCTCTTTCCCCTCTCCCCACATTCTCTGTCCATCTCCCCTCTGCCCTCTTTCCCCTCTCCCAACATTCTCTGTCCATCTCCCCCCTGCCCTCTTTCTCCTCTCCCCACATTCTCTGTCCATCTCCCCCCCGCCCTCTTTCCCCTCTCCCCACTTTCTCTGTCCATCTCCCCCATGCCCTCTTTCCCCTCTCCCCACATTCTCTGTCCATCCCCCTCTGCCCTCTTTCCCCTCTCCCCACATTCTCTGTCCATCCCCCCTCTGCCCTCTTTCCCCTCTCCCCACATTCTCTGTCCATCCCCCCTCTGCCCTCTTTCCCCTCTCCCCACATTCTCTGTCCATCCCCCCCCTGCCCTCTTTACTTCCTTACCCCACATTTATAGAGCTCGAGTTGTACTCACTGCTTTCTCGGTCTCTGTCTCTTGGTCTGTTCTCTCTTCCCCTCTCTGTGTCCCCCTCCCTCTCTCTTTTGGTCCCCTGGCTCTACTCCCCTTCTTTTTCCCCTCATTTTTGTCTTTTTTCCAGTATTTCTGGGATTAGGAGCCGCACCCAGAGACATGAAAATATTTGTGTAGTGTGGCAGCTGCCTTTACACATCTGGGTCCACACCCGCCCCGAGCGCCTGCTGCATAGAAAACGTTAGAAAACAATAGAATATTACTATTTATCCAAAAATGGAAACTTTAGGAGAAGGTTGGCCGTTACGTCCAGAATTAATATATCTATATATCCCTCAAAACCTTAAATACCCCACTAAAGATGCATTTGTTTCAAGAACCATATCACCTTTATCCTTATTATGCACTGTGTATATATCTTACTTCTGCACCTCCCCCAAACCCTTACATGTAAGTTTGTGAGTTTTCATCTCGTGTCTGTGATTTTAAGCTCAAACACAGGGCCCTCCATTATCTTGCAATAGTTTAAAATTGTTTTTGACCAGTACTAAACCCCTAGAGAGCGCAGATAAATGATGATAATAATAATATTAATAATAATAATAATAATAATAATATACCTACGTGGAATACCCTACAGGTCGATATCTAGAGGTTCCCAGATCACGCCACCCATACGAACATCTTGTGTTTGGCGCTGTGCATAGGGAAGCAGATGACGTGTATTCCAGGCTCCTTGACCCAGTCAGGAGGTCACACATTGCAAGGTCACTGCTTTTGGAAACAAGTTCAAGTTCAGCTGGGAAATCCAGCACCTCACAACGAGGAACCCATGTGATGGTCTAATTTAGGATTAATTACCACCACTTTATTCTCTTGGGTCCTCTGGCACTCTCTTGGGGGACACCTAATTGTAACCATAAGCCTGGTATCTCTCTCCAGCTCTAAATAATCCAATCAAAAAACAGTCCCCGACAAATTGCACAGGAAGAAAACAGCACAAACAAAATGGCCCCAGACAAATACAAATGAGAACGTAGCCAGTTAAGCATTAACACATATACATACTATCAGCCTTATTAAATTGCGATTCGGTAAATTTAAAGGGGGTCTATATAAGCACAGAGCATATTTTTTTATTTAATTATGATTTAATTTTTTTTTTACAAATTGTGCTATTGTTTTTATTATAATACATGTTAAATTTATCCCATTTCTATAACTTCCACCCAAGTAAGTAGCCCTGACAAAAAGTCCTTTCATTTATTAATTTCTGATATTTTAAAAACAGCCCCACCAATTAGACATCTTATATTTTGTTTACACTTGAGACTTTTTATGTTTTTTATCTTTTATTCACACACTAAATATTTTATGTAAGAGAAGGGAGGAAATCATAAAAAATGTAAATAGATTTTATTTATTATACCAGTACTTATATGTGTGGAGAGACTCCTGGGGATAGCATCATTACCATTGGGCTGACGTGCAATGACAAGCTTGGTGTATGGGGCTATAAGGAGTCTTGCAGTCCTATTAAATTGCCCCAATGTGAAAACCCGTAGACCGTAACAGAGCCTGCTAGACTTAGGGCTATTAAATTGGCCTCGTACAGCTACCCGCAAATGATCTGCGGAAAACCCTAGAGGCTGGCGAAATCTGAACTCTGTTGCAGCAAAGCCTTTTGATCTGTCAAGCCCGTAACTGTCACGTTCGCAAATCGCTATTAAATTGCTACGAATCCACTGGCGTTCAAAATCTTAACCTGCAAATGGAGCCAAAAAACCTACGGGTACAAGGGGGATAAAGTCCTATCCGTAGCACTGTAAATGCAAATATACACACACCACTGTACTTATAATTAAAGGGAAAGTGATGTTAGGTATAAGAAATAATAGCACCACATTCTCAAGCTCGCAAATCTGCAATATAAATTACTTTTTTAATGTTAAATTTCAGTGTTATATCGATCCCGGCAATCAATGTGTTAATACATATAATGGAACCCGCATGGACTAGAATATCATATTTACTGATTTATTAATATTGCATTATTTCTGGAATGCGGGTCCGATCATAAATCGTAATTGAAACCCGTAAGGGATTGAAATCTAACCTCCATTTTTCAGTGATGTAATGTTGACAATCTCTTTTACCGTTGGCTCCATCTAAACCTGTAACTACGGGTTTGACTAATTGATCATGTTCACGGCCGCACATGCAACGTGCGCAAAAATGGTTTACGGGTTTGCGTCTCCGGCTAGTTGGTTGCTGCAAGTATGAATGTAATAGCTCTGTAACTCCTGCGAATTTCAAGCCCGCAGGCTTTGCGGTTATACCGGTGCCGCTACGAGCTTCAAATTTAATATGGCCCTTGGTATTGGAGAGGATTTAGTTTTTTAATTGAAAACTTCCTGCTATTGAGACACCCATGGAAAATACTAAAATACACCCAAATGCCACTGCTACACAAGACTTGGGCATTGGATACATTCTCATTTTATTTTCTATGGTTATTGGCCTATATCACAACATCTTCACATCGCAGTATGTTGTAAAGAAAGGAGCCAACATCCACAGAAATCGTAACGTCTTGGACTCTGCAATGCTTTTTACCTCTTTGTTCTTCCGACATTTATCTTGACCTCCTTGCTCCCCATTCTTCTTTCTACCTCCCCTTGTTCTTTACTATCCATATCTTTCTTCTTCCACCTCTCTCCACACCTTGTTCTCAATCCTTTTCGCTCCATCTCTTTGTTCTTCCGACATTTATCTTGACCTCCTTGCTCCCCATTCTTCTTTCTCCCTCCCCTTGTTCTTTACTATCCATATCTTTCTTCTTCCACCTCTCTCCACACCTTGTTCTCCATCCTTTTCACTCCATCTCTTTGTTCTTCCCACATTTGTCTTGACCTCCTTGCTCCCCATTCTTCTTTATCCATCTCCTTGTTATTTCCTTTACATGCCTTTCTTCTTCCACCTCTCCCCATCACCTTGTTCTATACGTTTTTTGCTCCATTTCCAACTCCTTGTCCTTCCTCTCTCTTCCCACCTCCATGTTTACTCTCTGCATCTATCTTCTTGTTCTCTTACTTCCCTCCTTCTCTTTCCATGTCATTGCTTTACTTCCATCTAACTTCATGTTATCCTTGTCCCACCTCTCCCCATCTCTTTGTACCCACAATTCTTTTCACCACCCCCCTTCTATCTTGTTCATTTTTTTGATCATCTGCATCCTTCATCTACATTTTCTTCCTGTCACACTTCACCTATTTGTTCTCCATCTTTCTCTCTCTCTGTCTTATTGTTCTCCTCCCTTCTCTCCATGTGCTTATTCTTCCCCTCCTCTCTCCCCATTCTGTTCTTCCTCTTCAGACTCCATTTTTCTTAATGTCTGTTCACTCTCACGTATTTGTTCTCCCTTCTCCTCTTTCTTTCCCAAGTCTCTCTTTATATCATTCTTTCATCTTGAGTCTGTATCTCCTTGGCCTTTCCTTGACCTCGCTGTTATCCCTGACTCATCCTCCATGCCATGCTTGACTCCTTTTTATCACTTTGTTTTTCTCTTTCTGTTCTCTCCTCTCCTTACTCTTAGTGGCTGTTTGCCAAGTCCATTTTTCACATCTGTTCCTGAGCATCGTCTTGTCTCATTGTGAACCAGACCCCACTCGCTGTGACCTCCGCCCCTGCTGCTCCCTCTCCTCTGTGACATAGCTATGGCCTCTTGTGAGCCGATGAGTCAGGGGCCAAAATAACAGCATAAGATGGGATGTGACCGCGGCCATGGATGTGAGAGCAGAGTCGCCCGCAGCAGCTGAGACTTCACGGTGTGGTTGATGTAGATTTAGAAACGTAACATAAATATATGAAGAGATTCTCACTGTAATGATGCACCTCTAGTACTATCTTCCGTTATTACCACTCTGACATATGGAAGAAGTTGGTGTCGCAGACTGTGTACAGTTGTGCTCAAAAGTTTGCATACCCTGGCAGAAATTGTGAAATGTTGGCGTGTATTTTAAAAATAAGAGCTGGGCGGCTAAATTATATTTATATTTATCAGCCCAGTCACGGGGCATCTTGTGACAATTGATGGCAAGATGGATGCAGCATGTACTGGAAAACAATTTGCATTCTTCTGCACGAAAGCTGCGCATGGGATGATCTTGGACCTTCCAGCATGACCAAGACCCTAAGCACAAGGCCAAGTTGACCCTCCAGTAGTTACATCAGAAAAAGGTGAAGGTGTGGAGTGGCCATCACAGGCTCCTGACCTTAATATCATCGAGCCACTCTGGGGAGATCATGCAAGACGACCAAAGACTTTGCATGACCTGGAGGCATTTTTCCAAGACGAATGGGCAGCTAGACCACCTGCAAGAAATAGGGGCCTCATAGACAACTATTACAGAAGACTTCACACTATCATTGATGCTAAAGTGGGCAATGCCCAGTATTAAGAACTAAGGGGGTGCAAACTTGTGATCAGGGCCATTTCATTTTTTTCTTTGTTGCCATGTTGTGTTTTATGATCGCGCCATTCTGTTATAACCTACAGTTGGATATGAATCCCATAAGAAATAAAAGAAAAGTGTTTGGCCTGCTCACTCACGTTTTCTACTGTTGGCCCAGCAGGTGCAATGCACTGGGGCCCACGACATGGTAGGGACTCTGCTACTGGGAGTGGACAGGAGTAAAGGGGGACTCTTAATTTATTATGGGAGGAAGGAAGATGATTCTTTTATGAATAGATGATCTGCTAACGCCAGGGACTAACTAGCCAACCCCATATATATTTGGCGTTTTTTCTCCCGTTACAGGCAGCTACCTTTTATTGAAACATTGCAAAGGAGGGGCCCCAAAGTGTTTTCATTAGTTTCTTCGCTGAATTGAGTGTCAGTCATTAGAGCATGTAAAGTATCTGCCTGATATGCTGTCTGATATGAGAGATGAATATCCGTGCATCTCTTCCAGGAATGGTGTTCTTACACACTAGGGGTTCGGGATTAGTACCCAGGTTTCCAAACCACTTGCACAACCTATTCTACATTTGTGTTTATCCTGTTTTCCTGTTTTGCTGATTCCTGCTCTCAGACATCTCAGGAGTGCTTCTGTGTGCTATTTGTCAGTTTCCAAGTCCTATGACCTGACCCTGGTCTCCATCTCTATGTTTACAATCTGTTCCTGTCTTGCCTAAAACTTTCTTTTGTGCATTTAAATGAATAATATTTGTAATTGAATAAAACCACCAGTTTGGCAGAATTCTAGAGATTCACAAGGCTCCTTGCCTCTCTGCTTCCTGTATCACTAAAATGTATTTTTCATACAATTTTTTTTTAACATTTTAAACATATGTAATAGAATTTTTTGGAATGCAGTTGACTGTCGTTCCTGTTTCTAATCCTGTACTTCATCTTTGTTTGATCCTTATGACGTGAATCTGCGCCCCTCCCATCTGCCCAGTCTGGTAATACCTGAAAACCCTTAATCTGGGCCATTTACTGAAATAAGTACTGAATCTTGTTTTACCCTATGATTGTTGCTGAACACCAGGACAAAGGTCAGCCATATAATCCCTGCAGCCAGGTAACAACTCAGAGCCCATATCTAACCCAACATGGAGCTCCTCTAGATGGAATATATATATGGCCCAATATGGAGCTCCTCTAGCTGGAATATATATACAGCCCAAAAAGGAGCTCCTCTAGCTGGAATACAAATATGGCCCAATATGGAGCTCCTCTGGCTGGAATATATATATCATCCAATATGGAGCTCCCCTAGCTGGAATATATATATATGGCCCAATATGGTGCTCCCTAGCTGGAATATATATACTGTCCAATATGGAGCTCCTGTAACTGGAATATATATATCGTCCAATATGGAGCTCCTCTAGCTGGAATACATATATGGCCCAATATGGAGCTCCTCCAGCTGGAATATACAGTATATATCATCCAACATGGAGCTCCTCTAGCTGGAATATATATATATATATATGGCCCAATATGGAGCTCCTCTAGCTGGAATATATATATCATCCAATATGGAGCTCCTCTAGCTGGAATATATATATATATATATATATATATATATATATGGCCCAATATGGAGCTCCTCTAGCTGGAATATATATATCATCCAATATGGAGCTCCTGTAGCTGGAATATATATATCGTCCAATATGGAGCTCCTCTAGCTGGAATATACTGTATATTTGGCCCAATATGGAGCTCCTCTAGCTGGAATTTATATATCGTCTAATATGGAGGTCCTCTAGCTGGAATATATATATATTGTCTAATATGGAGCTCCTCTAGCTGGAATATATATATGGCCCAATATGGAACTCCTCTAGCTGGAATATATATATCTTCCAATATGGAGCTCCTCTAGCTGGAATTTGTATATGGCCCAATATGGAGCTCCTGTAGCTGGAATATCTGTGCTCTATCAGCAATATTTATCTCTTAATCATACTGAAGATATCTCTTAATCAACCTGAAGCTCATCTGTTTCACAACACTGCAATTCCCTTTCAATAGATCTGAACAAAGATCTTGTTTACATTCAAGGTTCCTTACAAATCCTGTTACACTGATCCTGTTAGCAACATAAAAAAAAGATTTCTCTCAAAGCGAACGTGAACACAATAGTTAAATATTAAAGACTGTGTTTATTTTGTTTTCAATGTGTACACTTTTCCCATTTCCAAGTCAAATTCTTCTAAACGTTATAATATAAACTTCCTAATATAAAGATTAGCATTGGGCTGGAGTTAGCCCAGTTTAATTATATCTACACACATACAGATATACCATAGGGTGAGAAGTTATAGAGAGTTCTCTGGGTCCCAAGGACGGGTCCTACTTGTGTCCTCAATATAACACAGCAATAAACCAGAGGACCAGCAGAGGGAGCGATGAGACCTCATTGGGGAGGATTTGCCCCATTGTATTTGTGCTTCATCTTCTGCACTTGTGGGGTGTTATTCCCGTCACATAAGTCTCTATCAGACCGTCTAGTAAAGAGCTTGCACTCTGTGGGATACCAGGCATTCCCCCCCCCCCCACCACCACCTGATGTCTCCCCTTCACCCTCTTTTATTTCTGTAACAGTCTTATCGACCCTCTCTTCTCACAGCTTCTTGTGATACTGAGAACAGATGTAGATCTTCCTCTGGCCCATAATAAAAAAGGGTACAGAAGCAGAGAGGCAGGGTGTGAGATGATGGAGCAGAGCACAGAGAGCGTGTGAGATGACGGAGCAGAGCACAGAGAGGGTGTGAGATGACGGAGCAGAGCACAGAGAGGGTGTGAGATGACGGAGCAGAGCACAAAGAGAGTGTGAGATGACGGAGCAGAGCACAGAGAGAGTGTGAGATGATGAAGCAGAGCACAGAGAGGGTGTGAGGTGACGGAGCAGAGCACAGAGAGGGTGTGAGATGATGGAGCAGAGCACAGAGAGGGTGTGAGATGACGGAGCAGAGCACAGAGAGGGTGTGAGATGACGGAGCAGAGCACAGAGAGAGTGTGAGATGATGAAGCAGAGCACAGAGAGGGTGTGAGAGATGGAGCAGAGCACAGAGAGGGTGTGAGATGGTGGAGCAGAGCACAGAGAGAGTGTGAGAGATGGAGCAGAGCACAGAGAGGGAGTGAGGTGATGGAGCAGAGCACAGAGAGGGTGTGAGATGGTGGAGCAGAGCACAGAGAGAGTGTGAGATGATGGAGCAGAGCACAGAGAGAGTGTGAGATGACGGAGCAGAGCACAGAGAGAGTGTGAGATGATGGAGCAGAGCACAGAGAGAGTGTGAGATGACGGAGCAGAGCACAGAGAGGGTGTGAGATGACGGAGCAGAGCACAGAGAGAGTGTGAGATGACGAAGCAGAGCACAGAGAGGGTGTGAGATGACGGAGCAGAGCACAGAGAGGGTGTGAGATGATGGAGCAGAGCACAGAGAGGGTGTGAGATGACGGAGCAGAGCACAGAGAGGGTGTGAGATGATGGAGCAGAGCACAGAGAGGGTGTGAGATGACGGAGCAGAGCACAGAGAGAGTGTGAGATGATGGAGCAGAGCACACAGAGAGTGTGAGATGACGGAGCAGAGCACAGAGAGAGTGTGAGATGATGGAGCAGAGCACAGAGAGAGTGTGAGATGACGGAGCAGAGCACAGAGAGAGTGTGAGATGATGGAGCAGAGCACAGAGAGAGTGTGAGATGACGGAGCAGAGCACAGAGAGGGTGTGAGATGACGGAGCAGAGCACAGAGAGAGTGTGAGATGATGAAGCAGAGCACAGAGAGGGTGTGAGATGATGGAGCAGAGCACAGAGAGGGTGTGAGATGATGGAGCAGAGCACAGAGAGGGTGTGAGAGATGGAGCAGAGCACAGAGAGGGTGTGAGATGATGGAGCAGAGCACAGAGAGGGTGTGAGATGGTGGAGCAGAGCACAGAGAGGGTGTGAGATGATGGAGCAGAGCACAGAGAGGGTGTGAGATGATGGAGCAGAGCACAGAGAGGGTGTGAGATGATGGAGCAGAGCACAGAGAGGTAGTAAGAGATGGAGCAGAGCACAGAGAGGATGTGAGAGATGGTGAAGGGCACAAAGAGGGTGTGAGAGATGGAGCAGAGCACAGAGAGGGTGTGAGAGATGGAGCAGAGCACAGAGAGGGTGTAAGAGATGGTGCAGGGCACGGAAAGGGTGTGAGAGAAGGAGCAGAGCACAGAGAGGGTGTGAGAGATGGAGCAGAGCACAGAGAGGATGTGAGAGATGGAGCAGAGCACAGAGAGAGTGTGAGAGATGGAGCAGAGCACAGAGAGGCTGTAAGAGATGGTGCAGAGCAGAGAGAGGGTGTGAGAGATGGAGCAGAGCACAGAGAGGGTGTGAGAGATGGAGCAGAGCACAGAGAGGATGTGAGAGATGGAGCAGAGCACAAAGAGGGTGTGAGAGAAGGAGCAGAGCACAGAGAGGGTGTGAGAGATGGACCAGGGCACAGAGAGGGAGTGAGAGTTGGAGCAGAGCACAGAGAGGGTGTGAGAGATGAAGTAGAGCACAGAGAGGATGTGAGAGATGGACCAGGGCACAGAGAGTGTGTGAGAGATGGAGCAGAGCACAGAGAGGGTGTGAGAGATGGAGCAGAGCACAGAGAGGGTGTGAGAGATGGAGCAGAGCACAGAGAGGGTGTGAGAAGATGGAGCAGAGCACAGAGAGGGTGTTAGAGATGGAGCAGGGCACAGAGAGGATGTGAGAGATGGAGCAGGGTATAGAGAGGGTGTGAGAGATGGAGCAGAGCACAGGGAGGATGTGAGAGATGTAGCAGGGCACAGAGAGAGTGTGAGAGAAGGAGCAGAGCACAGAGAGGGTGTGAGAGATGGAACTTAGCACAGAGAGGATGTGAGAGATGGAGCAGGGTATAGAGAGGGTGTGAGAGATGGAGCAGAGCACAGAGAGGGTGTGAGAGAAGGAGCAGAGCACAGAGAGGATGTGAGAGATGGAGCAGGGTATAGAGAGGGTGTGAGAGATGGAGCAGAGCACAGAGAGGGTGTGAGAGATGGAGCAAAGCACAGAGAGGGTGTGAGAGATGGAACTTAGCACAGGGAGGATGTGAGAGATATAGCAGGGCACAGAGAGAGTGTGAGAGAAGGAGCAGAGCACAGAGAGAGTGTGAGAGATGGAGCAGAGCACAGAGAGGGTGTGAGAGATGGAGCAGAGCACAGAGAGAGTGTGAGAGATGGAGCAGAGCACAGAGAGGATGTGAGAGATGGAGCAGAGCACAGAGAGGGTGTGAGAGATGGAGAAGAGCACAGAGAGAGTGTGAGAGATGGAGCAGAGCACAGAGAGGATGTGAGAGATGGAGCAGAGCACAGAGAGGGTGTGAGAGATGGAGAAGAGCACAGAGAGAGTGTGAGAGATGGAGCAGAGCACAGAGAGGGTGTGAGAGATGGAGCAGAGCACAGAGAGGATGTGAGAGATGGAGAAGAGCACAGAGAGGATGTGAGAGATGGAGAAGAGCACAGAGAGAGTGTGAGAGAAGGAGCAGAGCAATGAGAGGATGTGAGAGATGGAGAAGAGCACAGAGAGGATGTGAGAGATGGAGAAGAGCACAGAGAGAGTGTGAGAGAAGGAGCAGAGCAATGAGAGAGTGTGAGAGAAGGAGCAGAGCACAGAGAGGGTGTGAGAGATGGAGCAGAGCACAGAGAGGATGTGAGAGGTTGAGCAGAGCACAGAGAGGGTGTGAGAGATGGAGTAGAGCACAGAGAGGGTGTGAGAGATGGAGAAGAGCACAGAGAGGATTTGAGAGGTGGAGCAGGGCACAGAGAGAGTGTGAGAGAAGGAGCAGAGCACAGAGAGGGTGTGAGAGATGGAGCAGAGCACAGAGAGGATGTGAGAGATGGAGCAGAGCACAGAGAGGGTGTGAGAGATGGAGCAGAGCACAGAGAGGATGTGAGAGATGGAAAAGAGCACAGAGAGAGTGTGAGAGAAGGAGCAGAGCACAGAGAGGATTTGAGAGGTGGAGCAGGGCACAGAGAGAGTGTGAGAGAAGGAGCAGAGCACAGAGAGGATGTGAGAGATGGAGCAGAGCACAGAGAGGGTGTGAGAGATGGAGAAGAGCACAGAGAGGATGTGAGAGATGGAGAAGAGCACAGAGAGAGTGTGAGAGAAGGAGCAGAGCAATGAGAGGATGTGAGAGATGGAGAAGAGCACAGAGAGGATGTGAGAGATGGAGAAGAGCACAGAGAGAGTGTGAGAGAAGGAGCAGAGCAATGAGAGAGTGTGAGAGAAGGAGCAAAGCACAGAGAGGGTGTGAGAGATGGAGCAGAGCACAGAGAGGATGTGAGAGGTGGAGCAGAGCACAGAGAGGGTGTGAGAGATGGAGTAGAGCACAGAGAGGGTGTGAGAGATGGAGCAGAGCACAGACAGGGTGTGAGAGATGGAGCAGAGCACAGAGAGTATGTGAGAGATGGAGCAGAGCACAGGGAGGGTGTGAGAGATGGAGCAGAGCACAGAGAGGGTGTGAGAGATGAAGCAGAGCACAGAGAGGGTGTGAGAGATGGAGCAGAGCACAGAGAGGGTGTGAGAGATGGAGCAGAGCACAGAGAGTGTGTGAGAGATGGAGCAGGGCACAGAGAGAGTGTGAGAGATGGAGCAGAGCACAGACAGGGTGTGAGAGATGGAGCAGAGCACAGAGAGTATGTGAGAGATGGAGCAGAGCACAGGGAGGGTGTGAGAGATGGAGCAGAGCACAGAGAGGGTGTGAGAGATGGAGCAGAGCAAAGAGAGTATGTGAGAGATGGAGCAGAGCACAGGGAGGGTGTGAGAGATGGAGCAGAGCACAGAGAGGGTGTGAGAGATGGAGCAGAGCACAGAGAGTATGTGAGAGATGGAGTAGAGCACAGGGAGGGTGTGAGAGATGGAGCAGAGCACAGAGAGGATGTGAGAGATGGAGCAGAGCACAGAGAGAGTGTGAGAGAAGGAGCAGAGCACAGAGAGGATGTGAGAGATGGAGCAGGGCACAGAGAGAGTGTGAGAGATATAGCAGAGCACAGAGAGAATGTGAGAGATGGAGCAGAGCACAGAGAGGGTGTGAGAGATGGAGCAGAGCACAGAGAGGATGTGAGAGATGTAGCAGAGCACAGAGAGGGTGTGAGAGATGGAGCAGAGCACAGAGAGGATGTGAGAGATGGAGCAGAGCACAGAGAGGGTGTGAGAGATGGAGCAGAGCACAGAGAGAGTGTGAGAGATGGAGCAGAGCACAGAGAGAGTGTGAGAGATGGAGCAGAGCACAGAGAGGGTGTGAGAGATGGAGCAGAGCACAGAGAGGATGTGAGAGGTGGAGCAGGACACAGAGAGGATGTGAGATGATGGAGCAAGGCACAGAGAGAGTGTGAGATGATGGAGCAAGGCACAGAGAGGGTGTGAGAGATGGAGCAGGACACAGAGAGGATATGAGAGATGGAGCAGGGCACAGAGAGGATATAAAAGAGATGCAGCAGGGCACATAGAGGGTGTGAGTAATGGAGCAGAGCACAGAGAGGATGTGAGAGATGGAGCAGGGCACAGAGAGAATGTGAGAGATGGAGCAGAGCACAGAGAGGATGTGAGAGATGGAGCAGGGCACAGAGAGGATATAAAAGAGATGGAGCAGGGCACAGAGAGGGTGTGAGAGATGGAGCAGAGCACAGAGAGGATGTGAGAGATGGAGCAGAGCACAGAGAGGATGTGAGAGATGGAGCAGAGCACAGAGAGAGTGTGAGATGAAAGAGCAGAGCACAGAGAGGGTGTGAGATGATGGAGCAGAGCACAGAGAAGGTGTGAGAGAAGGAGCAGAGCACAGAGAGTATATGAGAGATGGAGCAGAGCACAGAGAGGGTGTGAGAGATGGAGCAGAGCACAGAGAGGGTGTGAGATGAAAGAGCAGAGCACAGAGAGGGTGTGAGATGATGGAGCAGAGCACAGAGAAGGTGTGAGAGAAGGAGCAGAGCACAGAGAGGGTGTGAGAGATGGAGCAGAGCAATGAGAGGGTGTGAGAGATGGAGCAGAGCACAGAGAGGATGTGAGAGATGGAGCAGAGCACAGAGAGGGAGTGAGAGATGGAGCAAAGCACAGAGAGGGTGTGAGATGATGGAGCAGAGCACAGAGAAGGTGTGAGAGAAGGAGCAGAGCACAGAGAGGGTGTGAGAGACGGAGCAGAGCAATGAGAGGGTGTGAGAGATGGAGCAGAGCACAGAGAGGATGTGAGAGATGGAGCAGAGCACAGAGAGGGAGTGAGAGATGGAGCAAAGCACAGAGAGGGTGTGAGAGATGGATCAGAGCACAGAGAGAGTGTGAGAGATGGAGCAGAGCAGAGAGAGAGTGTGAGAGATGGAGCAGAGCACAGAGAGGATGTGAGAGATGGAGCAGGGCACAGAGAGGGTGTGAGAGATGAAGCAGAGCACAGAGAGAGTGTGAGAGATGGAGCAGAGCACAGAGAGGATGTGAGAGATGGAGCAGAGCACAGAGAGGGAGTGAGAGATGGAGCAGAGCACAGAGAGGGTGTGAGAGATGGAGCAGGGCACAGAGAGGGTGTGAGAGATGGAGCAGGGCACAGAGAGGGTGTGAGAGATGAAGCAGAGCACAGAGAGGATGTGAGAGATGGAGCAGGGCACAGAGAGGATGTGAGAGATGGAGCAGGGCACAGAGAGGGTGTGAGAGATGAAGCAGAGCACAGAGAGGATGTGAGAGATGGAGCAGGGCACAGAGAGGGTGTGAGAGATGAAGCAGAGCACAGAGAGGATGTGAGAGATGGAGCAGGGCACAGAGAGGGTGTGAGAGATGGAGCAGGGCACAGAGAGGATGTGAGAGATGGAGCAGGGCACAGAGAGGGTGTGAGAGATGAAGCAGAGCACAGAGAGGATGTGAGAGATGGAGCAGGGCACAGAGAGGGTGTGAGAGATGAAGCAGAGCAAAGAGAGGGTGTGAGAGACGGAGAATGCACAGAGAGGGTGTGAGAGATGGAGAATGCACAGAGCGGGTGTGAGAAATGGAGCAGAGCACAGAGAGAGTGTGAGAGATGGAGCAGAGCACAGAGAGAGTGTGAGAGATGGAGCAGAGCACAGAGAGGGTGTGAGAGATGGAGCAGAGCAATGAGAGGGTGTGAGAGATGGAGCAGAGCACAGAGAGGATGTGAGAGATGGAGCAGAGCACAGAGAGGGAGTGAGAGATGGAGCAGAGCACAGAGAGAGTGTGAGAGATGGAGCAGAGCAGAGAGAGGGTGTGAGAGATGGAGCAGAGCACAGAGAGAGTGTGAGAGATGGAGCAGAGCAGAGAGAGGGTGTGAGAGATGGAGCAGAGCACAGAGAGGATGTGAGAGATGGAGCAGGGCACAGAGAGGGTGTGAGAGATGGAGCAGGGCACAGAGAGGGTGTGAGAGACGGAGCAGAGCAATGAGAGGGTGTGAGAGATGGAGCAGAGCACAGAGAGGGTGTGAGAGATGGAGCAGGGCACATAAAGGGTGTGAGAGATGGAGCAGAGCACAGAGAGGGAGTGAGAGATGGAGCAAAGCACAGAGAGGGTGTGAGAGATGGAGCAGAGCACAGAGAGGGTGTGAGAGATGGAGCAGGGCACATAGAGGGTGTGAGAGATGGAGCAGAGCACAGAGAGGGAGTGAGAGATGGAGCAAAGCACAGAGAGGGTGTGAGAGATGGACCAGAGCACAGAGAGAGTGTGAGAGATGGAGCAGAGCAGAGAGAGAGTGTGAGAGATGGAGCAGAGCACAGAGAGGATGTGAGAGATGGAGCAGGGCACAGAGAGGGTGTGAGAGATGAAGCAGAGCACAGAGAGAGTGTGAGAGATGGAGCAGAGCACAGAGAGGATGTGAGAGATGGAGCAGGGCACAGAGAGGGTGTGAGAGATGGAGCAGAGCACAGAGAGGATGTGAGAGATGGAGCAGGGCACAGAGAGGATGTGAGAGATGGAGCAGGGCACAGAGAGGGTGTGAGAGATGAAGCAGAGCACAGAGAGGATGTGAGAGATGAAGCAGAGCACAGAGAGGATGTGAGAGATGGAGCAGGGCACAGAGAGGGTGTGAGAGATGAAGCAGAGCAAAGAGAGGGTGTGAGAGACGGAGAATGCACAGAGAGGGTGTGAGAGATGGAGCAGGGCACAGAGAGGGTGTGAGAGATGGAGCAGAGCACAGAGAGGGTGTGAGAGACGGAGAATGCACAGAGCGGGTGTGAGAGATGGAGCAGGGCACAAAGAGGGTGTGAGAGATGGAGCAGAGCACAGAGAGAGTGTGAGAGATGGAGCAGAGCACAGAGAGAGTGTGAGAGATGGAGCAGAGCACAGAGAGAGTGTGAGAGATGAAGCAGAGCAAAGAGAGTGTGTGAGAGATGGAGCAGAGCACAGAGAGGATGTGAGAGAAGGAGCAGAGCACAGAGAGGATGTGAGAGTTGGAGCAGAGCACAGAGAGGATTTGAGAGATGGAGCAGAGCACAGAGAGAGTGTGAGAGATGGAGCAGAGCACAGAGAGGATGTGAGAGATGGAGCAGGGCACAGAGAGAGTGTGAGAGATGGAGCAGAGCATAGAGAGGATGTGAGAGATGGAGCAGGGCACAGAGAGAGTGTGAGAGATGGAGCAGAGCACAGAGAGGATTTGAGAGGTGGAGCAGAGCACAGAGAGGGTGTGAGAGATGGAGCAGAGCACAGAGAGGGTGTGAGAGATGGAGCAGAGCACAGAGAGGGTGTGAGAGATGGAGCAGAGCACAGAGAGGATGTGAGAGATGGAGCAGAGCACAGAGAGAGTGTGAGATGAAAGAGCAGAGCACAGAGAGGATGTGAGATGATGGAGCAGAGCACAGAGAAGGTGTGAGAGAAGGAGCAGAGCACAGAGAGTATATGAGAGATGGAGCAGAGCACAGAGAGAGTGTGAGATGAAAGAGCAGAGCACAGAGAGGGTGTGAGATGATGGAGCAGAGCACAGAGAAGGTGTGAGAGAAGGAGCAGAGCACAGAGAGTATATGAGAGATGGAGCAGAGCACAGAGAGGGTGTGAGAGATGGAGCAGAGCACAGAGAGGGTGTGAGATGAAAGAGCAGAGCACAGAGAGGGTGTGAGATGATGGAGCAGAGCACAGAGAAGGTGTGAGAGAAGGAGCAGAGCACAGAGAGGGTGTGAGAGACGGAGCAGAGCAATGAGAGGGTGTGAGAGATGGAGCAGAGCACAGAGAGGATGTGAGAGATGGAGCAGAGCACAGAGAGGATGTGAGAGATGGAGCAGGGCACAGAGAGGGTGTGAGATGATGGAGCAGAGCACAGAGAAGGTGTGAGAGAAGGAGCAGAGCACAGAGAGGGTGTGAGAGACGGAGTAGAGCAATGAGAGGGTGTGAGAGATGGAGCAGAGCACAGAGAGGATGTGAGAGATGGAGCAGAGCACAGAGAGGGAGTGAGAGATGGAGCAAAGCACAGAGAGGGTGTGAGAGATGGAGCAGAGCACAGAGAGAGTGTGAGAGATGGAGCAGAGCAGAGAGAGAGTGTGAGAGATGGAGCAGAGCACAGAGAGGATGTGAGAGATGGAGCAGGCCACAGAGAGGGTGTGAGAGATGAAGCAGAGCACAGAGAGAGTGTGAGAGATGGAGCAGAGCACAGAGAGGATGTGAGAGATGGAGCAGGGCACAGAGAGGGTGTGAGAGATGAAGCAGAGCACAGAGAGGATGTGAGAGATGGAGCAGGGCACAGAGAGGGTGTGAGAGATGAAGCAGAGCACAGAGAGGATGTGAGAGATGGAGCAGGGCACAGAGAGGGTGTGAGAGATGAAGCAGAGCAAAGAGAGGGTGTGAGAGACGGAGAATGCACAGAGAGGGTGTGAGAGATGGAGCAGGGCACAGAGAGGGTGTGAGAGATGGAGCAGAGCATAGAGAGGGTGTGAGAGACGGAGAATGCACAGAGCGGGTGTGAGAGATGGAGCAGAGCACAGAGAGAGTGTGAGAGATGGAGCAGAGCACAGAGAGAGTGTGAGAGATGGAGCAGAGCACAGAGAGGGTGTGAGAGATGGAGCAGAGCAATGAGAGGATGTGAGAGATGGAGCAGAGCACAGAGAGGATGTGAGAGATGGAGCAGGGCACAGAGAGGGTGTGAGAGATGAAGCAGAGCAAAGAGAGGGTGTGAGAGACGGAGAATGCACAGAGAGGGTGTGAGAGATGGAGCAGGGCACAGAGAGGGTGTGAGAGATGGAGCAGAGCATAGAGAGGGTGTGAGAGACGGAGAATGCACAGAGCGGGTGTGAGAGATGGAGCAGAGCACAGAGAGAGTGTGTGAGATGGAGCAGAGCACAGAGAGGGAGTGAGAGATGGAGCAAAGCACAGAGAGGGTGTGAGAGATGGAGCAGAGCACAGAGAGAGTGTGAGAGATGGAGCAGAGCAGAGAGAGGGTGTGAGAGATGGAGCAGAGCACAGAGAGGATGTGAGAGATGGAGCATGGCACAGAGAGGGTGTGAGAGATGGAGCAGGGCACAGAGAGGGTGTGAGAGACGGAGCAGAGCAATGAGAGGGTGTGAGAGATGGAGCAGAGCACAAAGAGGATGTGAGAGATGGAGCAAAGCACAGAGAGGGTGTGAGAGATGGAGCAGGGCACATAGAGGGTGTGAGAGATGGAGCAGAGCACAGAGAGGGAGTGAGAGATGGAGCAGAGGAAACAGAGAGGGTGTGAGAGATGGAGCAGAGCACAGAGAGGGTGTGAGAGATGGAGCAGGGCACATAGAGGGTGTGAGAGATGGAGCAGAGCACAGAGAGGGAGTGAGAGATGGAGCAAAGCACAGAGAGGGTGTGAGAGATGGACCAGAGCACAGAGAGAGTGTGAGAGATGGAGCAGAGCAGAGAGAGAGTGTGAGAGATGGAGCAGAGCACAAAGAGGATGTGAGAGATGGAGCAGGGCACAGAGAGGGTGTGAGAGATGAAGCAGAGCACAGAGAGAGTGTGAGAGATGGAGCAGAGCACAGAGAGGATGTGAGAGATGGAGCAGGGCACAGAGAGGGTGTGAGAGATGAAGCAGAGCACAGAGAGAATGTGAGAGATGGAGCAGGGCACAGAGAGGATGTGAGAGATGGAGCAGGGCACAGAGAGGGTGTGAGAGATGAAGCAGAGCACAGAGAGGATGTGAGAGATGGAGCAGGGCACAGAGAGGGTGTGAGAGATGAAGCAGAGCAAAGAGAGGGTGTGAGAGACGGATAATGCACAGAGAGGGTGTGAGAGATGGAGCAGGGCACAGAGAGGGTGTG